>LR990633.1:12852421-13452421 GCA_905147815.2 Phalera bucephala
TTACTAACATTAAAACATATAATATCTCAAAAATATTTATCAGTACTTTTTTTCATTTGCACATCCCTAATTATTTACGTTTATATGAAATACCTATTCTTTTCCTTAAGTTTAAAAACATAGCTACACTCTAGAAATTATGCCTAAATCGTGGGTGCGTCTGGTACAAAGAACAGTGGCGGAACAGAAACAATCTTATCTGAACTAGTACTTTCGATTATCGTGTCAGTCGATTCTCTGATTTATAAGTCAATCTAGACATCAATTTATGCACATATATGGGTCGAAGATAGCCATTAAATATACATATATTACCAATAATAATGACTACCACTGATGTTATAATATTTCCGCCAAAAATCAATAAATATTATCTGTCAATGAGATTTACTGGCAATAATTAAAATCTAAAAAAGCCACATTCGGAAAAACCCGCTCATGTTTAATGATTTCCAATAAATTTCATGTAAAATTAAAAGCAATGAAATTTGATCTCTCGATGTATATAATTTGGTGATGTGTGTTATGTTATTGATTATTATCGATGTTTAATTGACATTAAACAGTGATCGAGTAGTATTGTAATGTATAGTATAGTATTTGAGTAATGAAAATTTATTATGTCAAGGAAAAATATATATTTTATTATTATTTAAAAAATAGGTATTAATGCCTCATTGGTCTAGTGGCGACTGGCGATCACGATTTCCTGAATTCAAATTCTAAATGGAATAAAGTGAATTTAAAGTTTTTCTATAAAAATAATCCTATTAAGTTAGAAACTTATCCAAGTCGAAATGTTGATATACCCGTTACCTGCACCTCTGCCTCCCTCGTTTAGAGAATATGTGCGTAGTATGTAGATTTTTATTAATTTGCCTACCTATCTATTGCATAGTAACACATGTACAAAGATCAAATTATGCACATAACAATAAGGAATAGTGACTTTTATATCGACGACATAGCTTTAGTGTACTATTAGGATTATGAAACAAATGTTATTTTTATTCTGCCTATTTACTTCGAGGCAAAACCAGCGAAATCATGTACACGAATTTTTCCGCAAATATATTCAATTAAAAAGGGTCCCCCATGCGTGGGATATAAAAAAATGGCGGGTATAAGAAAAAAAAAATTGACAGCAACGCGTCACGCATACAAAAATATGCTAAATTTCGAAGCATTTTTAAAATTATACAAACGAATTCTAAATTCAAATTGGAGTGATGTCAACACGCGGGGGACTGCAAAATGTAATTATTCGTCTATTGAAAAATAAAATTAAAAATTTTGGACGAGAATGTCTGGAGTGGTTTTTTGTATTTTTTTTTATGAATGCATCTGCAGAGAATTTTTTATAGGTTAGTTTTGGGGACAAAGCGAATTTAATCGATTTTCTTATTTGATTTTTGGTATAAGACAACAAATTCGGAGAGATGATTATATTAATGACTTTTAAAAAAAAGTGAAACCGACTGTAAAGAGTAAAAACAAATATTTGAAGTCAGCGCCGGTTAGTGCAGTCGGTAACTTGGCACCGACGTCAAATATTTAATTTTTGCTTATTGAAGTCCATTTCCCTTTGTTTTTAAAGTTATTTATTTTCAATTTTATGTGATGAGAATATTAAAGGAAAGGCTTGTATGGTGGCATGGGTCCAATACGTAGAGGCCCTTTGTGAGAAGTTAATGTATTGTAAATCACCTGCTAAGATTCCTTGCTGAAAATGAAGAAACAACCAGCGAACTGACCCCGGCAGGTGCAATGACTATTGTAAATTATGGAAAGAAAACAAGGGCTATATAAATGAGGTTTGATGGAGAAGAACTGGACTATTTCAAAGGGGACGGACACAGGCCATAAATAGTGCTACATAACCATCCGTGGCCGGCGGTGACTCGCCGCTTACTAGATGGGCTCTCAAACAGTCGTCCTAAGACAACAGAGGACAACACCGGTGTCAGCGGCTCAAGGGTGTAGAGAGGTGTGCTGCGCTTTCTCCAGTTACTCGCGGCGGTACGCCCTTATCAATTCCACCCCTGGAGTACATCGACATAGGAAAGCATTATCTTCCTACGTCATTATAGCTCTCTCGGCTCCTTTCTGGACGGCCAATTAAGGCAAGCCAGAGCCGAGAGTCCTGCGGGTACCCTTCGGTTTCTACTCGACCGGCGAAGACACGCCGAGTTGGGGGCCCTGACCGAATCTCTGGAGCACTCGCCACAATCTGCCCTGCTCAGCTTCATTAAAATGATTAATCGTGTATTAATTAAAACATCTTTATTAATTAAGCGTGTTAGCAACGAATCCTTAATTAAATCCATGAAATGAACGTGACACGTGAATAATTGTGATCGATAGATTTTTTATTGATTTTAGTACATCACTATCGGTAAGTCGAGTCTTTTATGCAAATTAGTAAGATTTGCATGGAACAAAACCTTCGCCAGTCGATTATTGTTATAGTGCGGTAATTAAAATAAATCATTGGGTGCGTGAGGTCCATTATCCATGGCCGATTGAAAAAAAAAAGATTTATTGACTATAGTCGCCTCCTCTAACGATTATCCCATTTAAAGAAATGGACCGATTTTAATAGTCGGACATAGATTTTTATTGAAGAATAATATTAGAGATTTAACTGGTTTCGTTTGCTGAACGCCTTGAAGTGAAATAAAGTGCCGTATATTTGAGAAAGAAAATTATGGCATATACAACTCTTATTTGTAAATTTTTTCTCTTTATACAAGATGTAAAATAATAAACGAAGAGACCTAACATTAGTTTGTTATTAATCGGTTACTAAATCGATTCGAACAGTTTTTTAATGATCATTAAATTTATTTTTAAATCAGCCTGCCTCGTTGGTCTGGTGGCAAAGCGTATCGCTTTATGATCACGAGGTCCTGGGTTCAAATCCTAGGTCGGACAAATGTAGTTTTTCTAACGAAAAATTCCCAGTATGAGTCCGGAGTCTGGAATTGTGCCCGGTATATGGCAATAGGCTCGCCTATTACATGGGACCTAACATCGTCGGCGAAACGTGGGTGTACTCAGTACACCTCTGCCACCCCCTCTGGGGAATATAGGCGTGACGGTGATTTTTTTTTTTTTAAATTAGCAAAAATGCTGTTACTCCTTCAGTGCGTTATAACAAACTAAATTTGTTATTGATTCGAAGCAATACGGAGATTTAAAATGCATTTCTAAAACGCATTTCTCAATACACACACATACACGTACAAGTAAGCTAAAGAACTTTAAATTTAAAAATTTGGTTTTCGTATTAAATTTGTGAAGTCTTTATCCAGTAGGGTCTGAGGTTGTGCGTTATTGACGATACGCCTGCTCCCTTGCGGAGTAGGTAGAGGGAATGGAGTTCTTACAGGCTTTCCTTACGAACCTGGCTGGTTTCTCCCCTCTCATAGTTCGTCTCATACGGACTCACCGGTTACGGGGAGACTTATCATATATCCATTTTCAATGAATAAAATAAAACTTGACAATTCTTTCGCCTGGTTTTCACAAAGGTGTAACCAGATGTGCACATGGTATATCCACATTTCGCGGACACACTTTAGGTCCGAATGGCGGGCGACCTTTTTCGGATATATAATTTCAGTCTTTCGAAATATTTTATGACTTACTTGAACATGAGGGGGGGTTTTATATTCATTTTATTTTGTATAGCTAATAATTACACTGTTAATACCATCATGCCTAAAAACGTCAAGCGTGAGTGGCAAAAATGTACTCCGTACATAATATAACCGCATGGTGTTAGCTCGTCAGGAAGCCAGAAAAGTCAGTAAGGGAAGAACCAGTTGGAAATCTGTGCTCTCTACCTACCCCGCAAGAGATCTGGCGTGATGATATATAAGGATGTAAGGTCTCAATGTAATAGATCATCTATCGCCACTATATCGGGTACAATTCCTGACCCGGACTGTTATTGAGATATTTTAGATATATTTTCGATACAAAAATCTAATAATTTTTAAGGTGAGCTTTTTTTTCTTAAAAACGTAGCCCCACACTAGGATTTATTCCTGTGTCGTGGGTGCGTTTACAAACATGAAAATTCACACACAAATACCCAGACCGGAACAAATAATTGTGGATCACACAAAGATTTGTCCCGTGCGGGAATCGAACCCGCGACTATTAAACAGTAGGTGGAGCGACCTAAGCTCTTAACCACTGCGCTAAATCGTCCGTCAGCTTGGTCTAATAGTTAAGAACTTAAGCCGCTCTACCCACTGGATCGAGTAGTCGCGGGTTCGATTCCTGCACGGGACAAATATTTGTGTGACCCACATGTTTTTCGTTTCAGTCTGGCTATTTGTGCATGTGAATTTCATGTTTAAAAACGCACCTACGACCCTGTAATAATTTCTAGGGTAGGCCTACTTTTTTTTATAATAAGTTCGAACGAAAGTATACTACTGAGTTCTTAGATTTACGCGAATATTACCGACCCGCCATAACATCAGATTTGATAGACCACAAATCCTCGTGAAAGAACACCGATTCCTACCAAGGATGGTTCGCGAGGCTATTGAAATTAAAAAACATCCTAATTTCAATAGAGAAGATGGCTGGGTGCTTCCATCGTCTTGGGATCCAGTAATTAATATAATCAAATCTAAAACCAAGCATAACACTGCAAGACCTCAAGACACCGTGAGCTCATTCTGCGTAGATCGGACCAACAAAAACAAAAATAATTAAGAAGTTTGAGGGTACCCCGGAACAACTATGCCTTTTGGACGTCTAACACCTCAGTCCCTCCCGTGACCATGGGTGCTGCAAAGCACTCGAAACGTCGGGAACTTAAAAATCAAAATAAACCGCGATAAAATCCGGAAAAATCATTGTTTTATTTCGAAAGTATACTATTTGAGTCCAAGACCCTGTGATCGCCAGGCACTTTACGAACTACTCAGGAAACGAGCTAGAACTTTATCTATCCACATTATTATCTTTATTGCGATAAAATCAGCGATAAATTGAGATAATCCGTACATGGTTCGGAGTGCTATGTCTGCTCGCTTATCTTCCGATGAAAAGTCTTAAGTATTAAGATAAGTTACACGGATTTTGCATTGAGCAGTCTTTAGTGCGATCTTCATGCGGTCTTTTTTGAATAGTCTAACAGAATCGCGGTATTTTTAACGATCACCAAGATTACGCAGCGTTTCGTTCGGTCAGAATGTGATGGGTGACCGTTTGTGGCACTTTTTGAGTTTCTCTATGCTTTGGAAGACACGATAAGTCGTTGGTCCCATCTGCCAATGAATGCGGTAGTTGTTAAGCTACGTTGGATGCCTTATAGCAGGGTTTCCCAACCTTTATAGTAGAGCCCCCCGGATTATAAATAATATTTTCATGCTTCATTCCCCTTTATTTATTTCATTCAAATTAGAAAAGTACATTATTTTAACGACTGCTATTTATTTTAATTCTAGGTTATACAAAATAAACTTCAAACAAGTTTAAATTTTTTTTATCGAAATCATTTAAGTAATTAAAATACTTTCTAAACTTTTTCTGAACGATGACATTTTGAAACATTGACAAACAGAATCAATGAATGTGATATTGTGATGTTTAATTTACGCGTTTCTTTTTTGTGTTCAGCCCCCCTTAATATCTAACTACGCCCCAAGGGGGGGAATAAACTTAAATAATAAGTTCTAATACCAAGTGGACCCAAACTTGTCTTCGACAATCCGCAATACCCGCGTGGAGTATGATATATTCCCTCTTACCTCAGTTTTAGAGAAGGGTTTTAACCAGCAATAGGACAGAATAAGCTAATTTATATAATACTAGTTCCTGCCCGCGACTTTGTCCGCGAGGACTTTAGACCGGACCCAAACATTTTTGCGGGATAAAAAATATCCTAGTGTTAATCTAGGTAATATACTATCTGTGTGAATCTAAATCCGTTCAGCTGTTTTCGCATGATTGAGTTACAAAGATACAAACATCTAACTAAACATACCCCCTTTACATTTATAATATTAATAGGATATTTTTAGTTCGATTTGAAGAATTTGACGGATGATTTAGCGCAGTAGTTAAGAGCTTAAGCCACCACCGCTCCGCCCACTGCGTCTAATAGTCGCGGGTTCGATTCCCGCACGGGACAAATCTTTGTGTTCCATATCCACACACCTATCCACAGTTGTTTGTTCCGGTCTGGGTATTTGTGTATGTGAATTTTCATTTTTGTAAACGCACTTACGACACAGGAATAAATCCAAGTGTGGGGCTAGGCTTAAAAAAACAAAAAATTGGGTTGGTTGCAGAATGCAAAGATGTTTCAATAAGTGTGTCGACATCAACGACAACAAACGTAGTAATGGGACAAAGAACGAGATAATACAAGAAGGAAATAATAATCCAATATCGAAGCACAAATCACGTGATATCATCCCACAAGAACCGACTAACGAAATTAAGGTATCTTACCTCAATTCCAAGACATAGTTATTTGAACAATGAAACCGTAATTTCTACCTCCATATATCATTCAAATTTCTGTTAAACCAACCAATTACATCGCTAATAAACTAGCTAATTGTAACGCCGGGGCCAGACCCCTAGACCCCCAGACCCTCAGACCTTAAGGGAGGACCCCCACCGGAACAATAGCGTCGCAAGTCCATAGAATCACATAAATCATGGAATTAATTATTATTATACTCTATAATTGTATGTACGTCTGTTAGTGGCACGCGGAGTTAGGAATGTTCGATGTGGGAAAATAGAGTAAGCATTAATTTTGATTTATGTACCGTGCTGTAATTAAGTAGAATACCACCTATACTCGTTTCGACAAATCCTCATATATGAGTTATATTGAATTGTTAATAGGTCCTACAGTTCGTAAGTAGAATAATGCCCGGACTCAGAATTTCTTTTTGGTCAGGTATATCGTTATACCTGACCAAAAAGAAATTATATAGTATTTAGGAATCGTAAGAACAGAGACAGACTCTACTACTAAAAAACAAATTCTCAACATAAAATTAAATTTTTTTTGGTGGTAGTCTGTGGTATTTAAAATATTTTTTTTTCTTTTATCTTTTAGCATTGATGGCCTAGTGGTAAGAAAGTTTGATTGCAAAGTCTGAGGTCTCGGGTTCAAACCTAGGCAGGCACGCACCTTTCATACCGAAAGCATGTGCATATTAAAAAATTAACTATCACTTGCTTTATCGGTGAATGAAAACATCGTGAGGAAAACTGCATGTTTAAGAGTTTCTCTAGGGAGTGTGAAGTTCGCCAACCCGCACTGGGCCAGCGTGGTGGACAATGGCCTAAACCCTCTCAGTTTAAGAAGAGGCCCGTGTCCAACCGTGGGACAGTTTCTCAATAGGGCTAATATTATTATCATTATTATTTATCTTTTGTTGTGGGGAATGTAGGCTAGTATATATCAGTTTTAAGGACATTATATTCCCATGTCATAGGGGTCAAGCTATTCATGTCCCAATTTAAGGAGGCGATCCAAACTCCGGACTACAACTGGTTTTTTTTTTCTATATAAAAACCTTCATAAAGCACTTGAATTAAGTGATATTAAGTGACCCAGGTTCGAGACCTTCGAGGCCTAAGACCTTGTGATTACCAGCCATACCATGTTCTGCATATAAATAAAATATGTAGAATAAATAAATGTAACGGCAAATAAATAATGATATACACAAGATACAAAACACCAATAAAATGTTACAACGTTAAATTACGCACTCTATGATTTCTTACCTCCACGTGGTAAGTTATTACGAACTATATGAATATGCAGTTGACTGTACCGGGAGGTCTAATTGTGCGTTTATATTTACGACCGACTGTACGTGTGGGTAGCTAGAAGCGTATATTGAAATAATAGGCCATAAATATTATTAATACAGTATATCGACGTTTTAAAGTGAAGAGAGTCCGTAACCGACGAGCGTATATAAGACGTATTTTGAGAGTTGAGGAAGCCAGAGAGGTCGGTAAAGAAAGAGCCTGTTGAAACACTGTACTGTCTGCGTACCCAGCAAAGATTTGGCGTGATGGTATAGATAGATATTTTTATTATGAGACTATAGAGCGAGACGGTTCTGAAAGATCCTATTGGAGCTCTGTACTCTCTGCAGACCCCGCAAGGGATCTAGCGTGGTGATAAAGATGGAGAGATAGATATTAGTGGAAACTTGCTCAACTCTCATATTGGGACCAAAACAGTTTTGAGAATAATGAATGTACAATGTACACCTTCCTTTAACGTTTGCAAGCGCAAGAGGTACTTTATCTAACCACGCCTCTAGTACTATAGTTACGAATAAGGAGTCTAAATCATTGACCCCGGGCATAGAACTCCCGACCTTCTAGATACCAATAAACGCAATGCAACAACCGTAAATTAAATTCCTTTGTTCAGACTCCAGTATGCGTTTTTAGTTTAGTGTGAAATATTTCGCTAAATTCTTCAGCTGAAAATGCGCGTGTCTGTGTGTGCGTCGAGCAATTTCGCCGGTTACGGAGCCTTGTCCTTTAGATAAGAAACTGTCTATTTGGTAAGTCTTTCGGCTCCTACCAGTTTTTTATCTCTTCACCGATGATTTCTTTAATAACTACACACTTCTATAGCAAGAGGGGTCGGCCAGCTTGACTCCTCACATTTTATAATTGATAACCCAGGTCCCTAGGTCAGACAAAATCTTTGTCTGCGTCAATCAACACCGTCACGCCTATATTCCCCAAGCGGGGGTGGCAGAGGTGTACACCTACGTTTTGCCGACGATATTAGGTCCCATGTAATAGAGGGCGAGCCTATTGCCATACACCGGGCACAATTCCAGAATCCGGACTCGTACTGGGAAATTTACGTTAGAAAAACTACACTTGTCCGACCTAGGATTTGAATTCCGGACCTCGTGATCACAAAGCGATGCGCTTTGCCACTAGACCAACGAGGCGGTCAATCAAATAAATAAAAACCGAAGAATTAATTCAACAATTACTTAATAATAAATAAAACGGCGTCGCGGAAATCAGAATTGCAAATGGCTCATATTTTCGTTGGACGCCGGCGACAGTCATTCAATTTGGGGTCTTAATTGAGTTACCTTAAAGTCTGTTAAAGTGTGGCGACAGTAATCTCTTGTACTGTTTGAAGTTGATCTAACTGAATAATCGTTACAAAAAAGAGTGAACACTACTTTGTAGCGTCTAGGTCACCAAGATTAAGCAGCGTTTGACTCGGTCAGTCTTAGATGGGTGACCGTTTGTGGCATTTCCATATTTCAGCGACACCATGTTTTGGAAGGCACGGTAAGGCTTTAACGGTTACCACTCCATAGAGTTATCACCCACGTATAAGCGCTTCATAATGGTCACAAATCTGGTGCTGGAACCTGGATCCGCTGGTACTGAGTCCGCGTGGTAGCTTTTCTGCTACTTTATCATATGAATGAAGCCATTGTAAACTCAAACAATTTATTTTGTAGAAGCCCTGCGGGGCGCTTACAAATAGTCAATTTACATGTTTTTTTAAATATAATTTAATTACTAATCTACCACTGGATTGGAATGCGGCCTTCACTGAGAAGACCCGGCGAAGAAACTTAGCGGACTTGTCTTTTTTAATTCTCTTTTGTCCTATCTATTTTTTTTTAATCATATTGTGTGGACACATTATTTAGGCTCCAATTAAATAGTTTTCGATCTAGCTCCAGTGTAATGCCATACGACCGTGATATGAGACTAATGATGTTATTTATAAAGAGTTTCTGAAGGATTCCAGATGGGCCAGTATCCACAAGCAGCACCCGTTCACGAGTATGACTACCGGAACAGCCATCACTTCCCTCGACCATATTGGAAGGAAGAGAGAAGTGGAGAGAAGCATAATTAGCCGCAAAACGTCTCCTACAATACATAGGCCACCCCCAAATATCGCCACGACATAATAATTCACTGTCGAAATAAATTCGCAGTGACTTTGGGTATACTCATATAGTAAAATACTGGCAATAAATTTCGGAAATCAATACATCCATCATATCAAAAGAGTAGGTGTTATAAAATATACTATAACTATATATAACACACAGCCGTCCCCCTCAGCGAGCATAATATCACACATATACGTCATAAGTTAGATAAATACGACACTTGATGTCATATGTCACAGCATTCTGTTTGGGTGACACACAGACGCAGAAATTCACGAGCAGAAAATTAAAACTCGAAAGTTTAATTGATTTACCTACTGTCTGAATAATTATAAAGAGCCTAAAACTATCTGGCCTTGGGGGGTAGGCCTAAAAGTACAGAGTTCTTACAGGTTATTTATTATAACCCAAAAATATGTATCGTGAGAATGAAAACTTTTCATTCTTCTATCTATCTATATCATCATGCCAGATCCCTTGCGGGGTAGGCTAATAGTGCAGAATTCCGACAGGTTTTTTCCTTACAAACCTTTCTGCTTGCTCCACTCTCATAAGTATTCTTCTATCTATCTATATCATCACGCCAGCTCCCTCGGGGGGTAGGCAGAGAGTACAGAGTAAGTATTCTTATTATTGACAAACTCAGTAGCAGTTCATAGACCAGAATAGTGCCTAACCCCCTATTACATGGGACCTGTCATTGTTGCCGAAATGTAACTGTACAAAGTACCTCCATAACCTGTGTGTGTGTGAATGATCTACGCTGTTGGTCGCTACGCTGTTTACAGCTTCACTGGACAAGACGGCGAGCTTGCAACCACTACGCTCGACCCAGAAGGACCTCCGCCACCGCCGATTAAGAAATAGGGGTGACAGTTTCTATTATGATTATATATTTACCATGTAAACAACGATAAGTCATTCATGTAGATTACGTAGGCCGTCTAAAACGGTCGCGTTTAAATATATACTTACGCATTTGTATATTCTCGTAGCTAGCAACTGTAGAATTTAGCTTGAAATTATTAATGACATTTAGGTCATCTTGGGAGCCGGCACTAAAGTCAAAAGGCTCAGCTGGTCATGCATAACGGAGGTCTTGTCCCAACACTGTTATATGGCAGTGAGAGTTAGGTATGTAAGAAGGAGAACGAAAGTAGGATAAATGCAGTCGGAAAGCGATCTCTGCGGAAGATGTGCGGAGTCACGTTGACCCACACACACTGACAACAGCGTAGTAAGAAAGCGAGTAGGTATGAAAGATAGTATCGGTGTAAACATGAGAAAAGGTATGCTCCGTTGTTTCGGGCATATAGAAAGAATGTCAGAAGAAAGAATGCCAAAACAGATATACAATACGAAAGTGGAAGGATGTAGGTACCGAGGAAGACCTTAGACTATGTTACCATGACCAAATAGACCGTGTCTTATCTGAAGGGCAAGTCAAGAGTCTCCGTAACCGGCGAGTGTGTATGGGACGAACTATGAGAGTGGAGGAAGCCAGAGAGGTATGAGGCTGTTGGAACTCTGTGCTCTTTGCCTACCCCGCGAGGGAGCTGGCGTGATAATATAGATAAATAGGTCATCTTCTTACTATGGTACTTTTAATCAACTGTAGCACTTTAATGCGTACTCGCGTCGTCTAGGGTTGGATGGAACTAATTCGGAATAGGACCACACACACACTTGTGCTCTTATTATACGGATGTCACCTATATATAGGCATAGTTTCGCCATCCGGGTGTACCGTATGCATCAAATCTACAGGGGAGATTGGGTCAAAACGGGACACACTTGATAAATAGCACGCGTTTACAACAATATTGGGTTACAAACGGGGCCCTTTGTCCCCGTTTTAGGACGGGAAGTCCCTCAATAGGGGCAAATTTTCTCACCTTTTCTTAAAGATTCGAGGGGCAAGATAACTATATTGAGTCTATTACTTAAAGTCGTGATTTTGTGTCGAATTTTGTAAACGCTGTCGGTACATCAGGGACCTTATTCGTAACGCGGTGTGTTACGATATCATCGTGAGATGATCGTATAATTATATTTTGTATGCTACTGGAATGTAATTTGTTTTAATTAACGTAGCCCCACGCTTCCTACACTAAGAGCAACTACGTCCGAGCATTGGTATTCTTCATAATTATGTACGGTGCCGGGACATAGACCCTCAAGAAGGCTGACCGCAACCGTATTGATGCCTTTGAGATGGAGTGCTGGAGAAGGATGCTAGATATACCATGGACAGCACACTGTCAATCCTAGCTGACCTCAAGATCCAAACTCGACTGTCCACTACTTGCCTACGCAGGATTCTGGAGTATTTTGGTCATATTGTTAGGATGGTCACCGGTAAAACTGAAGGCAAGCGACCACGAGGAAGGAGCCTAACATGCTTGGCGGATCAGATTCGCACAGCTCTTGATGCCACGGTTCACGATGCTCTTCACTCGGCTGCAGATAGGAGTGGATGGCGACTCATCGTCCGCAGAAGACTGCTCTCTAAGATAATGACCACGACCCTCAGTAATGAGGAGACCGACGCAAGGAGGAGCCCCACACTAAGAATTATTCCTGTATCGTGGGTGCGCTTAGAAACATTAAATTCATAGACACCCAAAGCGAAACAAATATTTTTGGGTCACACAAAAATATGTCCCGTGCGGGACTCGAACCCGCGACTATTCGATCTAGTAGGCGGAGTGACCGTAGCTCTTAAGCACTGGACCAAGCCGCTTCTTTCACGAAGGTTTATTCATGTATGTGTGTATGTGTGAGAGATGTACGCTGTTGGCCGCGAGGCCTTTACAGCTTCACCGGACTTAAGGGCGAGCGTGCAACCACTACGTTCGAGCCAGAAGGGCAAGGGGCGACATACTCGAGGGCGCCTCGAGGCGCCCTCGGTTGGGACAGTCGCTGTGGGGGGACGGGGTGCACTACTAAGTGCACCGGTCAACCGCCGGCTATGGGAGGGGATCTAGGATTTCGATGTTTATTCATGTCATGCAAGGTATTGGTTAGATTTATATTGTGATATCTTTTGGATAAAATATCTGTAGTGAAAAGGCGATTTTTATGCTTGTAATAGTATCAATATTTTGAGAAGAGGATTTTGACCGCCTTGTTGGTCTAGACCAACACCACTAGTGGCAAAGCGCATCGCTTTGATCTCGAGGTCCTGGGTTCAAATCCTAGGTCGGACACAGAGTAGTGTGTAGATTGAAAAATATTATTATTAGACCTGAGTCTGGAATTGAGCCCGATGAAATGGTAATAAACTCGCCCTCTACTACATGGGACCTAACATCGTCGGCGAAAAGTGGGTGTACTTAGTTCATCTCTGCCACCCCTGCTTGGGGAATATAGGCGTGACAGTGATTATTTATTTTTAATTTATTTGGAGAAGTGAAGAATGGCAGGGTCTAGAGAAAATTTCTACGAAACCACTCGGTTTTTTTTATAAAGAAAAATAAAAGTTGATATGTTATAAGTAAAGACCGTATCGTGATACCGGATTGTTGGTTTTTAAAGTTTTTTCTTAGAAAGAAAAAAGATTTATTCTAGTCGTTCAAATAAAAATAAATAAAGTGAACACTGAGGATATTTTCTACGAGTGGACATCGCAAAAGCATTACCTAGAATTATAATAATAATATAATCCCTGTTAAGAAACTATCACACTGTTGGGCACGGGCCTCCTCTCAAGCTGAGAGGGTTTAGGCCATAGTGGCCACCACTCTGGCCCAGTACGGGTTGGCGAACTTCACACACCTTCGAGACACTCTTAGGGCATGCAGGTTTCCTCACGATGTTTTCCTTTACCGTTAAAGCAAGCGCAAGTTTTCGAAAAGACAGAAGTGCGTGCCTGGATTTGAACCCGAGACCTCTGACTTTGCTGTCCAACGGTCTAACCACTAGCGCATCACTACTTTACCTAGAATTAGAAAACTTTTTTGATTTGATCCCTGCATAATTTTAATCATAATCATAATCATAATCATTTATTCTGCAAGTGTAGGTAGGTACAATTAGGTCTTATATTATAAAATAGAACTCCACACTTTGCCACAAAGCATGCAAAATTTGGCAGACTTACTAAATATTAAAATGTAACTTTACAATATAATAAGATTTTAGGCATTAACACTTACATTTCTCATTGAATTATAATAATTATAATATTTGCACATTACATTAAAATAACAAACAATAATCATGAAATAAGTAGATAAATAAAATTGGTAATAATCATAGTCAAAATAATAAAATGTCAATAATAATCAGATTGTCAAATGAACTGGTCGAATTGAATTATTGAAAATGTCACAATTAAATTAAAATGTCAATTTTAAAATATAATGTCAACATTCATTAATGATTCATATTATAGGTGCATAATTATTTGGATTATTTCTTTCTAAATATTCTTTTACACTATAGAATGCATTTTCAATCAAAAAATCCTTTAATCTTCGCTTAAATATTTCCAGCGTATCTATTTCGACGATACAGTTTGGTAGTTTATTATATATTCTAGGGCACATGCAATACACACTTCTACTTTTTAATAAAGTTCTGCGTTAAATAAAGTTATTTGTGTGTGTGTGTGTGTGTATGTGTGTGTGTGTGAATGATCTACGCTGTTGGCAGCGGGGCATTTACAGCTTCACCGGACAAGAGGGCGAGCGTGCAACCACTACGCTCGAGCCAGAAGGGCAAGGGGGCAACTAGCTCAAGGGGGCAACTAGCTCAAGGGCGCCTCAAGGAGGAACGGCCTCGACTTGGGCAGTCGCTATGGCGAAGGGCGTATACTAGGTGTCTCGCCGTGGTGCTCTGCACAGCCCGGCGGGCAAGGGATTCTTCGACCTCGCCGGCGAGGTCGGTGTCTGATGAATGAAAGAAGAGATGTAAGGGCATCGTGAGGGTCGGTGAGAACATGCCGCGGACGGCGGTAGAGGCTGATAGTAGGGGAGTTAGGTTCGTAGTCGGCGGCGGCTACGATTAGCGGAATTCTATAATATGACGCGTTTGCAAAATATCGTGTTATCCCCTTTTTAATAAAGCGCGAATAGGTTCGAGACCGACATCGGGATGGAGATCTGCATAATTTTAACTTGCCCATCATGTAAATTTGAAGTCACTCGAAGCGTACAAGGTTTCTCCTGACAACCGTGCCTTATTTTACATAAAAGGAACACTTTGTTAAAACTAGGCTAAGCTAAGACGCAATAAAAATGCCTTTCTCAAATATAAAAAAAGCAAGCAAAAATAAAACTATTTTTCGGGATTTTATCATTTTTCAAACGGCATAAATGTACTATGTACATCTATAATTCGCCGGCAATACAAGGTCCAATGATGGAAAATTCGATAGAAAACCCTCAACATTTTACCTCTTGGATTTAAAACCAAAGAACTAAGCAGGAAACGAATGACGTTAGCGAGATGATATACCATCCTTGTAACACTTCTACTTCATTAATCTTTTAAATAAACAAGAATGTGACAGCGCGATTGCTCACTAGGGTCTCGCGAAAGTCAAAGTTTTCGTACTCCTCGTAAACGCCAGCCACACCACACGCCACTAGACCAGGCATTATATATTCTATGGTATATATCATCAACAACAACAAGAATAGAGCCTATACTGCCCACTGCTGGGCAAAGACCTTCTCTCACAAATCGAGGTGAGAGAGATCAGGTCATACTCCACCAGTGCGGATTGGTGGAGGCAGGTTTGTGACCACCTGCTGTTGGAACTTATCAAAGCTTCCAACTCAGCTTAACGACTACCACATTAAGTGGTAACCGGGACCAACGGCTTAACGTGCCTCACGAAGCACGGAGACGCTCGAGTATGAAAATGCCACAACGGTCACCGATCTCAGGCCGACCGAGTCGAACGCTGCTTAACCTTGGTGATCGGTAAAAACACCACGGTCGCACAGCGCTACGTGCGCCTCAATCATATATCATCATTCACCAAATAACCTAGAAATAACATCGCTAAATCGTTTACAATCGCCTCCTAATAAGCGCAATAAGGCCCCGCATTAAATAACCATTACTCCTCTTTGACAGATCACCCGACCGACTTAACAAAAACTTTCAGGCACTGACTTCCAGTTAACAACTTCAGTAGAGTATCAAAGGTTTATGGTTCACGGTAAATTGGTCGTTTTTATACACAATGCGAACACTATGATATATAGGGGAGAATTTTATTTAATACTAGTTCTTTTCCCCAGCGCTGTCTGCGTGAATTTTAGTGTATGAGGACGGACACTACGAAAACATCGTGATTATATCTCCAGTTATTCCTGCCTGATAATATAAATCCAGGTTTTAAGTTAGGTTATGCCTTTTGATTGTGAAAGTGCCATCCAAGTTCATTAAGATCACGCCAGATCCTATGCGGGGTAGAGCGTACAGAATTCCAACAGGTTCTTTCCTTACAGACCTCTCTGACTTCCTTCACTCTCATAGTTCGTCGCATACACGCTCGCCGGTTACGGAATCTTGACTTGCCCTTCAGATAAGACACGGTCTATTTGGTCATGGTAAGACAGTCTTGGTCTTCCCCGGTACCTACATCCTTCCTCTTTCGCATTGTACATCTATTTTGTCATTCTTTCTTCCGAAATTCTTTCTATATGTGAAAGTAAAATCAGTGATTTGTATCCTAATTGATCTTAATCATCATTGACCATGACTATCCTACTTATATTATAAATGTGAAAGGTTGAATGTTTAGATGTATGTTATTCTAACATGCAAAAACGGCTAAACTGATTTGGAAAAAAAATCGTAGATAAATAGTTTATTACCTGCACATAGGATATTCTTTTCAAACCCGGAAAAATGTTTAGTTACTTTCTAAAGTCAATGCGAACGAAGGCACGGGCAGAAACTAGTAATAAATAAAGCATGTTATTTTCGCTTTGTGATCACGAGGTCCTGGGTTCAAATCCTAGGTCGGACAAATGTAGTTTTTCTAACGAAAAATTCCCAGTATGAGTCTGGAGTCTGGAATTGTGCCTGGTATATGGCAATAGGTTCGCCCCCTATTACATGGGACCTAACATCGTCGGCGAATCGTGGGTGTACTCAGTACACCTCTGCCACCCCCGCTACGGAATATAGGCGTGACGATGTGGACGTCACGCCTATATTCCCTAGCGTAGTATTTTATACCCGAATTTACGTTAACGGTCCGCTAAAAGGTGCTAACGGAAGTTCAGCGCTGGCTGTCCTCAGTCAGCAAACTTGCTGAGTTAGGACCCTTTTTGTAATGCACGTCCTATTTTTATATAAAATTGTTTACCTTAGGTGATTTCATCTTTTTACATACACAATATAGTCATAAGCTTTCATGGAACTGCTGGTACGTTACAAAATAAACTTTTTATTATTATTATTATTTACAAGTTACATCCACACGTGGTAAGAGTTCACTAACATTATAATTCTTTTTTAAGATCAAATATGAAGCCTGAAGCCTTTTTTTAGAGCCCAACTATATTTTTTTCCAGAATCAACTTAAAACATACAGACACAATGATATTTTTTTAAATAATACTACAGAATACGAACACCCTATGATATACGGGGGCGAATTTTATTTAATATCTCGCTATTGATTTATTACTTGAGTCGAGTGAGCGTGTCCTATATGGGCCCAGTTTCCCCCTAAATTGTGTTTAGCGACGTGTGTTGGTACGAATGTTACCATTTTTCATATTTATACTTGTTGTTGCTTATTAATATTATTGTGTATTCTTGGAAGTGAAAGAAAAATTGAGCTTAAAATTATACAATATCTGCGCGATACCTTAATCTATATTTGAAGTAATTGGTAGAAATTCTACAGTGAATATTGCAAGACCTCAGACACCCCAATTAGATATTTGCTTCACAAGTTTAATGACATAACCAAAAAGTCCAAATTTAAAGGTTTTTACCCTTTTTTAAGTACTTTTATACCCCAATTATTATCAATAAGATTCGTACGCATATACAATGCGTATTGAGAAATACGTTTTAGAAATGCATCTGAAATCTCCGTATTGCTTAAAATCAAAACTAAATTGCTTGCGAATTTAAATCTCACACCTTCGGTTTGCCGATGATATCGTCATCGTGGCAGAGTCACTGGAACAGTTAAGCGAAATGCTGCATAGCCTAAATGGAGCCTCTCGAGGTGTCGGTCTCTGCATGAACTTGGATAAAACCAAGATCATGTTTAATGAGCATGTCACGCCGGGACCGATGCTCGAAGTTGTTCGGGAGTATGTCTACCTTGGACAAGTTGTCCAATTTGGTAGGAACAACTTCGAGAAAGAAATCAACCGCAGGATCCAATTGGGTTGGGCAGCATTTGGCAAACTACGTCACGTTTTCGCTTCGCCTATACCGCAATGCCTGAAGACTAAAGTCTTTAACCAATGCGTTCTACCTGTTATGACTTACGGGGCCGAGACGTGGACACTCACAGTGGGACTAGTCCACAAATTCAAAGTCGCACAGCGGGCTATTAAGCGAGCTATGCTCGGCGTCTCTTTGAAGGATAAAATTCGTAACGAGGTAATCCGACAAAGAACCAAAGTTACCGACATAGCTCGCAGACTCAGTAAGCTAAAGTGGCAATGGGCTGGTCACATCTGCAGAAGGACCGACGGCCGATGGAGCAAGCGTGTCCTAGAGTGGAGACCGCGACTTGGTAAGCGTAAGGTAGGACGGCCCCCAGCTAGATGGACCGACGACCTCAAAAAGGTCGCTGGGACAGACTGGATGCGGAAGGCGGAGGACCGTGTGCAATGGCGCGTGTTGGGAGAGGCCTATGTCCAGCAGTGGACTACGATAGGCTGATTGATTGATTGAATTTAAAAAATGTATGAAGCATTAAAAGTAGTTGGGATCAATTCGGTCACCGATTTAAAATAAACTAATTTCAGGTCTTGGGTTAATCACGGTACACCTTATATTCATTGTTAGTTCTTATTATATTATTTATCTAAAATAGAAACCGTGGAGTTTCTTGCCTTCTTCTCCACAGAAATGACGTTCCGAAGTGATGGTAGTCTTTATTACATAACTAGGTACTACCTTTTATTAAGATTAGTCTTCTGTTGTCATCTTTAGATCAGTAAAGCGTAGAAGTATGAATAGAAGACATTAAATTACCTGAAACAAAAGAGAAAACAATAAGTTAACAAATCTAATTCAACATTTTAAACTTTCCTGATCGTTTTGTTGAATAGCCGTGTATGAACACCTCAGACCTTCCGTGCTGTAAAGCACTCCGAAATTTTAAGAAAAATTAAATCTAAAAATAAACCGGGAGAAAATACAAAAACCTTTTACTTCTACATATCATAACGCTAAATCCCTTGCAGGGTAAAAAGAGCACAGAGTTTCAACAGAAACTTTTAGTTTTTCGTTTTAATTTATGTGGACTATTCACGTAAATCTAAGAACTTATTGACATATTTTTTTTTATTAGAAACTCGTTCCAACTTATCTAACAACTCAATAAAGCGATTTTATTTTTTTACTAGAATCTTGTTTAGAGCTTACAAGATTCCAGAGCAATAAATACTTAGTGGCGATGTTAGCCGAAGCAAAAAGGGCAAGAACCCTGTGTGTTGAGCAAACATCGTATATGGGGCAAGAAAGTGAGCAGCCAGCGAAGAATGAACACCCGCCGGCGTGGGAGGGTTAAGTCGGGGCCTTTAGAGACGCGGTTCTGTTGCGATATTTTAAAGTGTAAAAAGTATTTTAGTTTACTTTAAAGTATAAAACCGTGTCTTAGCTGAAGGGCAAGTCCAGAGTCTCTGTAACCGGCGAGCGTGTGTAAGTCGAATTATGAGAGTGGAGGATGCCAAAGAGGTATGTAAGGAAAGAATCTGTCGGAACTCTGTACTTTCTACCTACCCAGCAAGGGATCTGGCGTGATGATATAGATAGATAGATAGACATAGATTTTTCCCTTGTGAAGATCGACTCCGCAACTACTCGATTTAGTAGGCGAATCAGCAACGCTCTAGACCGCTGAACCAAAGCTTCAGTAGCCAAGTACATAAGTATTATTTATATATAAAGTATGCTTATTTGCAACTTGCTCTCAGCTGATTACATTAGCCATTTCGCTTCGAAACTCATTAATTCCATTAAATTCAACTGAGGAGCGAGATGCGATGCAGCTTACAGTGTTTAACTTAAATAAAACAAGAAAGTAATGTGCCGACTGCGAAAGAATGAACTGAGTACGGGAGCGGGTTAAGTTGGGCCACCAAAACCGCGATTAATTATAATTATAAATTAGTGATCTTATAAGGCCTAGAGTACAGGGGGCCTGCGATGGGCTTATAAATAGTCAATTTACATTTTTTTTAAATCTAATTCTACTATTAATCTACCGTCAGATCGGAGCGCCGCCTTCACTGATAAGATCCGGCGAAGAAATTCAGCGGGCTTGACTTTTTTATTGAATTCTCTTTCTCTTTTTTCGTTTCAATTTTTTAAATCATATTGTGTCCATTCTATGTTTAGGTTACAATTAAATAGTTTACGATCTAGCTCCCGTGTGATGCCGCACGGCCGAGATATGAGACTAATGATATTATTCATAGTCTAAAGGATTCCAGATGGACCAGTCCCCATAAGCAGCGCCCGTTCACGAGTATGACTACTGGAACAGCCATCACTCTCCTCGACATATCGGAGGAAAAGGAGTGCCCGCGCCAGACAGCAACCGGAAGCAAAGATACTAAAGGTTTTCTGTCGAAAAATTCACTTAAACTTCAAGGTCTACAATTATGCCAGGTATTATTGCAATTGTCTCGTCCCCTCGTCCATTGGGACCTTATATCGTCGGCGAAATATGAGCGTACACAGTACACCTCTCGACTAACGCTTGAATAATATAGGCAGTATGGTGATAAAGTTAGCACATTTGGATATTTTTTTCGAATATTAGGTTTTTATAACGTATGTTTGTCACTTGCGGGTGCTTGGTTTACCCCACCAGGGGTCTCGCGTGATGATATAGAGATGAATAGATTGTCTTGTTAACAGTGTAGTTAATAGTTGTGATACAGGATGTTTATTAATATCCGAATATGTTAGATACTAAATAGTTGTCTATATATTCATCTTTGCAATTAGCAACAATATAATAATATAAACCCTGTTAAGAAAC
Source organism: Phalera bucephala (assembly GCA_905147815.2). Taxonomy (NCBI): domain Eukaryota; kingdom Metazoa; phylum Arthropoda; class Insecta; order Lepidoptera; family Notodontidae; genus Phalera; species Phalera bucephala. The sequence continues at coordinate 12,873,587 of LR990633.1, forward strand.
TGTCCCACCGTTGGGCACGGGCCTCCTCTCGAACTGGGATGGTTTAGGCCATAGTCCACCACGCTGGCCCAGTGCGGGTTGGCGAACTTCACACACCTTCGAGAAACTCTTTAGGCACGCAGGTTTTCTCACGATGTTTGTTTTTACCGTTAAAGCAAGTGATAGTTAATGTTTAATACGCACATGCTTTCGAAAAGACAGAGGTGCGTGCCTGGGTTCGAACCCGAGACCTCTGACTTTGCAGTCCAAGGGTCTAACCACTAGCCTATTACTGCTTATAGCAACAAAATAATAATAAAATTAGTTGAAAATTTAACTCTACATAAATATTCTAATTCTCTTCCTCTCCACATCTCGCGTTTCACAACATGTTTCCGTAAACACTGACTTTGATATTTCAAGTATTTTCACTGGTTTTCGGCAACCAACGTGAAAATTACCGTAAAACGATTGCCTTAAAGTGTATTTTACTTTGTGCCTTTAGATACCCGTTGACGAATTCTTAGTCGCATGTGTTTCGTACAATTAACAATGTTGCGATTTGGATGTTATTATGAAAACCGATCGACATTTTCCAAAGTTTCGTCTACCTATTGTGATTTTTTTTAAAACGAAAAGCACTCTTTGTATTACTTAGGATTCGAATCAGAAACCTCAAGATCGCTAGCTAGACTATGCGCCACCAGACTAACGAGACAGTCATTACAAATAGAAAACCCACTACGCACAGGTGTCTCATTTCGATTTGTAAGAGAAAGCCAGAAAATACGAGTTCAAACCAGAGATGGGCAAAATGTAATCAGATTAATGATTACACCGTCACGCCTATATTCCCCAAGCGGGGGTGGCAGAGGTGTACTGAGTACACCCACGTTTCGCCGACGTTGTTAGGTCCCATGTAATAGGGGGCGAGCCTATTGCCATATACCGGGCTCAATTCCAGATGCCGGACTCGCACTGGGAAGTTTTTCGTTAGAAAAACTACACATGTCTGACCTAGGATCACAAAGCGATGCGCTTTGCCACTAGACCAACGAGGCGGATAGATGATTGATTGAATTTGATTGATAATTGACGGACGATTTAGCGCAGTGGTTAAGAGCTTAAGCCACTCCGCCCACTGTATCTAATAGTCGCGGGTTCGATTCCCGCACGGGACAAATCTTTGTGTAATCCACAATTATTTGTTCCGGTCTGGGTATTTATGTATGTGAATTTTTATGTTTGTAAACGCACCCACGACACAGGAATAAATCCTAGTGTGGGGCTACGTTTAAAAAAAAATTGATTGAATGATTACAATTGGAATTTTTAATAATCAATCATGATTCAAGATACAAAGTGTAATCGTAATCTTTGAAGATTACAAATGTAAGTGTAATCGTTAATCATTAATACACCATCACGCCTATATTCCCCAAGCGGGGGTGGTTAATCATTAATCTGATTACACTTTGCCAATCTCTACTTCAAATTATTAGTAGATACTTTATCGACCTCACCTGCCTTCAATTTCTCATAGATGTTTCAAACTGTATATACAGATGTAACATAATAAACGCAAGACCTCAGACACCCCGATTAGAAAATTGCTTCTTATATTCAAAACAAGAAACAAATTTTCAAATTTAAAGTTTTTAACCCTTTTTTTAAGCACCTTTGTACCCCAATTAACAATGAAACTTGTACATGTATGTGTGCGATTTGAGAAATAGGTTTTAGGGATCTATTTGAAATATCCTTATTGCTATAAATCAAGAATAAATTTAGTACTATAATTAATTTACTACTACTACTAGTATTTAGTAGTATCTGTACTCTCTGCCTATCCCGTAAGGGATCTGGCGTGATGATATAGAAAAACTAAATTTATTCTATCTATCTATAGAATAATAAAACCAGAACGAATGTAAGGATTGTGGTTGGTAACGATGTGCTGGAGCAAGTGAATGAGTTTGTATATCTTGGATGCGCCTTCAGTAAGGATGGGAAATACACCGCTGACATAGAGAGAAGAGTGAGTGCAGGGAACAGGGTGAATGGTGCGATGGGAAAGCTACTCGGGAGCCGGCACTTAAGCCATAAGGCGCAGCTGGCCATACATAACGGAGTTCTTGTCCCAAGTTGTTATATGGTAGCGAGAGCAGGGTATGTAAGAAGGAGAATGAAAGTAGGATAAATGCGGTAGAAATGCGAGCTCTACGGAAGATGTGCGGAGTGAAGCTGACCGACGGCATTAGCAACAGCATAGTAAGACAGCGAGTAGGTATGAAAGATAGTATCGGTGTAAAGATGAGAAAGGGCATGCTCCGTTGGTTCGGGCATATAGAAAGAATGCCAGAGGAAAGAATGACAAAACAGATATACAATGTAAAGGGGAAGGATGCAGGTACCGGGGAAGACCTAGACTATCTTACCACGACCAAATAAACCGAGTCTTATTTGATGGAAAAGTCAAGAGTCTCCGTAACCGGCGAGCGTGTATGAGACGAACTATGAGAGTCGAGGAGGCCAGAGAGGTATGTAAGGAAAGAACCTGTTGGAACTCTGTACTCTCTGCCTACCCCGCAAGGGATCTGGCGTGAGGTTATAGATAGATAGATAGATAGATCTATAGAATAAATTTAGTTTTTTATAACGCATTGAAGGAGTAAAAGCATTTCATGCTACTTAAAAAAAAATTTAAGATACATTAAAAATTGTTGGAATCAATTCAGTTGCCGATTTAGAACAAACTACTTTCAGGTCTTGCATTAATTATGTTACACCTTGTAGACATTTTCGGTCGATGTAATATCTATCGAGTATCTTCCTAATACACTCCTAAGAAACTCACGCCTGTACAATAGTGCGTAATTTTTCGAGCCATTTGCTCCGGGCGCTCCCATTGTTGTCCTCAACTGCAATTAGAGGGGGTGCGCCGGGGGAGGGGCTTTACGCTCCCCTGATCGAGTATTAATAATTATTACAGTAATTACTTTCGGCTTGGTGCAGACTACAAGCTTTGTTGAAGACATTTGAAATGAAATTGTGTGGAATTTATCGTGTGAAAAATTTTCGAACGTTTTTGAGAATCGGTAGATTTTTTGGCTGCAATTTATGTGGTATTATGAAAACTGTTTTTGAGTACAAATAATATTATATCAATGTTTTGAAGAGACTAATTAATTAATAATATTTTTTAATTTTTTGTGTAGCCTATGTTTTTGGTTTTATAATAAGAAACCATTACTCCACTCCAGAAATTATTTAAAAGATTGACAAAAGATCACGCATGCGTTCATTGGTACATTTGACTTGTACAAGTACCCAGGCCTAAACAAATATTTGTGGGTCACAATGACCGGCGAGGTCGGAGAATCCCTTGCCCGCCGGCCAATGCAGAGCACCACGGCGCGATACCTAGTATATGCCCTCCCCCATAGCGACTACCCAAGCCGAGGCCGTTCCTCCTTGAGGAGCCCTTGAGCTAGTTGCCCCCTTGCCCTTTTGGCTCAAGCGTAGTGGTTGCACGCCCTCTTGCCTGGTGAAGCTGTTAAGGCCTGCACCCGTGCGAAGCCCTTATATTTACAAGTTTTTATTTAACTTCCAATGTTCGAAAGTCTGACGGTCTGCCTATTTTTCCGGTTCAAATCTTGTAAATCATTTTTCAAGCACTCTCAAATATCCGATTGAGCTGAAATTTGGCATACGTATGTAAAGTTGGTAACTATGCAATAATATGGTACCATGGAGCTGGTCTGATGCTGGAGTCGGAAGGTGGCCAAAGCAACTTGTGAACCATACAACGCAACACCCTCGTGTTTTTGTTAGATTGCTATTGACAATTAATTATGTAACCACATAGTGTTCAGAGTCTGATGATAAAGCTGACAGGTGGCCAATGGAACCTCCAAGCCACCCCATAAAGCCCCGCCGTGTTCGAGTATGTTGAATTTGTCTTGACAAGTACTTTAGATCCGGATGATGTCCAAGGCCTGATGACGGAGTCAGAAAGAAGCCATAGACTCCTCAACTATCCAAGATATCTTCGTTGTGGTTTTGCGATAAGAACTTTTTTTTATATTAAAATTATTATTGAATTTATTTAGGATTATATTTATTTAGGATAGAAGGCGCTCGTAGCGCTGTGAAGGCGCGCGTAGCGCTGTGCGACCGCGGTGTTCTTACCGATCACCAAGGTTAAACAGTGTTCGACTCGGTCGGCCTGAGATGGGTGACCGTTTGTGGCATTTCATATTCGAGCGTCTCCGTGCTTCGGAAGGCACGTTAAGCCGTTGGTCCCGGTTACCACTTAATGTGGTAGTCGTTAAGCCGAGTTGGAAGCCTTAAAGGCGGCTTGGTAAGTTCCCACAGCAGGTGGCCACAAACCTGCCTCTACCAATCCGCACTGGGTCCGCGTGGTGGAGTATGACCCAATCTCTCTCACATCGATTTGTGAGAGAAGGCCTTTGCCCAGCAGTGGGCAGTATAGGCTGATATTATTATTATTTAGACAGACATACATACAGAAGACTATCTACAACATAGAAGACTATCTTTATCTAACCCGCGACTAATCTACCTAATGCTCCGTGTGGCTTGTACTCAAAACATTGAGACCGACAAGGCCCTAAATCCATTAAGTATCCTTAAAACACTAAAACTATGAAAAATCAAGCAATTTTGGAAACCCCTTGATATCACTCCAGCACACACCGTCACGCCCATATTCCCCAGAGGGGGTGGCAGAGGTGTACTGAGTACACCCACGTTTCGCCAACGATGTTAGGTCCCATGTAATAGGGGGCGAGCCTATTGCCATGCCCTAAATCCATTGAGTATCCTTAAAACACTAAAACTATGAAAAATCAAGCAATTTTGAAAACCCCTTGATATCGCTCCAGCACACTTCCATATTAAGCCCGATTTATCGGCAAAACTTACCATCTGAATTTCAACGTTCCCTCCAAGCTATAAAGTCCAAATTGCATTCGACAAAAAAGGCCGTTGAATAGCAAATTTACAACTGCCGTCATAAGTAGAATGTCTTAAAGTATGAGAAATTGCGTCCATCTTTATTCATACGAACATACCGCATTGGTTTGGCCATAATATTTGTCAAAAATGTTTTATGGGTGCCATATCGGATGGTTTTAGGGCCGAACACACGATACTGTAAGCATCAGCGATTTTGCGACTTACAGCGTTCGATCGCGGTATCAAAAGCGTGCGACTTAGCGACTGCTTCGATGCTGCCTCCCATGTTGGCGACTCGTTATGTTCGAACACGGTATTAAAGCGGGCGATTTAGCGACCACATCGATGGTGCATCGCATTTTTGCGACTTATTACATTCGATTTCTATCGCAGTGCCAGAACCGGTTGCATCGACGCTGCATCGCGTTTTAGCGACTTGCTGCATCCGATCGCGGTATCAAAATGGAACAAATCTGCGATTGCGTTTTGTTGCATGCAACGAGGAGGCCCGTTTAGCCTGATCGTACCGATTAAAAACCGTCTAACTTCCGTCTCCTCAGCCTGTTTGAGAGTGAATAGGCTATTTACTGAGCCAGCAAGCTATATCTTGGGATCCATCGCGTCTTTTAAACAGGTGTGATGGTGGACAAGCGCTGACCAGTGTCCAATAAATAATAAAAAAGCAAGACGAGTCGCGGTATGTTGTGTGCGTGTACGTGTAACGTTCAGTCCCTGCATAGTGTCCAAATAGCAACTTAATCGCCGCGACTGGACTTTATATGTGTGTAGATGACAGCGTTCGGTCGCGGCATTGTTCGGCTTCCCCTCATGACCGGTGAAGCTGGAAAGGCCTCGCGTAGATCACTCACGCACACACAAAAATTGGTCAGACGATACTTGTAGCACCGGTAACTAAGTCGCAAGTTGCCGATGCTAGAAGTAGCGCGTGTGCATTAACCCTTATAACAACCAACTTATAAGAATGCATAATAATATTAAAGCAATTGGTTTAGATTAAAAAAACTATTCAAAAGATGTCGTAGTACATATATCATTATTATAAGTGATAAGCCTAACTTGCATGGTTTTAAAATTGTGAATAATAGTTTAATGGAAAAACTTTTAGTTTCAATACTTTTTTATTTTGAATTTCTGATGGCACAAGAGACAATATTAAAATAATTAAGTAATTAATTGAAACGTATAACATAAAACGAATGGTTTGAAACTAATGACAGAATTTTCTTTAAACTAAAAACAATACCTAGTGAATCTTAAATTAAGTATTTTAAGCGACAAAGAAAGAAATAATTAATGTAAAAATACCACTAAAAATTAACTGTTTTGGTTAGCAATTGTGAAAATTTCTTTGAACTGACCAATAGCCCAAACTTCTTGTTTCTGTCGCTCGCATTTTAATTCAACAAATTCATAAAAAAATTGTTTCGTTTGTCTGTTTGATTTTTTTTGTGAATTTTACATTAATAGCACAAGCGTTCAAAGTTAAACCAAAATATTAATGTTTCCAGTTTCAAGGACTAAACTAGGGTGAGTATGAACTTAAACTAACGCTAGTTTGGTCGTTCATGCGATTGCCCAAGCCGAGGCCGTTCCTCCTTGAGGCGCCCTTGAGCTAGTTGCCCCCTTGCCCCTCTGCCTCCAGCGTAGTGGTTGCACGCTCGCCCTCTTGTACGGTGAAGCTGGAAAGGCCCCGCGGCCAGCAGCGTAGATCACTCACACACACACACACACACACCTTCAGGTTTTTCTAAATTTAGGTGCAATTTTATGGTCATTTGCTGTGGTGGTGCAAAACCAACGATACCAACTTTTATTTCCGGCGATATGTGGGCGTACACAGTACACCTCTTCCCCCCGATTGGGGTATATAGACTTCTATCTATCTATATCATCACGTCAGGTCCGTAGGGAAGGCAGAGAGTACAGAGTTCCAACAGGTTCTTTCCTTACAGACTTCTCAGGCTCCCTCCACTCTCATAGTTCGTCTCATACAAGCTCGCCGGTTACGGAGATTCTTGACTTGCCCGTCAGATAAGACGCGATCTATTTGGTCATGGTAAGGTAGTCTTGAACTTCCCCGGTACCTACATCCTTCTACTGTCGCATTGTATATCTGTTTTGTCATTATTTCTTCCCACATTCTTTCTATATGCCCGAACCAACGAAGCATACTATTTCTCATATTGACACCGACTACCTTCCTGGGCTTCACAGTGATTATTTCATTTTCTTATTATTTATATTTGATTACATATATTTGATTATTCCACTCCCATGATACGTGGTCTTTCACCGCAAACTTCCAAGGTACATACTCCGCAATAAACAAGTTAAGGAGTCTCTGATATCATCGAATTAATTACATCCAAAACTCAGGTGGTCTCAGTAGAACGAAAATCATATAATAAAGTTTGTTTGTTCTGGGCTCTTATATGCTATTGCGAAACGCGGCGCGTTACGATAACATTGTGAAATGATCGTGTATTAATATTCTGGTTCATCATCATCACTCCCAGCTCATTCCACTTACTGCTGGGCACAAACCCTCTTCCTTTTACGCCACATATCCGTATCCTGAGCCAATCTTAACCAGAAATAAAACTATTTTTTTCGGATTTTATCGCGGTTTATTTTTGATTTTTAGGTTCCCCACGTTTCGAGTGATTTGCAGCACCCTCGCTCTCGGGAAGGTCTGAGGTATTAGACGTCCAAAATGCATAGTTGTTCCGGGGTACCCTCAAACTTCTTAATTATTTTTGTTGGTCCGATCTATGCTGAATGAGCTCACGGTGTCTTGAGATCTTGCAATGTTATGCTTGGTTTTGGATTTAATTATGTTAATTTAATTACCAGATCCCAAGTCAAAGGAAGCACCTAGCCGTGTTCTCTAATGAAATAAGGATGTTTTTAATTTCAATAGCCCGGCAAACCATTCTTGGTATGAATTGGCTCTCATTTCTTTCTTTGTGAAAGAGTTCACAGAGAATGAAACAATGTAGCCATTCTCGTGAATAGTGTAGTTTCTTTAATTTAAGTTAGACCCACCTAATAGACCAGCCTACATTGTTCTCCATCCCTACAGCAAAAGCATAAAAAAAAATATGTAAAAATACTGTTACGACCCGAACATACCTCGATATCATGAAAAGTCTTCATCGGGGGATGTCGATTCTAAAACGCATAACACACCTTTAGGTCCTTCGGTGATTTGACTAGAAAGATCTAGACTCCGTGCTTAAGTGGTGAAACGTCTAGAAGGTTCCACCCCTTTAATTTTCGCCGGCGCGCGGTCGTGGTATACATGTACCTATTTGTTCACGTAAAAATAGGTATGTAATAATAATACCGCTTTGTGGGCCGCGCCGGCTATTGTTCGATGTACTTAGAGGGTTCGCGTCCGTTCTAGAACTTTCATACGCGTATAAAAGGAACACAGAGCGCGGGGACGGACACAGTCTCTTCTCGGAAGCGATAGTGATCAAATCGGAAAACAAGCGATCTAAGTGGAATACACCGGCGACTTTATCAACGATATACAGATACTACGAGTGACTCAACGACTTGGAAGCAGTATTTGGGTACTAACGAGAGTAGTACTAGTGTGTGATTAGTTCGCGTGTGTATCTGCAAACGACGTACTGTTTTGTATGTACACCGCCTAATAAAGTTCTTCGCACGTTATTCGGCATTTAATTACCCCGCAAACGTAACAATGCTATTGTAAAAGATTAACCGTGGAGATTCTTGCCCTTCTCCACAGGAATGACATTCCTAAGTGGTGGTGATCTTAGTTACTTTTCTAACGATTCAGAAATACTATAATGACATACATGAATAAAAACATTCTGGTTATCGTAACGCATCGCGTTACGTGTTTAATTAGTCTTAGAATACGGGTTCTGAAACTTCGCCGGCAAAGTCGAGCTAACGTTTGCTCTGCTCATTTGTGGTCACCATATTATTGGTTTGTGTTTATTTATCTTATTTATTTTGCTAAGGCGCTGTGTTGGTCTGATGGCGCATGGTGCGAGTGGTGATTACGAGGTACTGGATTCAAATCCTAGGTCAGAAAAAGTGTAATTTTTTTTTATTCTATCTATCTATCTATCTATAACCTCACGCCAGATCCCTTGCGGGGTAGGCAGATAGTACAGAGTTCCAACAGGTTCTTTCCTTACATACCTCTCTGGCTTCCTCGACTCTCATAGTTCGTCTCATACACGCTCGCCGGTTACGGAGACTCTTGACTTTTCCATCAGATAAGACTCGGTTTATTTGGTCGTGGCAAGATTTTAATTTTTTTTATTGATTGTACAAATGACGATCTTGTCATTGGCTTATTGGACCGAGGAGACCTCAGGCGCACTTCGAGTCGATGGGATCTTTTGTGCTGTCCTTGCCCTAACGCTCTTACGTATCTGAAGAATCAAATACTCCCTGTACCAGGCTGTAGATTCCAGCAGGGGGGAAGAGCCGAAATTCCTCTGGGTTTGGATAGGTCACTCCCAGTAGCTTCATTCGCCGCCAGAGCGTCGCAGCGGCATAGGACGTGCTTCATGGTTTCAGTTTCTGTGCCACAGTTCCTGCATGCCACTTCGCTGCAGAGGTTCATCTTGTGTAGATGTTCTTTTGTGCCATAGTGGCCAGTATAAGCTCCGATTAGTTGCCTTAATTGTAGTCTACTATGTTTTAGCAGTCTCTCGCTGTCGCTGTCACACCATGTGGAAAGGAATTCCTTGGAGTGTCTCAGCCCTGTTTTAGTTTCCCATTCTTACATACTTAGTCTATACAGTGTAGTTTTATATCAAAAAATTTTCGGTGACTTGCTGGTCTGCCCTTTGTGCCCCACCAACAGTACAAAGGAAGAGCTGAGCGCGGCTGCGGCGCGATTCTGCTAGCCTCTCACCTAGCGGCACCGATATGAAGCATTGACACGAAAAGAAGAAGAATATTCGGAACTTAGACATTATTAAACGTACCCCCGCTCTTAGTTAACTTCTCCATTAGCTTTATTCGGTAATTAAAACTGGATAATTTAACCGTGCAGTGATAGCCCTGTGTTAGACCGCGAAGTCAGAGGTCTCGGGTTGAAACCCAGGTACCGCACCTCCGTCGTTTCGAAAGCATGTGCGTATTAAAAATAAATTATCACTTGCTTTAACGGTGAAGGAAAAAATCGTGAGGAACCCTGCATGCCTGAGAGTTTCTCGAAAATGTGTGAAGTTCGCCAACCTGCACTGGGCTAGCGTGGTGGTCTATGGTCTAAAACCCTCTCAGATTGAGAGAAGGCCCGTGCCCAAGGGTGGAACAGTTTCTTAACAGGGCTAATATTATTATTATATATTTATTTCTATCTATCTATCTATCTATAACCTCACGCCAGATCCCTTGCGGGGTAGGCAGAGAGTACAGAGTTCCAACAGGTTCTTTCCTTACATACCTCTCTGGCTTCCTCGACTCTCATAGTTCGTCTCATACACGCTCGCCGGTTACGGAGACTCTTGACTTTTCCATCAGATAAGACTCGGTTTATTTGGTCGTGGTAAGATAGTCTAGGTCTTCCCCGGTACCTGCATCCTTCCACTTTCACATTGTATATCTGTTTTGTCATTCTTTCCTCTGGCATTCTTTCTATATGCCCGAACCAACGGAGCATGCCCTTTCTCATCTTTACACCGATACTATCTTTCATACCTACTCGCTGTCTTACTATGCTGTTGCTTATGCGGTCGGTCAGCTTCACTCCGCAAATCTTCCGCAGAGCTCGCATTTCTACCGCATTTATCCTACTTTCATTTATTTAAATATAATAGCCAGGTGGAAGCTCAGATCCATTAGGAAAGGGTTTGCTAACTACGCAAACAAAACGGTGAAAGCTGTATGTAAATAACCGAAAATACGTTCCTAAGGGGCGACCTCGTGTTTGCGTATTTCGTTTTGTAACGTGGAGTTACGAATCCCAACTCATTTTGTTATACAAAACACTATTTCGGCAGAAGTTTGGCAGACGGCTTAGTCCGAACATTTAGACGTTAGTGTGATGGTAGCGAGTTGATATCCTCGTCATACTACAAATACCGTCACGCCTACTGTTCTGTGTACACCCACTTTTCGCCGACGAAGTTAGGTCCCATGTAATCCGGGGCGAGCCTATTACCATATACCGGGCACAGTACCAGACTCCTGACTAATACTGGGATTTTTTTGGTAGAAAAGCTACATTTATATGACCTAGGATTTGAACCCTCGTGATCACCAAGCGATGCGATTTGCCACTAGACCAAGGCAGTTTTTATATCATTATGTTTAACAGTCATAGACAATTTTAATATTCTAGAGTCGTGATCTCAAAGCGCATTATTCGCAACTAGATCAACGAGGCAGTTATACTACAATTTAATGGCTCGAGCGTAGTGGTTGCACGCTCGCCTTAAGGCCGGTGAAGCTGTAAAGACCACACGGCCAACAGCGTATATCACTCAAACACACACTACAATTTATTAAATAAACATTTACATGACAGCATGCTTAATAGCCAGCGTAATTTTTTTCGTGCTAAGCCGTCTGTAGCCACAATAAATAAACATCTATTTACTATACATGCAGCTGTTTGAGAAATTTTGCAAAAAGTGGCTAAATCAGAACTGTATTCCGTGATTAAAATACTTAAGTTCTGTGATTTTTTCAAAAGAACTCCTACCTAAATTCTTTATAGCTACTTAACAACATTTCTTTAAAAATACAACAAAACACTCTTCTTATCTTGTTCTACCTCCCCCGGTCCCGAGTCCACAATCTTATAAAATATTCCTAACTCCATAACGCGAAAATCAAATATACGAAAAAAAACATTCAACAGAAAAAAATGTAACGCGGATCCATTTTCCTATGGAATTGTTAGGTTCTGGGTTCCGTAGGGAATAAAAGGGGGAGAGGGCACAGCGTAGGAACAGAGAGCTAGCTCCGTAATGACCGCGGCGGGCGCTAGTACAGCACTAACCTTTGGACGTTATAGTAACAATGTCTGAAAATCATGCTGTATAATAAATAATAAACGAGTCTATACTGTTCCATAGCTGAGGAAAGGCTTTTTTTAAACAAATGGAGGTGAGAGAAATTAGGTCATACTCCATCACACGGAACCGTGCGGATTAGTGGAGGTAGTTTCGTAGCCACCTGCTGTTGGATCTTAACAAGCCACCTAAGGCTTTCAGCATGGTTTAACGATTACCACATTAAGTAGTAACCGGGACCAACGGCTTAACGTGCGTTCCGAAGCACTGAGACGAGAATACCATAAACTGTCACCCATCTCAGACCGAACGAGCCGAACGCTTAAGCATCGTGATCTCTAAGAACACCGCCGTCGCACAGCAATGCGAGCGCCTATTAATGTGTAGGATACATACAAATACAATCTAGCTCCCGCGTGTGGCATAAATTAAAGGGATCGCGGTTAAGCCCGCGGGAACAAGCTGTTCCAATAAGCTGTATCGAGAGCGAAGGAAGGCCCAGGAATATTGTATTGTTTCATATCGAGACGCCTTATTGGGTTCGTGTGATTGACATGGAATTTTGAATCAAGAGGAGACGTGAGGATGTACATGTAGTATAGGATGGAAGATATTGCGAGTTTTATCACATTAAGACTTGATAACCTTAAAAGGGCCAGTAGGGTACATGATACACTTATATTTCACCGAGATATTTCATCCAGGACATTACAACTTAACGTATTCTAAGGTTGTGGGCTAACGCCCTCACCGACTGGATACCAAGTGGTGATCACAGACGACGACGTAGACCTAGAAAAAGGACAATAACGATATAGACATCTTTGCAGGTACTTCATGGCATGAAAAGGGGGAGGCCTTTGCTCAGCAGTGAGACAGACAAATAGGCAAGTAAAAAGCTTTTTTTTTTAAGTTGATGTATAAAGGTTTTCATATAGAAAGGATGTTGGAAGAAAGAATGACAAAACAGATGATGCGAATGGAAGTATATGGGTACCGGGGAAGACCTAGACTATCTTACAATGACCAAATAACCATGTCTTATCTAAAGGGCAAGTCAAGAGTCTCCGTGACAGGCAAGCGTGTAGGAACTAACTTTGAGAGTGGAGAAAACAAGAGAGGTTTGTAAGGAATGAATCTCTTGGAACTCTGTACTCTCCTCTTAGTCCGCAAGGGATCTGGCGTGATAATACAGATTAGGGATTTCTCGGATCAGAAGGTTTTCTTAAAGATGATTTTCTTGACCGCCCAAAATTGGCAAATAATGGCACATATTATACATTGTAGAGAAGCATCTGGCAGTGGGGCGGAAGGTTTTCTGCGGTTTTGTAGATCTGGAGAAGGCATTTGACAGAGTTGTGCGAAAGAGACTTTGGGACATTTTGCCAGAGTATGGTATAGATGGCACTCTGTTGCGAGCCGTCCAGTCCACTTATGTGGACTGCAAGGCATGCGTACGGGTGGGTGGTAACAGGTCAACCTGGTTTGACGTTAAAATCGGCGTCAAGCAGGGTTGCGTGTTGTCCGCTAGACTGTTTATAATATATCTGGACAAAAGTCTTCAAAGACTGAAAGCGATGAATGAAGGTGTACAAATGGGTGACTTAGTGGTAAACCATCTACTTTATGCAGATGACGCGGTTTTAATAGCGCCAACAGCCACTGATCTGCAAACACTAGTCACAGTTATGAAAGACGACTGCATGATCAATGGCTTACACTTGAATGTGAAGAAAACCAAGACTATGGTTTTTGAAAGGGAAGAAACCAGAACTAATGTAAGGATTGTGGTTGGTAACGATGTGCTGGAGCAAGTGAATGAGTTTGTATATCTTGGATGCGCCTTCAGTAAGGATGGGAAATACACCGCTGACATAGAGAGAAGAGTGAGTGCAGGGAACAGAGTGAATGGTGCGATGGGAAAGCTACTCGGGAGCCGGCACTTAAGCCATAAGGCGCAGCTGGCCATACATAACGGAGTTCTTGTCCCAACGCTGTTATATGGTAGCGAGAACTGGGTATGTCAAGAAAGAGAATGAAAGTAGGATAAATGCGGTAGAAATGCGAGCTCTGCGGAAGATGTGCGGAGTGAAGCTGACCGACCGTATTAGCAACAGCATAGTAAGACAGCGAGTAGGTATGAAAGATAGTATCAGTGTAAAGATGAGAAAGGGCATGCTCCGTTGGTTCGGGCATATAGAAAGAATGCCAGAGGAAAGAATGACAAAACAGATATACAATGTGAAAGTGGAAGGAAGCAGGTACCGGGGAAGACCTAGACTATCTTACCACGACCAAATAAACCGAGTCTTATCTGATGGAAAAGTCAAGAGTCTCCGTAACCGGCGAGCGTGTATGAGACGAACTATGAGAGTCGAGGAAGCCAGTGAGGTATGTAAGGAAAGAACCTGTTGGAACTCTGTACTCTCTGCCTACCCCGCAAGGGATCTGGCGTGATAGATAGATAGATAGATATTATACTCGAAATAATCCAGAATTTAAATTAAAAACGAAATCGCGGCAGGCCAAGAAGACGCGATAAACTGGACACATTTGATTGCCCTCAATAGCTCTAAATATAATTGAAGAGAAGCGATGGATAAACGTTTTTGCCTACCTGTGGTATACTAACGGCTAGTAAAGAAATATGTTACTTTCATTATCAAAAAATAAATTCTGAATTTCTGACATCTGAGCACTTAGCATGAACAAATTGACGCCACCGTGACGCTATCGAGTTGATATTCCATCCTTTTCACACTGAAAATATACAAAATGAAGATGAAAGCGACAGCATGCTTTTTTGACAACATTACGATAACATCAATAGATTCGTGTTTAGCCCTATAGAATGTCTGGACCACAGAAATAGTAAACATAAGACATTTTTGTAGCTTAGCCTATATGTTACATCAAGATTCATCTTGTTATAACATACAGGCTGCCTATTTCCAAGATAAAACCTATTCCCTAGATGACGTGTGAGAAACTAGATCCGAATTATCACAGAAATGTAAAAGCCCAACTTAATCTAACATGTGACTGATATTTCTATGTAATATTTCCAACCTGTCGACCTTCCTACCTTGATTTTCCAACCGTGCGAAAGTGGACTTTACATACAATATGATATATTTCAATTTAGTTTGAATTGTACAAAAGAGTGCGAATTTCAATATCAATAACCGATATATTGAAGATCTGTCAGGTATACGATTGAGAACGAGTTCTTTTTATGAAAAAAAGGCAAAGGCATGCACAGTGTTGGGCGCGTTCGGAATTCAGATTTCCCTAAAGTAAATTACTTTTGTGGACATTTTCGGATTCCGTACCAATGAAAGAATCTTTGCACAATATGTAACATAAATTAACGTAAACACCCACATAGATTATTGGTTTACGAATTCAATACAAAATCCAAACATCTATGATTTTAGGTCAACTGGAAGAACTCTATAGTGCTTGATGCATAAGTTCAAATGGCGCATCTTTTCGATGGCACTGGCTTAGAAGCTTTAATTTTTTACACCACCAAGGTATCATAGATTTTAATATTAGGGTTAAATATCAACTTGATACATTTGTCCGTTCGTTAAAAAAATATCCTTACCATAGGACAGACAAAAAGAAAGACAACAAAATGATTCTATAAAAGTTCCCTATTTACTGACAGAGGGTTCCGCAACCCTAAAAAGACAAATTTTTGGAAAAATAAAAGGAAGGAAAGTCCAACAGTGAGACGGTCAAACAGGCTAGTAAAACAAATCTTTAACTCACACTGTGTCCTTGGTCTAGCGGTGAATAATGAGCAAAGCGTGTGTGAGTGTGTGTGTGTGTGAATGATCTACACCGGACAAGAGGGCTAGCGTGCAACGACTATGCTCGATCCAGAAGGGCAAGGGGGAAACTAGCTCAAAGGCGCCTCACGGAGGACCGGCTTCGGCTTGGGCAGTCGCTACGGGGAAGGGCGTAAACTAGGTGTCTCGCCGTGGTGCTCTGCACCGGCCGGCGGGTAAGGGATTCTTCGACCTCGCCCGCGACGTCGGTGTCTGATCCTGTGTGCGGTATCTGTATCCGATAGAAGGGATGTAAGGGCAGCGGGAGGGTCGGTGAGAACATGCGGCAGACGGCGGTAGCGGCTGATAGGAAGGGAGTTAGGTTCGTAGGCGGCGGCGGCTACGATTAGCGGATTTCTATAATTGGACGCGTTCGCGAAATGTTCGAGACCGAGATCGGAATGGAGAAATGTGCGTAGCGATCACGAAGTCCTAGTTTCGAATTCTAAGTCGAACGAAATTAAAATGTTTCAATAGAAAAAAAAAACAGTATCAGTCCAAATTCTAGCATTATGCTTGATATAATGGCAATAGATTCGCCCCTATTACATGGCACTTAACATGAACGGCGAAAAGTGGGTGTACACAGTTCACCTCTGCCACTCCCGCTTAGGGATTATAGGCGTGACCGTGTTTATTTTTTTAACTAATAAAAGAACACCCTAATCAACACATCAAAGTGGTTAATCCATCTACCGTCCGATTTCATATTCCCTTTGACTCCACAACTTCATCAACATTGGCCCAATTAAGCCAACGTCCAGACCAATGCAAGCAAATTAACTTGATTTCAAATTTGCCCTGACAATTTACGGAGTAATATGTACTTAATAGAAGATTCGGATTTGATGGATCAGAGACGTGGTCTCTTACAATAGGTCTCATAAAAAAGCTCAGAGTTGCTCAGCGAGCTATGGAGAGAGCTATGCTCGGCGTTTCTCTACGTGATCGAATCAGAAATGAGGAGATTCGTAGAAGAACCAAGGTCACCGATATAGCCCTTAAGGTTAGCAAGCTGAAGTGGTAATGGGCGGGCCACATAGCGCGAAGATCGGACGGGCCTTGGGGCAGAAAGATTCTAAAGTGGAGACCACGTATTGGCAAGCGCAGCGTGGGACGACCGCCTGCCAGATGGACCGACCATCTTGTAAAAATCGCAGGAAGTCGTTGGATGCAGGGGACATCGGACCGGTTACGCTGGAAAGCGATTGGGGAGGCCTATGTTCAGCACTGGACAAGTATAGGCTGAGATGATGATGATGATGATGATGAATAGAAGATACAATGAGATTTCTGTTGCAAGATAAATTATGTAATAAAATTTATATCAACTGGAGAGAAAATCTTCTTTAACTCTTCCTCTAAAAACATCTAGAGAAAGTGTGAAATGTGGAAATGTGGAAGGGAGTTCCATAGTGTCACAGTGTGAAGGAGTCATCATAAAGACTAGAAGTGTGACGAGGAGTTCGGAGAAGGAGAGAGGTAGTCGTACGACCAGTTCCGCCCGAAGGCATAAGAAATTTGAAGCGTTCACGAAGATATTCCCTATAATCGAGAGGTGTGGGACTAGCTCGATCATACCGAAAGTAGGTCAAACTTTATTCTTCCATCTTCCATCCTCAGCCTATTTACTCACAACGAGCTATATATTAAGAGTCAATAGGCTGCTACTGAGTCAGGGAGTAGGGTTGCTATTCTTACATTATAATAAAGTATTGTACGTTATTTAGGGTAAGTATGCTTTATACTTTATGAGAGCCATAAAGTACGCGAAAATACTTTATTTAAAACGCATAGTTTGATTTTACTAAGATTCATTTTACATAAATCATTAAAAAGAAAAAAATTGATCGCAATTAAAAGATGTCTGGTGCTGAAATCTGAATCTATAAGGTAAGGTAGATTTAAAAAAAAACATCATTGTTACATCGAACCTCGCTAACTTAAAGAACACAGTAAATACTATAAGCACTACCAAATTGGTACTATCTTTCTCCAATATATTCAAGTTATCATAGACTTTAAAGATGCTGTTAAGCGGTGATAAAAGTGATTAAAAATTGCCAAAAGTAATAAAAAATATATTTTTAAACAAAATAGTAAATGAAAAAAATATACTTTATTTTGATAGAATGTACTTTTTTGCCTACCTTTAAAAACCAATGTACTTTATTTGCTTAAATAAAAGGTGGCAACCCTATCAGGAATCCACAACTTCGGTCTAACTTTTCATCAGGTGAGATAGAGGTCCATCGCTGACCAATCCTTCCTACAAAAAATCCGCCGACAATTGATCGACGACGACGATGTTAGATCCCAAAATAATGGAAGGAGCGCCTATTGATATGGGAGTCTGGAATTGTGCCCGGTATATGTCAATAGGCTACCTACCTAACATCGTCGGCGAAACGTGGGTGTACTCAGTACACTTCTGCCAACCCTAGCTTGGGGAATATAGACGTGACAGTGTTTATTTTGCCTTTTAACCTATTTCCAATGACCTAAAAACAAAGTTAAATCATATATGGTCAGGGGTCAGTCACAGCGATCCATCATCTATCATTCATGCGTGATGACATCACCACTTAGGCGCGCCTACCCAGAGCTTAAGATAAATCTATACGCTGTACTTATTGCGAAATGAATCACTAGACAACGATCTCTGTATTTTATACGTAACTCGTGTTACTAGGAACTAAGTAATGAGGGAGATATTCGTCAAGTAAAAATCGAAATCTAAAGTTTTTAATCGTGTACAGCAAAAAGTGAATAGGAAAATCAAGGGAAAATAGAATAGGCTATTTAGTGATTACTTAAGATTCTAACTTTACTCAAGTATTTACTTAGCACATCATTTTTATTCAATAGTTGAGAAACTGACAAAATTGAGATATGTCAAAAATCAGCTTGGTATACAATTTTAAACACATGACATTACTCGGCTAAGTTAGTTCTTAAGACTAAGTAATTAAATGTCAATAGATACGGGTGTAAGTTTTACAGTTACCTTTACTCGAGTATTTATTTAATTAGTTCTTCTTCTTCAGTCGAAAGACGTCCACTGCAGGACAAAGGCCTCCCCTAAAGACCGCCACAACGATCGGCTTTGTGCTGTACGCATCCAACTTCTACCCGCGACCTTCACCACGTCATCGGTCCATCTTGTAGGGGCCTACCCACTCCACGTCTTCCGGAATGTGGTCGCCACTCGAGAACCTTTCTGCCCCAACGGCCGTCAGTTCTACGAGCGATGTGCCTCGCCCACTGCCACTTAAGTTTAGCAATTCTGAGTGCTATGTCAGTGACTTTCGTCCTCCTGCGGATCTCCTCGTTTCTGATTCGATCCCGCAGGGTAACTCCGAGTATAGCTCTCTCCATCGCTCTTTGGGTGACCTTGAGCCTTCCTATGAGGCCCATCGTAAGCGACCATGTCTCAGTGCCGTAAGTCATCACTGGCAACACACACTGGTCAAAGACTTTTGTCTAGAGACACTGCGGAATTTTGGACGAGAAGATGTTACCTAGCTTCCCGAACGCCGCCCAACCGAGCTGGATTCGACGATTGACCTCTTTTTCGAAGTTGGACCTACCTAATTGGATTCTTTGTCCCAGGTATATATAATCGTCAACAACTTCGAGCGTAGAGTCTCCAACCTTTATAGAAGTTGGTACTACATGGACGTTTAACATGATTTTCGTCTTCTCCATGTTTATTTTAAGACCTACTTGTAGAGAGACTCTACTGAGGTCGTCGAGCATGGTACTGAGCTCATCGAGGGTATCAGCCATTAGCACGATATCATCGGCAAATCGAAGGTGAAAGATGTACTCGCCGTTGATGTTGATACCTAGTCCTCTCCAGTCCAGAAGCTTGAAGACATCTTCCAGCGCGGCGGAGAACAGTTTCAAGGATATAACGTCTTCCTGTCTCACACCACGCTGCAGTTGAATAGGTTTCGAGCTCTGGTCCTGAAGGCGGACTGACATAGTAGCGTTTTCGTACAAACTCTTCAGCACCTCGATATACCGGTAGTCTACTTGGCACCGCTGGAGAGACTGACCGTACATTTAATTAGTACATCATTTTTATTCTTTACTTGAGAAATTGTCGAAAGTAGTTACGCGTTTTATTAAGTCCTTAGGATTTACTTAGCCGAGTAATGTCATTTGTTTTAAATTCTATACAAAACCAATTTTTGACATTTCTTAATTTTGTCAGTTTCTCAACTATAGAATAAAAATTATGTGCTAAGTAAATACTTTAGTAAGATTAAATACTTAGATATGATTATAGATACGGGTGTAAGACCTTTTACACTGTGATTTAACATCGTCGGCGACATGTGAGTGTTCAAAGAACACCTCCGCTATATTCGCAAACGGGGTGTAAAACACACCGTCACGCCTATATTCCCCAGAGGGGGTGGCAGAGGTGTACTGAGTACACCCACGTTTCGCCGACGATGTTAGGTCCCATGTAATAGGGGGCCAGCCTATTGCCATATACCGGGCACAATTCCAAACTCCGGACTCGTACTAGGAATTTTTCGTTAGAAAAACTACATTTATCCGAACTAGGATTTAAACCCAGGACCTCGTGATCACGAAGCGATGCGCTTTGCCACCAGACCAACGAGGGTGTAGTTTGCTGAATATAGTCGAGACGACATAGGTAAAAACTATAGAATTAAAAAATAAGACCGTCACGCCTATATTACCCAAGCGGGGGTGGCAGAGGCGTACTGCGTACATCTACTTTTCGCCGACGATGTTAGGACCCATGTAATAGAGACGAACCTTTTGTCATTGTACCGGGTACAATGGTACACTCCGGACTGATACTTACATTTTGTCAGATCTAGAATCGAACCCCGGACCTCGTGATCGCTACTCCCATTATTCACCACAAGTCCAACGAGACAAATTATGAGAATTGAGGAAGCCAGAAAGGTCTGCTAGAAAAGAACCTGTTGGACCTTTGTACGCTCTGCCTACCCCGCAAGGGATCTAACGTGATGATATAGACATATCATTACATCCCTTGTGGGGTAGGCAGAGAGTATAGAGTAAGCAGATAGGCCAACGAGGCGCCACTATAGGATTTCCTCTCATAATAATATTATTATAGTAGCCCTGTTAAGAAACTGTCCCACCGTTGGGACGGGCCTCCTCTCAAATTGAGAGGGTTTAGGCCATAGTCCACCACGCTGGCCCAGTGCGGGTTGGCGAACTTCACACACCTTCGAGAAACTCTCAGGCGTGCAGGTTTCCTCACGATGTTTTCCTCCACCGTTAAAGCAAGTGATAATTAATTTTTAATACGCACATGCTTTTTAAAAGACAGAGGTCCGAGCTTGGATTTGCACTCGAGACCACCGATTTTGCTGTCCAACGGTCTAACCACTAGGCTATCACTGCTCTCATAATACTTATTACCTAATTACAAATAATATGCCTAGTTGGTCTCGTGGCAAAGAGCATCGCTTTGTGATCACGAGGTCTTAGGTTCCAATAGACAAATGTAAATTTTCTAACGAAATATAATCAGTATAGGTCCGGAGTCTGCAATTATGCCCGGTATATGGTAATAGACTCGCCTTCTATAACATTAGACCGAACATCGTCGGCAAAAGTAGGTATACTCAGTACACCTCTGCCACCCCCACTTGGGGAATAAAGGCGTGACGGTGTTAACAAATAATATATAATTTACTGACCATTAAAATGTGCGGCCGACACGTGTTTCGTTACATCAGCTGGAAGTGAAAGGAATAGGTCGAGACTCGACCCCGCGACCTCGCGCAGTCATGCCGCACCGAACAACACTGTGCTCACGACTGGTTTAGGCGGGGACTTTAGAAATTGTGGATGGGTTACCAATATTTTGTATACAATAATATAAATATCTCTCTATCTATATCATCACGCCAGATCCCTTGCGAGGCAGGCAGAGAGTACAGAGTTCTAACAGGTTCTCTCCTTACATACCTCTTTAATAAAACTATTTTACGGATTTTATCGCAGTTTATTTTTTATTTTTAGTTCCCAACGTTTCGAGTGCTTTGCAGCACCCATGGTCACGGGAGGGACTGAGGTGTTACACGTCCAAAAGGCATAGTTGTTCCGGGGTACCCTCAAACTTCTTAATTATTTTTGTTGGTCCGATCTACGTCGGTAACTAAAAATCAAAAATAAACCGCGATAAAATCCGAAAAATAGTTTTATTTCATGTGTAATATTCGCGTAAATCTAAGAATTCAGTATACTTCTTTAAGTTTCCTCCACGCTCCCTCTATTTATTATTTATTATGATTGCAAATGCCCCTGCGCAACCCTTCGCCATTTTAACTATCACATCACATCACAGGAACAATCAGTTTGATTATACTTCAACATACCGAGACAAGGCAATCTTCACGCTTGTCCGATCATTCGCAATCACTAGCAGAACTGTCTGTTAGTTAAACTTTTGAACTCTCATAATGGACCGAAAATAATTGCAAATATAATACGATATGTTGAAAGATCATTTTTACAAGCTTACATTTAACTTGCTTTGTTCATTTGTCTGTATGTTTGTTTGTCTGTCTTTCCGGGCTGAAATTTGTAATCCATTTTTAAGTAAGTTATCTAGTTTGGTTGTCTGTCTTTCCGGACTGAAATGTGTAATCCATTTTCAAGCAAGTTATCTATCTATCTATATCATCACGCCAAGCAACTTTTCGTTCGAGCAGTTGAACATTTTTATTTGAGAATTATATAAAAAATGTCGTTTAAACTTAAGTAGGTATAAATGCTAATACTTTAATAATAATCTATCTATCTATCTATAACCTCACGCCAGATCCCTTGCGGGGTAGGCAGAGAGTACAGAGTTCCAACAGGTTCTTTCCTTACATACCTCTCTGGCTTCCTCCACTCTCATAGTTCGTCTCATACACGCTCGCCGGTTACGAATACTCTTGACTTTTCCATCAGATAAGACTCGGTTTATTTGGTCGTGGTAAGATAGTCTAGGTCTTCCCCGGTACCTGCATCCTTCCACTTTCACATTGTATATCTGTTTTGTCAAAAGTCTTCTTAACTAAAAAATAATGAAAGGTAAATCTGTAAAGTTAAGGAGTTACTTGAGCCTATACTGGATATACTGGATATCCATAGTTTAAAAAAAGTGTGGACTAGGAATTATACTAGGTGTTGTGGGTGCGTTTACAAACACGAAATTCACAGACAAAAACACCAAACTGAAACAAATTTTTGTGGACCACACAAAGATTTGTCCCGTGCGGGAATCGAACCCTCTTAACCACTGTACTAAGTCGTCCGTCAACAATTAGGCGTCAACTTTAAACATACATTTTGACGTCAAAATAGACACACATAATGTAACATACACACCAACACGAAGACACCACAATGACCGGCCGTGATTCTCACGAGCCGATTGCGATACCGATACATCGAGTTCAGCGGGTCAATCGCGCAACGACGCTCAGAGATTTGAATCAATTAGGGTTGTGACTAATATTCGCATTCGCAACATTAAAAAAAAATCTAATACATTATAATTAATTAACGTCTTTATTCCCCAATTGAAGGTGTTAGAAGTGTGCATTTTTGCCCAAGCCTGGTAGGGTTGGGCAAAAATGAATTTATTAAAAATGAAATTATCGAGGTTTATTTTTGATTTTTAAGATCTCGTGGTTTCGAGTGCTCTACAGCACACATGGTCACGGGGGGACTGAAATGTTTGACGTCCAAAAGTCATTTGTTATACCGGACCGGAGTACCTTAGGAAGATAAATTTATTCGCAACTGAAATTTTAATTGATAGATTTTACAATTAAAAATGCCCAACACTGCTGTATACATACATCATGTGATAGGAGCCGAGCCTGTACCGGCACAATTCTAGATTTCGGACCGCCAATAAAATTTTTGGATGGAAAACCCTTTTAAATCAATACTTTGTTCAACTTGGGATTCGAATCCAAGACCTCGTGATCACCAGCTGCTCTTAACGCTATTAATAAGGCAGTCATTAAGACCTAATTTATTCATTCGCATTTTGTTATTGCTGTTTTTGTCAGGGCTGGGCTTCAATACTTTTTCCAGATATACCATACCTATCTATCTATATGATCACGCCAGATCACTTGCGGGGAAGGCAGATAATACACACTTAGCTAATAATAATAGGATATTGGTAATTCAACTTGTTTTTTTGTATTTTGTGCTTTCTATATCTTCCTTTTGTGATAAATAATACGCAAATTCTTCATGATATACAATACGGAGATAGGGATATTTAAAATTTAATTTACTTGTCAGTCTGATTGTTTTTTAATAAGGTAATATATAGTTAGAGTACCAATTTATTATTAGTGGTTAGACCGTTGGACTGCAAAGTCAGAGGTCTCGGGTTCAAACCCAGGCACGCACCTCTGTCTTTTCGAAAGCATGTGTGTATTAATAATTAATTATCACTTGCTTTAACGGTGAAGGAAAAACATCGTGAGGAAACCTGCATGCCTAAAAGTTTCTCGAAAGTGTGTTAAGTTCACCAACCCGCACTGAGCCAGCGTGGTGGACTATGGCCTAAGCCCTCTCAGTTTGAGAGGAGGCCCGTGCCCTACGGTGGGACAGTTTCTTAACAGGGCTGATATTATTATTATTATTTATACGCGCCTCTGTCTTTTCGAAAGCATGTGCGTATTAAAAATTAATTATCACTTGCTTTAACGATGAAGGAAAAACATCGTGAGGAAACCTGCATGCCTAAGAGTTTCTCGAAGGTGTGTGAAGTTCACCAACCCGCATTGAGCCAGCGTGGTGGACTATGGCCTAAGCCCTCTCAGTTCGAGAGGAGGCTCGTGCCCAACAGCAGGACAGTTTCTTAACAGGGCTAATATTATATATAGTTATTTTTAAATTAATTCTCTCCAATCCTATTAATAATTGTGAAAGCTTGTGTGTTTAGATGTTTTAGATGTATGTTTGATTGTTGCTCAATCATGCAAAAACGGCTGAAAAGATTTGGAGGAAATCTGTTTGGAGGAGTTCTTCAAATCTGGCACACAGATAGTTTATTACCTGCATTAACACACATGATACTTATTATGCCGGTTAATGTTGGGTTCCCGTTTAAAGTCAACGCGGACGAAATCGCGGCCAAAAACTAGGTTTTTGGCCGCGATAATTTAGAAATAATTTAGAATTGATCTCCAGATCTTTTTACACATTTTTATTTTTTTGTTTGTGGCAATTGCGTTTACATTCTTCATTATTCATTCCTAATATTCATTTCTATTAATTAATTCAACTCCCCAATGAACTTGACGACAAAGATGATAATGGAATTGATGAAGTGCCCCACCCTGGATAGTAAAGTGATGGATACTTTACATACCAATTGCGACGGCCGTTTTGAGGGAAATCGAAAAGGCACGTTTTATCACTTTGTTACAATTACCTTCACTCATGCACATATAGGAATGCATAATGGTTAATATTCCACCAACATTACACATTATAATTCGATATAACACAAGTTTTGGAAACTAAAACAAATTGACAACATCACTCTTCGATTTCCCGCCAAAAAAAAACCTTTTTACACTTAACAATATCCAAGAAAAATTTTAATTAGCATTTCAAATTTTTAAGCGATAGTAAAAAATAAAAAGCGTTTCGCTATTTTCATTTCTTGAAGTACTCGTCCCAGCCCTATTTAGTATCGATACGCAATCAAATGCAATGTTCACGAGTTATTATAATCGAATTCATATCGAGTCATTAAGAAGCATTAAAGAAAAGGTTATCTTGATTGATAGAAAGATTTGCTTATTGTAAGAATTTTTTTTTGTATTACGTTCTACCGATGTGACTGCGCCAATTACAGAGCCATCAGTTTGATCAGCTTGGCAGCCAAAGTGTACGGTAAAATTATTGAACGGAGAATGCGCGTGAAGTCCGATGGAATGTTGTGCGAGGCACAAGGGGGTTTCAGGTCTGGAAGAGGATGTTCGGATCAAGTCTTCTCACTCCGCAACATCGTAGAGAAAAATCTAGCAGTGGGGCGGAAGGTTTTCTGCGGTTTTGTAGATCTGGAGAAGGCATTTGACAGAGTTGTGCGAAAGAGACTTTGGGACATTTTGCCAGAGTATGGTATAGATGGCACTCTGTTGCGAGCCGTCCAGTCCACTTATGTGGACTGCAAGGCATGCGTACGGGTGGGTGGTAACAGGTCACCCTGGTTTGACGTTAAAATCGGCGTCAAGCAGGGTTGCGTGTTGTCCGCTAGACTGTTTATAATATATCTGGACAAAAGTCTTCAAAGGCTGAAAGCGATGAATGAAGGTGTACAAATGGGTGACTTAGTGGTAAACCATCTACTTTATGCAGATGACGCGGTTTTAATAGCGCCAACAGCCACTGATCTGCAAACACTAGTCACAGTTATGAAAGACGACTGCATGATCAATGGCTTACACTTGAATGTGAAGAAAACCAAGATTATGGTTTTTGAAAGGGAAGAAACCAGAACGAATGTAAGGATTGTGGTTGGTAACGATGTGCTGGAGCAAGTGAATGAGTTTGTGTATCTTGGATGCGCCTTCAGTAAGGATGGGAAATACACCGCTGACATAGAGAGAAGAGTGAGTGCAGGTAACAAAGTGAATGGTGCGATGGGAAAGCTACTCGGGAGCCGGCACTTAAGCCATAAGGCGCAGCTGGCCATACATAACGGAGTTCTTGTCCCAACGCTGTTATATGGTAGCGAGAGCTGGGTATGTAAGAAGGAGAATGAAAGTAGGATAAATGCGGTAGAAATGCGAGCTCTGCGGAAGATGTGCGGAGTGAAGCTGACCGACCGCATTAGCAACAGCATAGTAAGACAGCGAGTAGGTATGAAAGATAGTATCGGTGTAAAGATGAGAAAGGGCATGCTCCGTTGGTTCGGGCATATAGAAAGAATGCCAGAGGAAGGAATGACAAAACTGACATACAATGTGAAAGTGGAAGGATGCAGGTACCGGGGAAGACCTAGACTATCTTACCACGACCAAATAAACCGAGTCTTATCTGATGGAAAAGTCAAGAGTCTCCGTAACCGGCGAGCGTGTATGAGACGAACTATGAGAGTCGAGGAAGCCAGAGAGGTATGTAAGGAAAGAACCTGTTGGAACTCTGTACTCTCTGCCTACCCCGCAAGGGATCTGGCGTGAGGTTATAGATAGATAGATAGACGTTCTACCGATTTATTTGCAATGCTTGCATTAGCAAAATTAAAATAAAACGGGGTTTGCAGTTCTTTTTGTGCTACTTTCTATTATTCTTTTATAGTACGTCTCATACACGCTCGCCGGTTACGGAGACTTCTGACTTGTCCTTCAGATAAGACTCGGCCTATTTGGTTGTGGTAAGATAGTCTAGGTTTTCCCCGGTACCTACATCCTTCCACTTTCGCATTGTATATCTGTTTTATCATTCTTTCTTCTGACATTATTTCTATATGCCCGAACCAACAAAAGGGAGCATGCCCTTTCTCATCTTCACACCGATACTATCTTTCATACCTACTCGCTTTCTAACTACGCTGTTGCGAATACAGTCGGTCAGCTTCATTCCGCACATCTTCCGCAGAGCTCGCATTTCCACCGCATTTATCCTACTTTCATTCTCCTTCTTACATACCCAGCTCTCGCTACCATATAACAGCGTTGGGACAAGAACTTCGTTATGTATGGCCAGCTGCGACTTTTGGCTTAAGTGCCGGTAGCTTATCCCTAAGCCCCCAAGTAGCTTATCCATCGCACGATTTACTCTGTTCCCTGCACTCACTCTTCTCTCTATGTCAGCGGTGTATTTCCCATCATTACTGAAGGCATCCAAGATATACAAACTCATTCACTTGCTCCAGCACATCGTGATGGATCATATTGGGATAAACCGCCTGTATCTCATAAGTGTAGGCTTATACTAAAAGTCCGACACTAGGTTATAGTTTATCTCGTTCGACAATCAAAAGTTATCAAATAAACATATCGCACCTTCAGAACGGTGTAGACTTAACTCAAAACTCGAAGAAATCGAGTTACGGTCATAGAGGGCCATTAAAAGGTACGTTCTATCTGGTGAATATTAAAACAGCTGCGTATTTATGGAAGAATTAAAAAATAAGATACTTCAATCACCTTCACTTTTCCTCTCTCTACCCGCACCAATAGGTTCTGACGGGACGCGATTAGTTTCCCAAAAACTTGATTCTTCGAGATAAGTCACTACTGTTCTGAAGGTGCGATACACTAAAATTGTTATCATAGTATTATTCAAACTAATAATTTCTTTTGCATAAACCCTGCAGGGGTTACAAATATTCAATTTACATTTTTTTTAATCTGATTTAACCACTAATCTACCACCGGAGCTGAAAGCGGCCTCTACTGAGAAGACCCTGCGAAAAAACTCAGCGGGCTTGTCTTTTTTTATTTAATTCTCTTTCTCTTTTTGCCTTTCTATTTTTCCAATCATGCTGTTGTTGTTACAATTAAATAGTTTACGGTCTAGCTCCATTGTGATGCCTTACGACCGACATATGAAAGTGCCTAAAGGATTCGAGATAGACCAGTCCCCATAAGCAGCACCCGTTTACCGTATGACTACTGGAACAGTCATCATACTTATTGTTCAGAATGTGATCGTCCAGTACTTGCTGGTCTTGTATGACCAACAAAAATGGTGTAACCACTGCTGCGCAAAGATTATCTCTCCAAACGAATAGCCATGCTCCACCACGTGGACCCAGTGCGGTACGGTGAAAGGAGATTTGTGGCCACCTGCTGTTGGAACTTATCGAACCTTGAAACTTTGCTTAACGATTACTACATAAACTGGTAACCGGGATCAACGGCTTAACGTCCCAAACCACGGAGACACTAAAATATGGAAATGCTAAAACTGGTCACCCATCAGATTGACCGCGTCGAACGCCGCTTAGTGACCACTACAAACAAAGCGCTACGAGTGTCTCTTTAAGTTATTTACTTACAGCTGGTTCCAAAGTGGCTTTAATGTCTTAGGCATATTCTATCAGTCTACCTTAGGGTAATATAATCTTAGACTAAGCCTTGCTAGGATGGGGTATTGCTAACAAAAATGGTGCATAAAGGCGGCGGGTTATTGCGGTCAGAACCCCCAGTTTTGATCCCCTACGGGATTAGTTATATTTTATATTATTTTCTTGACGAACTATGAGAGTCGAGGAAGCCAGAGAGGTATGTAAGGAAAGAACCTGTTGGAACTCTGTACTCTCTGCCTACCCCGCAAGGGATCTGGCGTGAGGTTATAGATAGATAGATAGATTATTTTCTATTCCGATCTGATCTACCTTCCAAAAATGTTGGGGGATCCGATCGGAAATGCTAAATATATTTAGTGAAGCAGACAAGAATTAAATAATAATAATAAGCAGTAGGGGATGGGTTATGGGGATTGGACAGGAATAACCCAAAGCAGTCTCGGTTACGTACTAAGTCAAACTCAAACTCAAATCGTTTATTTTGTATAAACCCTGTGGGGGTGCTTACAAAGTGTCATACATTTTTTATTTTTAACTTACTAATCTACCGCCGGATCGGAACGCGGCCTCCACTGAGAAGATCCGGCGAGATACTCAGCGGGCTTGTCTTTTTTGTTTAATTCTCCTTTAATTTTTTTCATCATTTTTTGTATAGATGTATCTATTTTTTATAGTATACAAAAATCATTAATGCGATCCAGCTCCAATGTGGTGCCTTACGACTGAGATATAAGACTATTTTAAAATATATGGTATAATGAAAAGCTAGAGGATTCTGGGTGGACCAGTCTCCAAAAGCAGCACCCGTTCACGAGTACGACTACTTGAGCAGCCATCTCCTCCCTCGACCATATTAGAGGGAAGGAAATGTGTGTGAAGACAGTGTTCAGTTTGTTCAAATCTATGAATGTCTGCGTGCGTGTGCGTACTTCAATTTATCTACCCTATCGAAGGATATAATATTATCTGTCTATCTATACAGAGTACAGAGTTCCAACAGGTTCTTTCCTTACACACCTCTCTGGCTTCTTCCACTCTCATAGTTCGTCTCATACACACTCGCCGGTTACGGAGACTCTTGACTTGCCCTTCAGATAAGACACGGTCTATTTGGTCATGGTAAGATAGTCTAGGTCTTCCCCGGTACCTACATCCTTCAACTTTCGCATTGTATATCTGTTTTGTCATTCTTTCTTCTGGCATTCTTTCTATATGCCCGAACCAACGGAGCATACCCTTTCTCATCTTATACTATAATATAATGTTTTACCTGAACCGTGTAATACCGCATCTATCAACAATTCCTTCATCCACCATGCCTTGTAATACGGGTCCCCAGCCGATGTATGGATTAATCACATGACAATCCTGCATGGCCTCCGTAATTAAATTCATGTTCAACGCCGGATATTCCACCGGCCCGGATCACTGGATCTCTCATTACCCGGATTTGTTGCAGGATTGGGTCTTAAGGTATTACGGGTAAGTTGATGTGTGTCCTTTGTTGGTTGAAGAAAGAATTAATTTAGAATCCGGGAAGGTACTATTGTTTTACCATGATTAAACCACTTTTGGAGATTATCGTTTTCACAAAAGGAGTACGGACGAGTATATATAGGGTGTTTTATCAGATTGACTCGGTGTGTATTAGTACAAAAAATGTAAATATATTTTAATTTATTTATTTAGGTATTCTTACAGA
Organism: Phalera bucephala; assembly: GCA_905147815.2. NCBI lineage: Eukaryota > Metazoa > Arthropoda > Insecta > Lepidoptera > Notodontidae > Phalera > Phalera bucephala. The sequence continues at coordinate 12,904,199 of LR990633.1, forward strand.
AGGCTTACAGACTAATAAACTTGTGTACTAAGATACATAAATATAACTTAATTTGCTAATTAAAAGCCTCCACTTATTATTATAAGTATATACCTTATTAGGTATGCACCTTAAAAATTTAAAACTTATAAAAAAAAGAGATAACATGGTAAATATGAGATGAAAAAAAAAACAAACTAAGAAAAGACTGTAGATTTTGCAGATATGAGAACAACTGCAGGATTTGCCACTACCTACCCAAAGTATACCTGTATCAATTTAAAAAGATCTTTTTAAAAATAATATTTTATAATAAAAACACAATGAAGATAGGTATCTTGATTAGTTGAGGACTTCCTATACCTTCCTTCGGGTCCATCATCCAGACCATAGACAGCATCCGTGCCTTAAGTACCCGTTAAGGCAAATCGAACGAGCCCAAACACGGCAGGGTTATATGGAGTAGTTGGGTGGTTCCATTGGTCACCCTTCGGTTTTATCATGAGACCCTTAAATCAATATGATTGTATAGTACTTGTCATACCAATCTAACAAGCTTAAACACGAGATAGTTACGTTGTATAGTTTATATGTTCCTATGGCTACCTTCCGACTACAGCATCAGACCAGCTCCATGGTGCCATATTACTGCATTGTCACCGACTATACATACGTTTGAACCGGAAAGACAGACAGGCATACCAACATTCAAAGTTAAAGCAAGTTAAAAAGCTTGTAAAAAAGTGTCGAAAAGGAAAATGTAAAATTTCATGAATAGAGATTTGTTCTATAGAGCTATTGCGTCTAAAGGTGTCGTCACATAGCCAACGGAGCGTGACGGAGACGCGATGCTGGCGCGACATGGCGCCGGCCAAGCGACCACCTTGTTGCTGTCAACGTCTAAAATTCAAACAACAACACTAGCGTTCCGCTTCCACGCGTATCGGCATCTTGATCCCGCCGTGTTTCGTTTGTAAACGCGTCGGGCGCGGCAGCGGCGGGTCGTGACGTTTACCGTCGCGCTGAGCGTGGCGGAGCTGTGTGGGTGGCGTCTTCCGTATATTACAATTCCCCAGTTCAAACCACCGTCACGCTCCCGTCGCGCTGCGTCGGCTATGGGGCGAAAACTTAAATAAAGATATACACCACCGTTGTAAATGAAATATATCATTCTGTTTCCCTGCTATACAAAGGCCTTCTTACACAAATCGAGGTAAGAGGTAAACGAGACTAAGTCATATTTTACCACACTGACATGGTGCGAAATGGTGCAGGCAAGTTTGTGGAGTTTCGAGTTTACAAAGCTGTCCATAAGCTTTCCAAACTGCCGTAGTCACTACTCTGGTAACCAAGATTAACAGTTAACGTGTCTGAAGCAAAGACGATGCCACAAACAGTTACTTATCTTTATTTATTGAGGACTGGTTACTGATTGACCTCTATGGAAAATGGCGATGGCTGGTAATAGTCTAATTGAAATAGACTGAGGAGACCGAAGTTAGCATCTACGGATGCGAGCAGCTTCGGCCCTCATCTCATGAGGCTCAATGTTCATCAGAGTGTCCCCCAACATGTGTTAAAGTCTTTATCCGACTTCCCTCAGACTGGTGGGTGATTATGGTTGTATGGTATTTTTTTTGGGATTAAGCCCGCCACACATTCCAACCATTGGAACTCCTGTAAGCCAGGATCCACAATGGTCTCCTTAGATGACGCCAAGGTTTGAACCTTGGGGTGTGCCGGGAAGCGCTTTAATTTTCTTGGAACCCGCAACAGATTTAATAAGAAAGAAAAACAGGAGGACTACGAAAACGAAAATTCTACTTCCCTCCTTTGCAAAGCGCGAGACACAAAAAAATTGCACATCAGCCATAGAGAAGGAGACTACAACTAGGATAAGCCCAGTTGTAAAGCATAAGCATGGATACAAAAAGATATTAACAGGGCCTATAATAGGTATGGCAAAAATCAATGGTTGTATGGTCACCATACCATGACGTACCGTGAGTACATTTGTTGATTATGGTTGGTGAACGCCACGGCGCCGCAGTGCCACAAGCGCCTTTATAATTAAACAATGGTAATGACAAATCAAAGATATGATCATTATCGGAAAGTGGGCATAGTGTAAACGTGTCCATGGCTACGCCGCGGCCTTGCGATTTCACTTGTGCTTGAACACAATCAGTCGTGCATTGTTTCGAGCTGAGCATGTTGGGCGTATTAGTTGGTACACTTAAACTACGAACTTGTTTAAAATATGCAGATTTTGATTTTTCCAAAAAAATATTGTTGCTGGTAGTGTATCAACAATTTACTCGCTTTTTGGTAGGTTAATGATGCGTTTGACTATACACTGCTAGCGAGGATCTTCGACTTAGAGCGACTGTCCGATCTTGGATTCGAACGCAAGAGCTCGTGGTCGTCAATCGCCTCATGTGCTATTAAGCTAACGAGGCAGACTCAACTATTTATTTAATTGTAGACGGACGGCTGACATCGTTCACAGGTAAGTAACATTCTTTAATTTATTGACGACGACTTGGACTGTGGTTAAAGCGTAGGTATCGCGGGTTCGATCCTCACAAGGGTGAAATGTTTGTTTCGATCTCGGTGTTGTTGTAAATACTTGTTTTTAATTAATTTTTTTACTTGAAATAAACACAACAAATAATATATTAGAGGTTTTTTTATTTCCTGTTTTTACGTATTGTACTTGGGTAAATATGAATAAATAAGCGTAATTTGGGTCTAAGTGTTGCAATCGAATTTCTAGTTCATAAACGTACACCCAGGATGCACGAATGTGGGGTCGCTTTTTACCGTAAATATATTTTAACAGAAAAATGTCCCAATTCTGAAGTGTAAGTGTTTGCGCTAATGCATCTGACCTTTTAATAATGAAATTCGACTGGCAGGCATCTGGCCGAGATAACATCGCAACAATGCCTCAGATGGACCGGCCTCCACCTCTTACAAGAGGGATTGTAAGAATTTATTATAAGTACACTTGTTCATAAACGTGGGCTGATTAGAAATATGTTTGTTCGTTATTTCAGTAATCTTTTACGATAGTCCCAAGAAAGCAATCATTACTTTCTTGATACTCTGGTAAAAGTTTACTTTAGTTCTTTATTACGTAAGTTCCCGGGGGTGGCAGAGGTGTAGTGTCCAACTACATTTCCCCGACGACATAACGTCTCAACATAATGGGGGGCGAGCTGATTGCCATTATTATTTTTTTTTTTAATACCTTAGCCCCACATTAGGATTTATTCCTGTATCGTGGGTGCGTTTACAAACATGAAAATTCACATACACAAATACCCAGACCGGAACAAACAATTGTGAATCACACAAAGATTTGTCCCGTGCGGGAATCGAACCCGCGACTATTTGACACAGTGGGCGGAGCGGCTTAAGCTCTTAACCACTGCGCTAAATCGTCCGTCCGTAAATTATAACAAGCTCAGTTCTAGACTCCGGACTAATACTATGATTTTTTTAATAGATAATTCCTAGTAACATTCTCTAGGGCATAGCAGGTATGACAGACGGGCTTCGTACACCCAAAATTTCGCCGACGATATTAGGCCTCAACGTAAATAGGACCACCCCATAGCCATCATACCTTGCAAAATTTGACTTGTACTGAGTATTTTATAAAAGAAAATGTTCTGTTATTTAAAACTAAACCAACTATTTAAAACTAAAGTAACTCTTGCCCAATCTCTTATTTTTCCACTCCGATCTAGGTCTCGAACCTATTCGCGCCTTTATTAAAAAGGCGTCAACACGTCACTTCGCGAACGCATCTACCCATGCGAATCCGTTAATCGTAGCCACCGCCGACTACGATCTCCCCCCTGACCCCTGCCGCCACCGCCGGCCGCGACATGTTCTCACCGACCCCCCCGATGCTTTGTCATCCCTTCTTTCCGCTCAGAATACGGGCGACGACGACGACGTAGTAGTAGATCCCCTCCCATAGCCGGCGGTTGACCGGTGCACTTAGTAGTGCACCCGTCCCCCTACAGCGAATGTCCCAACCGAGGGCGCCTTGAAGAGGCGAGTATGTCGCCTCTTGCCCTTCTGGCTGGCTAGAGCGTAGTGGTTGCACGCTCGCCTTTAAGTCCGGTGAAGCTGTAAAGGCCTCGCGGTCAACAGCGTACATCATTCACACACACACACACACACACATAGCAGGTATGACAGACGGGCTTCGTACACCCAAAATTTCGCCGACGATATTAGGCCTCAACGTAAATAGGACCACCCCATAGCCATCATACCTTGCAAAATTTGACTTGTACTGAGTATTTTATAAAAGAAAATGTTCAGTTATTTAAAACTAAACCAACCATTTAAAACTAAAGTAACTCTTGCCCAATATCTTATTTTACCACTACTCGACTATGCTGATGTTAGTTTTCTTGATGCAACTGAAGAACTTCTCAATAGACTTGAGCGTCTGCAGAACTTGTGCATTCGCTTCATTTTTGGCCTTCGAAAGTATGATCATGTGTCAGATTTTCGGACTAAATTGAAGTGGCTCCCTATTCGGTAACGTCGGGATATTCATATTCTTTCTTTACTTTTCTCTGTGCTACGCAATCCTAACTCCCCTGTATATCTTCGGGAACCCTTTGAGTATTTAGTTCCCAGGAAAACCCTGTCGTTCTTTATCTTCTCTTCTTCTTAGTACTCCTCGACATACATCGAGCCGGTATCATGGCTCATTCACTGTACGTACTGTGCGCTTGTGAACTTCTCTTCCACACTCCTTACGCGATAGCCCCACTCCACAGATTTTCAAGACAAAGAATTAAAGAACATTTCCTATCTATGTAAGTTATATGAATGTAAGTATTATATCAAGTAATATATTTTATGTTATAGTATAGTATGTAGTATATTTATAGTATATATTTTATCTATTCTATTATAGAATACATATGAATTATAGAATATATACATAGAGGCGCTCGTAGCTCTGTGCGATCGCGGTGTTCTAACCGATCACCAAAGTTAAGCAGCGTTCGACTCGGTCGGCCTGAGATGGGTGACCGTTTGTGGCATTTTCATATTCGAGCGTCTCCGTGCTTCGGAAGGCACGTTAAGCCGTTGGTCCCGGTTACCACTTAATGTGGTAGTCGTTAAGTCGAGTTGGAAGCCTTAAAGGCGGCTTGATAAGTTCCGACAGCAGGTGGCCACAAACTTGCCTCCATCAATCCGCACTGGGTCCGCGTGGTGGAGTATGACCTAATCTCTCTCACCTCGATTTGTGAAAGAAGGCCTTTGCCCAGCAGTGGGCAGTATAGGCTGATATTATATGTATTCTATCATCTTAAACTGTTCCCTTCGTGTTGTACACTCATTTCTATCCTTATTTTAATGTTTTGTCTCTCTGTCACCAAAGGTTTGCTGTCAGCGAACTCAATTTGGAGTTAAGCTCGCCTTCGTACATTTTCTTTTATTATTATTTTTCACTGGGAATTTTTCGTTAGAAAAACTACATTTTTCCGACCTAGGATTTGAACCCAGGACCTCGTGATCACAAAGCGATGCGCTTTGCCACCAGACCAACGAGGCAGTCCGGAGTCTGGAATTGTGCCCGGTATATGGCAATAGGCTCGCCCCCTATTACATGGGACCTTAAATCGTCGGCGAAACGTAGATGTACTCAGTACACCTCTGCCATCCCATCTGGGGAATATAGGCGTGTCGGTGTATTTATATTATTATTTACTTTGTAACATTTTCTGTATGTGCATTAAGAATTAATTAATTCACAGCATCTATCTATTTATATCATCACGCCAGATCCCTTCCCGGGTAGGCAGAGAGTAAATCAACACCAAATAATCTCAAATCTAAGAGTACGTCTTGGTCCTGTAGTTAATAGCTTGAGCCGCTTCACCCACTGGATCGAGTAGTCGCGGGTTCGATTACCGCTCACATATAGTATTTGTTTCGGTCTGGGTGTAAGTGTATGTAAATTTGTTTGTAAACGCACCCACGGTACAGGAATATTTCCAAGAGTGGGGTTACCTTTTTAAAAAAAAAAAGAAAAATGAACAACCCTTTCGATCCAGGACATTGCTTCATAAGTTTAGACATAAAAATTTAAGGGTTGTTCGGGGAAAGACGATGGACAGGGTGTAGGGGATTGTAGGGGTTGTTTATACCTCGTTCGTGGGTTCGTGGTTCGAGGGATGTTTAAGGGATAAAGTTTATTCGTTGGTTTTTACGAGTTTTTCTTCAACTGTCAGCCTGACTGCCTCGTTGGTCTAGTGGCGAATAATGCGCTCTGCCATCACAAGGGCCTGGGTTCAAATCCTACGTCAGAAAAAAAAATATATAGAAAAAATCCCAGTATCCATCCGGAGTCTGGAATTGTATTCAGTATATGGCAAGGCTCGCCCCCTATTACATGGGACCTAGCAACGTCGGCGAAAAGTTGGTGTACAAAGTACATCTCTGCACGGACGTGACGCCGGCTACGGTATTTTTTTTTTGTTTAAACAAATATGTATTTTTGATATCTCCGAATACCTATCTATATCTTCTCGCCAGATCCCTTGCGGGGTAGGTATAGAGTTTTATCAGGTTCTTTCCTAACAGACCTCTCTGGCTTCCTCCATTCTTATGGTTCCTCTCATACACGGTTCCGGCGACTCTTGACTTGCCCTTCGAATACGGTCAAATCAAACACGGTCTATTTGGTCATGGTAAGATAGCCTAGGTCTTTCCAGATATCTACATCCTTCCACTCCGAAAATATCTATCTTATCTGAAAGAAGAAGAAGAAAGAAAGAAAAATATTTTTATGTTCTGGAGAAACCAGGGTCACACATAAGATTACAAAATGTTATTAATAATAAAAGCAATAATATTACCCACGTCTCACCAGCAAAAGGGACCCTCATTCAGCTATATGCAGTGATAAGGCAATATTATTACCCCTATCACAGCGCTGGTTTTCAATGAGGCCCCAAGTAAAGCCATTCAGCCAGAATCTTATAAAAGAAAAAACAGTATACCTGCCCCTTTCTCACAGCACGCTGCGGGCGCGACATTCGGCTGCCATACCGGGCATGAGTCGCGCACGACGCGAGCCGCGAGGCGGATACTAAAAATTATCTTATTCAGTCCACAAAACTGAATTCCCAATTTTTATGAACCGTGCCGTACTTATATTAAATTTTATTATGTATTTAAAAAGTGAAGAGAAACATTACATTTATATGTGAGACGCACCATAATACCTTACAGCAAACTAAGCAACAGATGAAAAATAAAATTACGCAGTACAATATCGAGATGCCGGGAGACTAAAACAATACTATCTCTTAAAATATCTTAATAAAAACAGAAATAAATAACTAAACACGTGTCAAGCCTATATTCCCCAAGTAGGAGTGGCTGAGGTGTACTGTGTACACCCATTTCCAGCCGACGTTAGGTGCCTATGTAATAGTGAGCGAGCCTATTACAATTGTGTCTTACGTTATCAAAAACTTTTTGATATAAAAACCACACATTTCCCGACCTAGGATTCGTAGCGACTGCCCAAGCCGAGGCCGTTCCTCCTCGAGGCGCCCTTGAGCTAGTTGCGCCCTTGCCCTTCTGGCTCGAGCGTAGTGGTTGCAGGCTCGCCCTATTGTCTGGTGAAGCTGTAAAGCCCCGCGGCCAATAGCGTAGATCATTCACACACACACACACACACACACCTAGGATTCGAACCTAGGAGTTAGTGATCGCAAGCTGCATTATACGCGACAGGACCAATTTGCAGTTGTATTTTTATACTTAATGTAACTGCTTTCTATTGTCACCATTTGGTTGTGAATTTTGACAGTTGACTTATTCCAGTAGTTAGGAACTGAAACCGCTCTATAAACTCGATCGAGTAGTCGTGGGTTCGAACCCCGCGCGGGACAAATCTGTATGTAGCCCACAACTACTTATTTCGCTCTGTGTAGTTGTATATGTGGATTTCTAGTTTGGAAAACCACCCACGACACAGGAATCATTCCTTCTTTCTTTAAAGGAATTAACCTTAAAAATTCCACTTTTCTATGAGTCATTTTTTTATTATTCTATTTGAATATTGTTCTACAAAGATCAAAATCCCACAAACTAGATACGGCACAGCCCACGCGTGAGCGGCGTGCATACAAAGAGATGTTTTCGAGAAACGGCGACACGTACAAACACTTATCTTTTGACATTATTACTGGAAGCATAGACTTATTTAAAATAATTGACTGTTATATGCCCATACAAAGAATCGTGACTCGCAAATCCTGTATTTCGCATAGATGGCACTCACTCGTAAATTCAAAACTTTCATAATAACCAAGCCAGAGAGATCTATAACGAAAAACTTTTGGAACTCTGTACCTTTTGCCTACCCCGTAAGAAATCTGGCGTGATAATATAGGTCGATAGTCTTTTTAGAATTTTTAATATACCTACTACTGTTGAAATTTTAAATTAGACTCATAGATTTTATTTAACGATAATACCACTTTCATGTGTCTTAACATATAGCGTAGTGAAAATACTAGTATTTTGTAGGACATTGTGAGTCTATTTATTTATACTGGTCTGTGCTGGATGTTAAATTCGACCCACTGCGTGTGTATACCGTTGTTCCTAAGATTTGAGAATGATTCTTCTAAAAACCAGTTGCATTTTTGCATTTGTAGGTGTGTAATATCTATCTATCTCTATCTATATCATCACGCCAGATCCCTTACGGGGTAGGCAGAGAGTACAGAGTTGCAACAGGGTCTTTCCTTACATACCTCTCTGGCTTCCTCTACTCTCATAGTTCGTCTCATACACACTCGCCGGTTACAGAGACTCCTGACTTGTCCTTCATATAAGATATAAATATACACAAAGATAGGGCATAGGTGTATATAGTATTCCAACATTACGCCGTGTTCTTAAGTGAGAGGATAAGCCTGTCGCCATTTATGAAACTTCAAATACTTTTATTGATACATTAATTCACAGAGAACATCACTCTACCCTATTGAGTTCTTAGATTTACGCGAATATTACACATGAAATAAAACTCGGGAGGGACCCTCCCGTGACCATCGGTGCTGCAAAGCACTCGAAACGTCGGGAACAAAAAATCAAAAATAAACCGGGATAAAATCCGTAAAATAGTTTTATTTCGTCACTCTACCCTTTCCCACTCAAACCGCACAACACCGCAAAATTAAATATCTTCTTCTTCTTCTTCAAGTTATGGCTTCACACTAATTATAAGTGTATTTTGCCAGTGTCCAGTGAGATATATAATCGTGTTTGTTTAAATTAATTCGACTCCCCGATGAATTTGATGAGAACGATGATAATGAAATTAATGAAGAACCCCACCCTGGATAGTAAAGCGGTGGATACTTTACATACCAATTGCAACGGCCGTTTTGAGGGTAGGTAAAAAAGCGCGATTTATCACTTTGTTACAAATACCTTCACTCATGCACATATAGTAACATATAATGGTCATTATTCCACCAACATTACACATTATTAGTCGAAATAACACAAGTTTTGGAAATTAAAACAAATTGACAACATCACTCTTCTACTTCCCGCCAAAAACCGTCCCTTTTCTTTTTCCCACTACTACTTAAATTATCCACCGCTTATCCATATATTAATAAAAAAATTATCCACCTAAAAAATCAGTACTGGTCAAAAGGAATCACCATTCAAAATTTGAAAAAAGAACGCCGTCTGCCGAATGCCCTGATTTGAGGACCGGGACGTGTCACGAATACGGACGCGTTCGCAATAAAAATCTGGTCAGTCTCTCTCTGCTCGTGGAACGCGACGGTTCCAATTTTATGGTTCCTGCTTCCTGATATTATGGACGTCCATGTTTTATTTTTCGTAAGTCTGGATGAGATTTTAAATCTATCTATCAACATGATTACGCCAGATTACTTGAGATTTCAGTGGACTATGTAATTTTAAAATCACGAAAAAAAATGTTAAAGTGGAATATTAATTAATAAAAACATTGGATTTGTTCGATGAAATAGGAATCAATATGCAAGAACCCGTCACGCCCTTCGTATTTGCTTTGTATTTCTCAAGAAGGGGTCGCAGAGATACTGGGTCCGCCAACAGTTAGGTCCCATATAATATGGTCTGATTGTGGTGCATATTGTTATTTTCGTATTTGCTATTCACTTGGTTCAAACAAAATTCTACACTCTGGATTACTACTGCGGATTTATTTATATAACACACCGACACACGCTTATTCCCCAAGTGGGGGAGACAGATGTGTACTGTGTACACCCACATTTCGCCGATACTTTTCTGTGTAACAATCCAGAATTCGCATATGATACGTATATATTCTGAGAATAAAAAAAAACGATAAATTTGTTTCCGACTCTATGCATTTATCTCAGGCAGATCGAAGTAAATATTCGTGTATCATATAAACATTTGTGTCTAAGTCGTGTGTGTGTGTGTGTGTGAATGATCTACGCTGTTGGCCGCGGGGCCTTTACAGCTTCATCGGACAAGAGGGCGAGCGTGCAACCACTACGCTCGAGCCAGAAGGGCAAGGGGGCAACTAGCTCAAGGGCGCCTCAAGGAGGAACGGCCTCGGCTCGGGCAGTCGCTATGGGGGAGGGCGTATACTAGGTGTCTCGCCGTGGTGCTCTGCACCAGCCGGCGGGCAAGGGATTCTTCGACCTCGCCGGCGAGGTCGGTGTCTGATCCTGTGCGCGGTATAAAAAAAAAAAAAAAAAAAAAAAACTGTATCCGAAAGAAGGGATGTAAGGGCATCGGGCAGGTATCCGAAAGAAGGGATTTAAGGGCATCGGGCAGGTGTGTCTAAGTGGTGTACGTTCAGGGGACTATTAGATAACGAAATTTAATAAAAACTGAATCCTAACCACCGCTAAGCTTTCTACTATAATATAATAATATCAACATATACTATCCCACTGCTGGGGAAAGGCCTTCTCTCACAACTCGAGGTAAGGGAGATTAAGTCATACTCCACCACGCGGACCCAGTGCGGATTGGCGGAGGCAGGTTTGTGGCCACCTGGTGTTGGAACTTATCAAGCCGTCTTTACTTAACGACTGCCATACTGTGTGGTAACCGGGGCCATCGGCTTAATGTGCCTTAAGGAGCACGGTCACCCATCCCAGGCCGATCGAGTCGAACGCTGCTTAACCTTGGTAATCGCTAAGAACACCGCGGTCCCACAGCACTACGAGCGCCTCTACCATAATACGAGAATAGCTAAGCGCTGTTGATAAGCCTCCAGACTACTAAACCAGGTCTACTCGCTTACCGGCTATAATCTTACAATTCCCACTCTAAAACATTATAATGAATGGTAATTACATAGACAATCGCATGAATAATCGCGCGGATGATATCACTGTTATTACGAATGCGCCTGCCGACCCCGCGCGCATACGAACACACTATAATGCATATTTTACCATAATTCGCTGTTAACACAGTAAATAAATAGTTGGACGCGGTGTAGGGTGGATGTGAGTTGCGGGCCGGGTGGGATATTCCGTATTGGGAATTTCTTTTACTATGAGCCAGAGAGGTGTGTAAGGAAAGAGCCTGTTGGAACTCTGTACTCTCTACCTACCCCGTAAGGGATCTGGCGTGATGATATAGATAGATAGATAGATGAAAATCTTATCTTTCTAATAAATACGAAAGATAAGAAAGAAAACATCGATTATTTTGGGGAAACGAAAGCAACAAATAAATTTAAAAGATGACAATCATAATGATAAATATAAGAAATGTTGCTTAGAATTTCGCAGCGAAAAATGTTAGATAATTTGGTAGAAGAGTATAGATTATAAATTGGAATAACATATAACTAATAACATATAACTGGACTGCCTCGTTGGTCTAGTGGCAAAGCGCATCGCTTTGTGATCACGAGGTCCTGGGTTCAAATCCTAGGTCGGACGAGTGTAGTTTTTCTAATGAAAACTTCCTAGAGTTCGAGTCCGGAGCCTGGAATTGTGCCCGGTATATGGCAATAGGCTCGCCCCCTATTACATGAGACATTACATCGTCGGCGAAACGTGGGTGTACTCAGTATACCTCTGCCACCCCCGCGTGGGGAATATAGGCGAGACGGTGCTTTTTTTGTTTTTTTTTTTATATGTAACAAATAGACCGTTACTTATTTGATAAACAAGTCAAGTGTTCATAAACGGCAAGCGTGTATGAGTCGAACAAACGAATGAAAATGGAGTCAGCGAGAGAGGGTTTTGAGGAACCTTTTAAAAGCTCTGTACTTTCCTATCTTAACAGAAGAGAGAGAGGGAGAGACATACTAGTAATTAATGTAGTCGGTTTAACGCTTATCCCCATGTCATGATAAAATATCAAAAAATAAAGGTATTACCCCAGTTTACTCCGTAAGAGAACCAAAGCATTGAATAAAACGGTCTACCTTCAACTATAAATGTCTTAATATCTTATCCACTCTCCGCCTACCCCTCAAGGGATCTGGCGTAAAGAAAGAAGCCAAGCAATTGATTTCATACCTGTCACTCTCATTTTATATTATTGAACGGAGAATGCGCGTGAAGTCCGATGGAATGTTGTGCGAGGCACAAGGGGGTTTCAGGTCTGGAAGAGGATGTTCGGATCAAGTCTTCTCACTCCGCAACATCGTAGAGAAGCATCTGGCAGTGGGCCGGAAGGTTTTCTGCGGTTTTGTAGATCTGGAGAAGGCATTTGACAGAGTTGTGCGAAAGAGACTTTGGGAAATTTTGCCAGAGTATGGTATAGATGGCACTCTGTTGCGAGCCGTCCAGTCCACTTATGTGGACTGCAAGGCATGCGTACGGGTGGGTGGTAACAGATCACCCTGGTTTGACGTTAAAATCGGCGTCAAGCAGGGTTGCGTGTTGTCCGCTAGACTGTTTATAATATATCTGGACAAAAGTCTTCAAAGACTGAAAGCGATGAATGAAGGTGTACAAATGGGTGACTTAGTGGTAAACCATCTACTTTATGCAGATGACGCGGTTTTAATAGCGCCAACAGCCACTGATCTGCAAACACTAGTCACAGTTATGAAAGACGACTGCATGATCAATGGCTTACACTTGAATGTGAAGAAAACCAAGATTATGGTTTTTGAAAGGGAAGAAACCAGAACGAATGTAAGGATTGTGGTTGGTAACGATGTGCTGGAGCAAGTGAATGAGTTTGTATATCTTGGATGCGCCTTCAGTAAGGATGGGAAATACACCGCTGACATAGAGAGAAGAGTGAGTGCAGGGAACAGAGTGAATGGTGCGATGGGAAAGCTACTCGGGAGCCGGCACTTAAGCCATAAGGCGCAGCTGGCCATACATAACGGAGTTCTTGTCCCAACGCTGTTATATGGTAGCGAGAGCTGGGTATGTAAGAAGGAGAATGAAAGTAGGATAAATGCGGTAGAAATGCGAGCTCTGCGGAAGATGTGCGGAGTGAAGCTGACCGACCGCATTAGCAACAGCATAGTAAGACAGCGAGTAGGTATGAAAGATAGTATCGGTGTAAAGATGAGAAAGGGCATGCTCCGTTGGTTCGGGCATATAGAAAGAATGCCAGAGGAAAGAATGACAAAACAGATATACAATGTGAAAGTGGAAGGATGCAGGTACCGGGGAAGACCTAGACTATCTTACCACGACCAAATAAACCGAGTCTTATCTGATGGAAAAGTCAAGAGTCTCCGTAACCGGCGAGCGTGTATGAGACGAACTATGAGAGTCGAGGAAGCCAGAGAGGTATGTAAGGAAAGAACCTGTTGGAACTCTGTACTCTCTGCCTACCCCGCAAGGGATCTGGCGTGAGGTTATAGATAGATAGATAGATAGATACTCCGTAAGAGAACCAAAGCATTGAATAAAACGGTCTACCTTCAACTATAAATGTCTTAATATCTTATCCACTCTCCGCCTACCCCTCAAGGGATCTGGCGTAAAGAAAGAAGCCAAGCAATTGATTTCATACCTGTCACTCTCATTTTCCCCAAAGACGTACGTGTATTTATGACTAAAAATCTTCAACAAATATTCCAAAATAACGCCAAATATTCTGAATATCAGTCAAAGAGGTAAGCAGAGCTTAATATAAAAAAATCCTTGTGTGGTTTTATGAAACCACGGTAAAAGTGAAACATATTGGCCTTGGCTGCTCTGGCGAGCGCCTTTCACTTTATCCCTACTCCGCGGCCGACCGTCACGCGACATGCAACACACAGACCAAAAAGTTTGTAACGATCTAATAAAAGTTTCACTTTAAAAAACTTTAAAATAAAAATAGTCTCCAAATATTCTGAATGTTGGTGAACCTATAACAGACGGACCTAGAATGACTAACTTGACACCAACACACTTAAGTAAACATTACCTCTCTAAACTATGTTTAAGTTACTGAATCACGGGGTTTTTACATAAATAACTTATTGTTTAAATTCTTTACATTATTCATGAAATTATTCCAAGAAGATGCAATGAATAATTTACTATGTATTTTTGTCAGATTTTGATTAGTCACCTCATAGTAAACTGCCACGTCTATTGCCGCATAGTGCTATTGTGAGGTCCTAAGTTCGAGTCTTAGGTCTGGCAAAGTTTGGTTTTGGAAAAGTCAGGGGTCTAGAATTATGCTCGGTATACTGGAAATAAGTTAAGCCTCTTATATTGTTTCGGTAACAATCACATATAGGTTTCAAAAATGCAAAAAATTTGAACCCTGGACCTGGTGGATACAAGGCAAACATTCTGTCACTCGTTTATAAACATATTAAGGTTAGCTGACTATTAATAGTGATGCGACACTCATTATACCAAATCAAATACTCAATGATTCGAATGATACGAGAATCGGATTCCGTATAATTTTAATAATCGCATAAATATTTAAACTCAATATCCGTACAGTACTGTCAGTGCCGACACGTACAATCATCCGCAAATTACACAGTATAATAAAACACATAAATAATTCTGTTCGGTACAGTCGCCGACAGCGTTAATAAGCTCATTGGAGTCGGATAAATCGCAAGTTTCCGCTTAGATGCGGCGCACACATGACAATTTAAGCGATTGGCGATTTAGTCGCTTGTGAGGATGATGAATTACACAAAGGACATCAATATTCCACAGTCTGTAGCGAGGGCTTGGTGTTAGAGCATAGGCCGCTCCACGCACTGGATCGAGTACTCGCAGGTTGGATCCCCGCATGGACTAAATCTTTGTATGACACAAAATTGTTTGTTTCGGTCTTAAGTGTCTGTGTATGTGAATTTCGTGTTTATAAAAGCAAGTGCCCCTGTCGTGGAAGTTTAATTTCAATTGCGGTGCTACGATTTTTTTAATCTAACAAACCGAGCTATATCAATGTTACAATGAAACTTTTATTAGGATACAAATGAAGACCAACAAAGTTGTAATATCGCCAGTCGCCTAAAGTAGTGTGCATCGGACTTTAAATCTGCACATCGACGCGATAATGTCAGCGCTCATTAGGACGTACAGACACATGGAAAAGCTTACTGTCGCGCTGAACCGCTAAATGCGTATTTAGCACTTGTGTTTGCGGATGCACGCAAAAATAAACGCGTTAAACCGCGGTGTGTGCGACGCTTACTTCGCATCACTGTTTAGCTGGTCCCTTATTCGCTATAACCAAACGAGGCGTGTTACGATAATCACGTTACGGCACCTTCGAATCTTGCGATACCTTGAAATGGTCGTGTAATAATATTCTTTTGTGCGTGTTTGTGTGTGTGTGTGTAAATGATCGACGCTGTTGGCCGAGGGGCCTTTACAGCTACACCGGACAAGAGGGCGAGCGTACAACCACTACCCTCGGGCCAGAAGGGCAAGGGGGCGACTAGCTCAAGGCGGGAGGAACGGCCTCCACTTGGGCAGTCGCTATGGGGGAGGGCGTATACTAGGTGTCTCGCCGTGGTGCTCTGCACCGGCTGCCGGGCATTGGGAAGGTCGGTGAGAACATGCCGCAGACGGCCGTAGCGACTGATAGGAGGGGTGTTAGGTTCGTAGTTAGCGGCGGCTACAACGAGCGGATTTCTATGATTGGACGCGTTCGCGAAATATCGGGTTGTCGCCTTTTTGATAAAGGCGCGAATAGGTTCGAGACCGAGATCGGAATGGAATTTTGCATAACATTAGAGCACAAAACAAAGAAGACTAACAGTACTTCTTTATTCTGAGCACTGGATTACTTAAAAATATAATTTCAAGAAGATCGTATCGCGCCACGTTACGTGTTCAATTGGTCACAGCGAATTAGGATACTATCGTGACTAAAAACAATTTCGAATAATATTAAGTAGTGAACACATTGGACGTTTTTATGGATAGAATAATTTATAGAGTTGGAATTTTAGGTGGAATTATACTGGAATCGTGAAAATAAGTTCTAATTTAGATGGCTGGCGCGGTTTCTTGAAAGGTAATCAATTATAAATATTATTTCAGTCTGCGTTCTTATGCATGGTTTGCTAGGCTTAAAAACAACGATCGATATTTAGTTTGACCGACTATGTGTAGGTCAAACGTGATTCGTATAGAAACTACAGATCTAGTGTTGTGAGCATGATTCATTTAAATTATGTAATTTTATTAAAAACGAATGTCAGTGTGTTTGCATAAACATATAGTAAATTATGATTAATAGTCTACTGTGTAGCTGATTTAACTCCACCTACAGACACAGTTCTTAATATAATAACGCAATAGAGAAAAGACCGTGACCAAATAGACCGTGTCTTATCTGAAGGGCTAGTCAAGAGTCTCCTTAATGGGCGAGTGTGTATGGGGCGAACTATGAGAGTGGAGGAAGCCAGAGAGGTATGTAAGGAAAGAACCTGTTGGAACTCTGTACCCTCTGGCTACCCCGCGAGGGAGCTGGCGTCATGATATAGATAGATAGAATAGAGAATACTCTGTACCCAAAAATGGATAGTTAAAATTATCATCTTCATCAGCCGAAAGACGTCCACTGCAGGACAAAGGCCTCCCCAAACATCGCCACAACGACCGGCTTTGTGCTGTACGCATCCAGCTTCTACCCGCGACCTTCACCAGGTCATCGCTCCACCTTGTGGCGGGCCTGCCCACTCCACGTCTTCCGGTACGAGGGCGCTACTCGAGAACCTTTCTGCCCCAACGGCCGTCAGTTCTACGAGCGATGTGCCCCGCCCACTGCCACTTAAGTTTGGCAATTCTGAGAGCTATATCGGTGACTTTGGTTCTCCTGCGGACTTAGTTAAAATAAACCTATAATATTTATCATGTATACATTTCAATATGTATCGAATAAGGTACGTCTATATCAAAATCAAACCTTCAGAGTACCACAAGTTAAAATTCATCATCATCATTATCTCAGCATATACTCGTCCTCTGCTGAACATTGGCTTCCGCAATCGCTCTCCAGCGCATCGGACCGATGCCACCTGCTTCCAACGACATCCTGCGGTCCATAAGGCAGGCGGCCGTCTCACGCTGCGCTTGCCAATACGTGGTCTCCGCTCGTAAATCTCACTGCTACAACGGGCATGCGATCTTCGCGATATGATTTTCGCGCTATTTTTTAAAATGAAAACAAAAAATAAGAAAGAATGTGGCCCGCCATTACCACTTTATAATCCTATGGGCTATGTCGGTGATCTTGGTTCTTCTACGAATCTCCTCATTCCTGATTCGATCATGTAAAGAAACGCAAAGCATAGCTTTTTCAATAGCTCGCTGAGCAACTTTAAACTTGTCATGAGACTTTTTGTAAACTTAAATATATCACTACAGATTACTCATTTAATAAAATAAATAACAGGTCAATTTGCTACAACATCACATCCGATGTATCCATTTTCACTATGTATAAAAGACACTCGTGTATCCTAAGCCTTAACCTGTCACCGCTAAATAGTGAGGTGCAATAATTTATTTAGTGGAGTTTATTTTGCGCTAAATTTAGTGATTTCACTGCGCTGACTTTATTAATAATTGAAACCTTTGATTTTAAAAAAGGAATGCACTTTAGCTGGTATATTTATTTTCGAGTAATCAATGAGCGGTGAGTATTAGGTATTTTTGTAATAGGTGATTTAGTATTAAAAGCGTTTGTTTTGTTTATTTCACGTTTTATAAACACTTTTTATTGTTTTTCAAAGTATTCACCACGTATTCATTCACAATACACTTTTCCATTCGCTCAAACCAGTTATTATAACATTTATTCCACTCTAAAGTGGGGGTGTTCAAAATGGCTGACTTGAAAGCGTCGACTGCTCCTTCACCGGACTGGAACCGTTGACCACGAAGACTTTTCTTAATTTTAGGAAATGTGAAGAAATCGTTAGGGCTTAGGTCAGGACTGTATGGAGGATGGTCAAGAATTTCTACTTTTTCCTGCTTCAAATACTCAATCGTTTGACGAGCGCTGTGTAAGCTTGCGTTGTCGTGGTGCAGGATGATGCGTCGCTTTGAGTTAGATTTTCGAAGTTCGGCGATGACTTGTGGTAAACAAACTGTGGTATACCACTCTGCGTTAACTGTTCTACGATCACTAAGCGCTTCATGCAAGATCTTCTGAATGGTTGTCCCTGAGATGCCTAATAGAGCCTCTATCTCTCGATACGTCACAAGACGATCTTCGAGAATTAATTGCAATTGCGAGAATTAATTACAGCAATGATGTTATCTTCAGTGAAGGTGGATTTTGGGCGCCCTTGGCGAGATTTGTCACTAACACTAGTATGTCCACGCTGGAATTCTAAATACCGGCGTTCGACAGTCCGCAGACATGGGGCTTCATCACGGAACACAGATGTTAGCTCTTCAAAACACTGAAGCAGTGTCAGGCCTCTTCTAAAGTTGTAGAAAATTATTGCACGAACATTTTCCTTAGAAAGATTCATTTTCGTACGTAACCTGACAGATTCCAGTCGACGCTGTGACTAAACAATAGCATTAATCATAATACTTTCAACTGTTTTGAGATTCAAAATTTAAACACATTCGAATATAGAACAGTTCCAAATTCAAAATTGCCGGGAAATATGGAAACGACAGAACTTAAAAGGCATGCCTAGTATTTATAGTCGACTCAGTGCCGATGTGCAAATAGGTAGTTTTCACCCTTCTAATTGATATTAACGTGTATTTTTTAATTGATTTGTTATTAGTAATTAATTGTATCTTTTTTTAAAACAGGGAGAGCTTGTAATATCTATCATCTGGTTAAGAGCTAACGTAGTTTAGAAATCAGATAATAAGTTTTTTAATACACTAACTTCGCGCACATGAAAACGCCGAATCTTATATAAAAAATTATAAAAAATACTTATCTATATTAATATTATGAATAATTAGGAAAGACTTGTTTGTTTTTTTGATTGCAATCAATAAACTCTAAAACTACTGAACCGATTTTAATAATACCTTGAGACCACGTAGGTGGTGCTGTTGTCGACTGAGTGCCAAGCCGCGCAAAACCGCTAGTATTATATAAAAAACTACTCATATACCTTCACATAATGAATACATTATAAACCAATAATAACTACTTGTCTTCTCAACGAAATAAACCACAAATAAAAGACTTACACTCAAAACTAATCGTTAATTGGAACCAAAATGGCGGATCCCAGTAAAGCACTACAAAAGCGAACAGCAATTAACTCGTGCGAAAGATCGTTAGCTAACAATTCGAATTTGGAACTGTCTCAGATGCGGCGAATGTCGTCACAGCACTGAAACTATCGTTCGCTTTTCGCGAAGTTCGGCGAACTGTTCTCAGGTGATGGTGAACGCTTACACGCATCGCTGACAATCTGACAAACATCCCTAGCAGATAGGATAGGAGACGAATCAACATTGAAATAGTTATGATTTAAATTAATTATTTATTACATTAACATGTATCGATTCTCTGATATCGAGTATTATAATCCTACAAAATATAGATTTGACAACTGTATTTAAAATAATGTTATTTTTTGTTTAAAAAGCATTATCTTATTTTTTTAATAGGTGAAGACGTACATGACTCACTGTTTGCATCGAGTTTTCGTGCAAGTTAAATTGTTATTTTGCAAGGCATCTCCTTGTTTTAAATAATGCCTGTAGATTTTTACCCAATATCCTTATCAAAGGACTGGATCTAGATAGAAGAAAAGATGGTAGAGCTGATGATCCACACACCGTCACAGGTGTGACGGGGAATATAGGCATATTCCACTAGCGGGGGTGGCAGAGGTGTTCCGAATACACCCACTTTTCGCCGACGATGTCCCATGTTATGATGATCCCTTTTGTATTATTGCAAGTAATAAAATTTGTTACTGCGTCCAGACCGTGAGAGTGCGATGGACTGACAAAAGACAGTGAAAAAAGTGGAGGAACCCGTTGCGCAGAAGCGACACAATAATAGTCCAAAATACATCTAGTCTGTTTCAATATTGCTTTGACTGAGCACTGCTGAAATCCTCAGTCTATTGTACGGAACCCAACTACCAAAATATCAGGCTACATAAAATATTATATAATTGGGTTCTTAGATTTACGCGAATATTACACATGAAGTAAAAATGTGTTCGGTTTTTTTACCAGTTTATTAAGTTTTTCACGCATCGAGTGTTTTCCTGCACCCATAATCACGGAAAGGACTAAGGCGTGTTATGTCCAAAAATCATAGTTATTCTAAAGTTTCCATTTATTGGTACGATTTACGCGGAATGAGCTCACGATGTCTTGAAGTCTCGCAAATATGTTTTTGACATTATTACCAAAAATAAATGATTACAACTCGAGCTCCTAGACTAAAGTTGCACCTCGCACGCGCCGGTAAAGTTGCGAGCGTGTCTCGTAAACTACTAAAATGTGTTTATAAAGAAACTGAACTCACTTGCTTTCGTGAAAGCAATAAAGTTTTTGTCGGCGTGACTTGTAAACTTATAAAAGTATTTACTTGTAAGTTAAAAATAATTTAGTTAGTGTATTTGAACTTAATAGACTTAAATTAATAGGAGCCCTTCTAAGGAGGATTCCTTTATATGAAGAAAAATCAACGTTAGGAGGTCACACTTGTTTATGTATCCGTCGATCTCATAATGCGAATGAATATATTTAAAGGTAGTAGTAGCTGACAAAACAGATATACAATGCGAAAGTGGAAGGATGTAGGTACCGGGGAAGACCTAGACTATCTTACCGTGACCAAATAGACCGTGACTTATCTGAAGGGCAAATCAAGGGTCTCCGTAACCGGCGAGTGTGTATGAGACGAACTATGAGAGTGGAGGAAGCCAGAGAGGTATGTAAGGAAAGAACCTGTTGGAACTCTGTACTCTCTGCCTACCCCGCGAGGGAGCTGGCGTGATGATATAGATAGTTAGATAGTTGCTTCGTAAAAGTCGCTTTCAAAAATTGTGTTAAATTAATTACTTCCTTAACTAAACGTAATTAATTACATGGGTAGATAATTAGAGTTTAGTATTTAATTAGTCTTGTATTGCATAATCTAATCTAAAGATAGATTTTTAGGTTTTAAATATGTAACGGGTAAATGTTTTTTTTTATAAAAATAAGGTGGCAGACTTGTACTCTGTACATTTAATTACACATTGCCGACAAATAAGCGTAGGTTATGTAATAGGGGATTAACCATTTAACATAATACCGAGCACAATTCTTGACCCCAGGTAGAAACCGCCGTCTGACATAGTATTCGAATTCAGGACCTAATAAACGCCTCTCGCAAAATGCACCTCTAAACCAAAAAGGCAGTCAAGACTAACTAATAAAATAGATACAAGAAAAACATGTGTCAAGTCAAAACAAATATATAAGTACACCAGACACTAAAGTATCGATTTTATTACAGACCCATCACTAGCATAAACCAATACCTTGGCGCATCACTACAGATAAGGCACGGTCTACACTCAAACTTTAATTAATCGACCCGTATCGGCCATATATGCAAGGAAAAAACGGTCTGTACGTGACCTAAGGGCGGCACAGTGTGTGCTCGGGTTTATAGTTATTTGCCTATCGTGTATACATAGCCTTTTGCGTGTTAAATTATGCTTAGGGTTGAAATTGATAGGCTGATGTCTTTTTATGACTTATGTTTACGCCTGTATCGCTGAGGGGAGGATCAGAGATATTTGGAAAAGTGTTTTAAAGGATGATTAGGCAAATAAATTAATTCATAATTACTTAAAACTTACTTTTTTGTCTCATTACAATCATTCACTCTGAATTTCTACAAAATCTGCGTAAGAGAAAAAGTTTTAAGCCAGTTATTTCCAAACTTCATTACACAACTTTCCAACCAGCCAACATTCGCAACATTTAAAAAATAAACCACAATCATGACAAAATCTATATAACTAATGGTTACTCCTCCCTCTTGACGTACAGAACGACAAAGCAACACGACTGATTAACGACCACGAGTTACCGAGATCTTAATACACAGATGGTCAGATAAGGCTTACGAGCCAAGCTTTAGAGCCGTCAAAGTGACATTTCTAAACGTCAGATTGACAGGAAAATGCGTGACTTGGCGCTCTACAAGGCGTTCGAATTTGGAACTTTTTAAGAACGTATTTAAATAAGTGATGATAGATCAGAAATGTGTTGTCATGGTTTACGGTCATGTTTCGTAATCTGTTGTGCATAATATTGTGTATTACAATAAAAAAGTAAAAAATAACTGCTGCGTTAGTAGGTGAGCAGAGTAATAATGTTGTCAATAATGTATGTCAGCATCATCATCAGCCCGTATCAGTCCGCTGCTGGACATAGGCCTATGCCAAGGCAAGCCACTGAGCCTATTCTGGGGTTCTTCTCCTCCAACCGCTGCCAGCCTGCGTATATTGTCGCTCCACCTAGCTGCAGGGCTATGCAGATAATTTATACGTAAAAAATTAAATCCAAATGCTTAGTCTTATTAGAATATCTAACAAACGCATTTTTTTTTTTATTTTCAGGTCGAAACTCTCTTTTTTCCATGGATAAAAGTTATATGTAGGCCGATGCGATGTTTGTGTAAGGTGTGAATGATCTACACTGTTGGCCAAGGGGTATTTACAGCTTCACTGGACAAGAGGACGAGCGTGCAACCACTACGCTCGAGCCAGAAGGGCAAGGGGGCAACTAGCTCACCTAAAGGAGAAACAGCCTCGAATTGAGCAGTCGCTATGGGGGAGGGCATATACTAGGTGTCTCGCCGTGGTGCTCGGCACTGGCCGGCGGGTAAAGGACTCTACGACCTCGCCGGCGAGCTCGGTGTCTGATTTTGTGTGCTGTATTTGTATCCGAAAGAAGGGATGTAAGGGCATCGGGAGAGTCGGTGAGAAAGTTAGGTTTGTAGTCGGCGGCAGCTACGGTTAGTAGATTCCTATGATTGGACGCGATCGCGAAATATCGGGTGGTCGGCTTTTTAATAAAAGTGCGATAAGGTTTGAGACCCAGATCGTAATGGAGATCGACGTTCCGTATGACCACGGGGCTCCGACGGCTTTGCGGAGGAAACAGGATTGAACCGTTTGAAGTCTATCGATGTGAGAGCAGGCGGCGTGCTCGAACACCTCTTAAGTGTACGTCAGGATGGGAAGTACACAAGTTTTGTAAAGTGTCACCTTATTCCTAAGGGACAGTTTACTTCGCTTGCAGATCATCGGGTAAAGACGAACGAGCACAAGGGCTGCTCGGTTACGGATTCGTTTGATGTGCGGTCTGAAGGTCATGGTATTGTTTAGGGAGATCCCTAGATATTTGACCTGTTTTACCCAGGGAATAGGTCGGTCGAACATGGTAACTTGACCAAGATTACTTCTGGGGCGGCGCAGGGAGGGCGCGGGTTAGCGCCTCTAGAGAAGAATACCGCAACGCTCTTGTCCGGGTTCAGCTCAAAACGCCAGTTGCTAAACCAATCGCATTGGGTATTGGCGGCTGCCTGAAGTTTTCTGGTAATTAAACCCTTATACGAGACATAGAGAGCGGTATCATCCGCGAATAGGGCTAGATGCACTGACTCGAACGAGGAATATCGTTCGTGTAAAGGCTGAATACGAGTGAGCCCGATGCGATGATGCTTTTTAATATTAATTACTGGCTATACTGTCTCAAATTAATAACGTGAAAATTGGATGTTAGAAAATCATATTTTTTTTTTACCATCATAAATATGCGCATCCCTGTTGCGACGTGTTCGAGACAGTGACAACAGTCTGCTGAGAGTTGTTGCCAGCAAAACTGAGGGCCATTATATGGAGCACCTGTGTAGGATACACCTGGTGTAATGTTATATAAAAATAATAAATGTAAATTTACTAACATAGTTTAAGCAAATGTTTACTAACAACTTATGGGTTTGTTTTTTTTTTTGAGCCTGAAATAAAGATGATTTGATTTGATTTGATTTGATAAATATAGTCCTAATGATTTTATCAAATAAAATATTGCCCTACATTTCAACAGGATACCAATCAAAAAACTCCTTAACAAAGATGTTATCTTCATTGCCACTTGATTCAATTGCCACCTCAACTTATCAAAAGGCGGGTGAAATAAAAATAGTAATATGTAGCCATTGTTTTAGTAACAAGATAATCGCATTAGGTGAGTTACTGGGAGGCGGACGGCCATTAATCAACTTGTAACCTACCGGACTTGGAGGGGGGCCCGAGTTATAAGCGTAGCGATTCGCTGTTAGCGTTTGTAATAGGAATGTGTGGGATTGCAATGCTTGACGGACGATTTAGCGCAATGGTTAAGAGCTTAAGCCGCTCCGGCCACTGTGTCTAATAGTCGCGGGTTCTATTCCCGCACAGGACAAATATTTGTGTGATCCACAATTATTTGTTTTGGTCTGGGTGTTTGTGTATGTGAATTCGAATGTTTGTAAACGCACCCACGAAACAGGAGTAAATCCTGGAGAGGAGGTACGTTTTTTTTTAAAAAAAAAAAGGAATGATGTGTCTGGAGCGAACGAAAGGTGCGGAAATTCTAAACTTACTTTTGGTATCGCATTCAAACTAGCATGATATTGTAGGTGACGGTGTAGACATGCACCTATGCGTTACCGGATGTATGGATTAAACTATAATCAATGCGTGAAACTCGTAGATTACAGCGGAGTAAGAGGAATATGAGCGGACACTCCTAACCAACTTTTTCTATACTGCGGCTTCTGTCACAAACTTGTTATGTGTCTTATATTACCGGCGAGCGGGTATAAGACGAACTATGAGAGTGGAGGAAGCCAGGGAGGTATGTAAGGAAAAATCAGTAAGAACTCTGTACTCTCTGCCTACCCCGCAAGGGATCTGGCGTGATGATATAGATAGATATTATTGTTTCTTTATCCCAATTTCAAGACTTTCTTGACGCCTGGGCAAAATACTGTGTAGGATTTATGCAAGCTATACAGCATGTGGTTAGAGTTAGTTAACCACCTGTGATGGATTTATATATATTTGTGTAGGTGACTTAAAAATTATTAAGCACAGATCAAAATGGTTTAATCCATCAACCATTCCCATTAAAGTCAGCATTCTATCCAACATTGTTTTTGTTGTGACCATGCCATAACTAAACAGCTCATCTCCCGCTACTTGGACCGCTTACCCATAAATTTGGTATCCCGGGACAAATGATGACATGCAATATGCCGCCGACAACATACAGTTTGGCCTTTTAAAATATAATCCAGAACTGTGACCATGAAGGACAAACATGGAGAAAAACGATTAAGTGACCTCACTATGAAAACCTGAGTCAAGGACGGTATAAGGAACATACAATGTGTCATTATCTAGTGGGTCACTCACTTTGAACTGACCTAGCCGGAAGCCGTTTAATCTTGGTGATCAAAACTGCAGACATGCAATACCACGAAAGCATCATTTTTAATTTATATTCCCAAAAATAGCGCGTTTTTTTGAAATTCTGAACACTAGATCGATGACTTGAGTTCTCGTTATCTTGCGGATCTCCTAATTTTAATTCCATTTCGTTGGGAAAATATTAATATAGTAAATTCCAGTCATATAATAGATCTACCTATATCATCACGCCAGGGTTACGGAGACTCTTGCTTGTCCTTCAGATAAGACTCGGTCTATTTGGTCATGGTAAGATAATGTAGGTCTTTCCCGGTACCTACATCCTTCCACTTTCGTAATGTATATCTGTTTTGTCATTCTTTCTTCTGACATTCTTTCTATATGCCCGAACCAACGGAGCATACCCTTTCTCATCTTTACACCGATACTAGATAATAGATCATATAATAAATCCCAATCTTGTCCCACTGTTGGGCAAAACCTTTCTCCCACTGAGGCAGATCCACCACGTGGACCCATTGCAGATTTGTGGGCTACCGCTGTTGGAACTTATCAAAGGCATCCAACTTGGTTTAGCGATTAAAACATTAAATGGCCGCCTATTAACCCCAAGCAGAGGTGGTAGAGATGTAGTCTACAACGACTTTTTTCTTCGATTCCATTTCGACTGTGCTAATGTTATATAGGGCGAGCCTACTGCTACTTTAACGATAACGATGACACTGGGATTTTATCTGTCGAAAAATGACACTCGGTCCGAGCTAAGATTTCAACCCAGGACCTCGTGAACCGAGAGTTATTTGCCCCTAGATCAACGAGGAAGCCGTGTAGCCCTACAACCAGTGGCGTGCATTGCGTATAGGCAATCAAGTAGTGCCTACACTAATTTTAATTACTATAACATACATGAAATAAAACTATTTTTCGGATCTTATCTCGGTTCATTTTTGATTTTTAAGTTCCCGAGGTGCGTCCATCGACTTGGAATCCGGTAATTATCTATCTATCTATCTATATCATCACGCCAGCTCCCTCGCGGGGTAGGCAGAGAGTACAGAGTTCCAACAGGTTCTTTCCTTACATACCTCTCTGGCTTCCTCCACTCTCATAGTTCGTCTCATACACACTCGCCGGTTACGGAGACTCTTGACTTGCCCTTCAGCTAAGACACGGTCTATTTGGTCATGGTAAGATAGTCTAGGTCTTCCCCGGCACCTATATCTTTCCACTTTCGCATTGTATATCTGTTTTGTCATTCTTTCTTCTGGCATCCTTTCTATATGCCCGAACCAACGGAGCATACCCTTTCTCATCTTTACACCGATACTATCTTTCATACCTACTCGTTTTCTTACTACGCTGTTGCGAATACGGTCGGTCAGCGTGACTCCGCACATCTTCCGCAGAGATCGCATTTCGGTCGCATTTATCCTGCTTTCGTTCTCCTTCTTACATACCCAACTCTCACTGCCATATAACAGCGTTGGGACAAGCACTCCGTTATGCATGGCCAGCTGCGCCTTTTGGCTTAAGTGCCGGCTCCCAAGTAGCCTTCCCATCGCACCATTCACTCTATTACCTGCATTCACTCTTCTCTCTATATCAGCGGTGTATTTCCCATCCTTACTGAAGGCGCATCCAAGATATACAAACTCATTCACTTGCTCCAGCACATCGTTATCAACCACAATCCTTGCATTCGTTCTGGTTTCTTCCCGTTCAAAAACCATAATTTTGGTTTTCTTCACATTCAAATGTAAGCCATTGTTCATGCAGTCGTCTCTCATAACTGTGACTAGTGTTTGCAGATCAGAGGTTGTTGGCGCTAACAAAACCGCGTCATCTGCATACAATAGGTGGTTTATCACTAGATCACCCATTTTTACCCCTTCAGTCATCGCATACAGTCTTTGAAGACTTTTATCCAGATACACTATAAACAGTCTAGCGGACAACACGCAACCCTGCTTGACGCCGATTTTAACGTCAAACCAAGGTGACATGTTACCACCCACCCGTACGCATGCCTTACTGTCCACGTAGGTGGACTGGACGGCTCGCAACAGGGTGCCGTTTATACCATACTCTGGCAAAATGTCCCAAAGTCTCTTTCGCACGACTCTATCAAACGCCTTCTCCAGGTCCACAAAACCGCAGGAAACCTTCCGGCCTACTGCCAGATGCTTTTCTACGATGTTGCGGAGGGAGAAAACTTGATCCGAACATCCTCTTCCAGATTAATATAATTAAATCCAAAACCAAGCACAACACTGCAAGACCTCAAGACACCGCGAGCTCATTCTGCGTAGATCGGACCAACAAAAGTAATTAAGAAGTTTGAGGGTACCCCGAAACAACTATGCCTTTTGGACGTCTAACACCTCAGTCCTTCCCGTGACCATGGGTGCTGCAAAGCACTCGAAACGTCGAGAATTTGAAAATGAAAATTAAACCACGATAAATTCCAAAAAATAGTAAGAACTCAGTATTACATAAATAAAATAATATCAATCATCATACTACCCAAGTGTTGTAATTAATAACATACAGATACCTCTATTCAATATATTATACTGAGGTGGACACTGCTTATTTGTCTACATGCAATGCACGCCACAGCCTATGACCTTCCAATACCATAGCATTTATCAACAAATCCCACGATTCGTCTCTGATTCACTGCAGTGAATCACCAATCACAATGATCAATAATTTATACCGATGACAAAGGATTTTTTGGCTTAAACCGCGCAATTAGGCTCCAATCTTTAGCTGATTATATTCCATGATTTGATAAGTGGATTGGTTATTTCAAGGAAAATATTCGTTAGTCATTAGAATTGGGTAGTTCTATATCCAGGTGTTCAAGACCGGCAAGATATTCTTCATTGATAAAAAATAAGCTGTTATGACTTACACGAATTAAAATAATACCAAAACTTCAAAGGAACGTACCTGTAACAAAACAAAATAAAAAAATGTTACAGTTTTAATGTTTTCAAATCATACGTAATAGACTAGATCCTAAAACTTTGATATTATAATAATATAAAACTTTGATATTAAAAAAAAAAAAAAAAAAAAAAAAAAAAAAAAAAAAAAAAAAAAAAAAAGTTAATTATTTCACAGTAAAACATGAAAAGAGACAAAAGTTGCTGCAGCAGAGAAAGCAGCAGTAAATAAGGGAAAAAAAAAAAAAAAATAAAAAAAAAAAATAAAAATAAAAAAAAAAAAAACTTCACACACCGTCCGGAAACTCTTAGGTATGCAGGTTTCCTTACAATGTTTTCATTCACCGTTAAAGCAAGTGATAGTTAATTTTTAATACGCACATGCTTCCGAAAAGACAGAAGTGCGTGCCTCGGTTTGAATTCGAGACCTCTGACTTTGCAGTCCAAAGGTCTAACCACTATCACAGCTTATGTATATAAAACTTTGTCGGAGGAGTACTTTAAAAAACAGAACAATAACACAATAACCCAACACTCAACCCTTAAAATGGACTAGTGTTCAATTCGACCGAGTCCAAATTTTATTCTTGCATGTCAATATTATACATGTATCGCTTGTAATAAATATTTCTTTATTACAGCACTGACACGATCGCGCGACGTCGTTGTGATTCCAATAACACTAGGCCGATCATATAGACCGGCATATAAAACGTGTTAAAAATTAAAACTTAACATAGTTTTAAATTATCAATAACCTTAGTTTTTTGATAGTTTTAGCAAACCGTGGCATTTTAACGCACGCTCACGATAGCTTGGTTTGAACTAATTAGAAGTAAGATCACACCCACAAGCGTGAAGAGAATTGCCGAAAGCAAGTCAGGTCTGTAACGAAAGAACCTGTTGGAACTCTATGATGTAGATAGACTACAGCCATACCTGAAATCTTATTTTTCGGACTGTCAACTTATATCTATCTATCAAATAAGATATCGATGCTTAAAATGTACTAGTGTAGAATTTGACCGAGTCCAAATTTAATGTTATCTGTCAATATTCGTGGTGTATCGCTTGTAATAAACAATGTTTTATTACAACGGTGACAATATCGCTCGGCAGGCGGTGTAATTCCGATGACACCGGGCCGATCGTATCGACCGGCCATTGACAGGTTAAAAATAACAGGTACGCAAAAATGGTTTAACATACAACCGGTATTTTAGAGAAATTGGACTTTAAACTTCTATAGATATGGCCTGTTTTTAAATTCCAATTATGTTATTAAAATATTTTTGGATAACTTCATAATAAATATCCGTGGGTTTTTATGCCCGATGGGAATAATTAACATGTATTCTTATCTTTAGCATTATTGAAGGGTTAATTAATACATGAGCTGATGCAGTAGTGGACAAAGGCCTTTGCCACTTGCGGACTTCCACTACGCAGACCCAATGCCGCTTGTAGTCAAGGTTTGTGGCCACCTGGTTTTGTAACTTATGAAGCCGCCCAGGAGGTTTCCAATTTGGCTTAAAGACTACCGCATTTAGACGTAACAAGGACTAAATGTGGGTATAAGTATGGCGCACCTCTGATTACTCCTTCGGGGAAAGACAGAGACACGATTTAGCGCAGTAGTAAAGAGCATAAGGTGCTTCGCCCACTGTGTCTAATAGTCGCGGGTTTGGTTCCCGCACGGGACAAATCTTTGTGTGTTATTGGTTCCTGTTTTGCACGCACCCACGACACAGAATTAAATCCTAGTGTGGAGCTATGTTTAAAAAAAAAGGTACAAAAAAAAGTTATATTTTTCTAATTTACTACTTATACGAGTACTAAAAAGGGCACCCTGTTATTACCGCAAGAGATGTGGCGTAATGATATAGATATCTAAAGTCCTTTCTGTATGTGTGTGTGTGTGTGAATGATCTATGCTGTAGGCCGCGGGCCTTTACAGCTTCACCGGACAAGAGGGCGAACGTGCAACTACTACGCTTGAGCCAGAACGGTAAGGGGGCGACTAGCTCTAGGGCGCCTCAAGGAGGAAAGGCCTCGGCTTGGGCAGTAACTATGGCCATATACTAGGTGTCTCGCCGTGGTGCTCTGCACCGGCAGACGGGCAAGGGATTCTTCGACCTCGCCGGCGAAGACAGTGTCTGATCCTGTGTGCGGTATCTGTATCCGTAAGAAGGCAAGGAAGGGCCGGTGAGAACATGCCGCGGACGGCGGTAGCGGCTGATAGGAGGGTATATACAAAGTCACAACAGAAGACTTAGCACGAACACATTGCTGTTAGCGTGACCCCAATGAGTCCATATGCCATCCTTGTCACACTACACATATAAACAATAAAGATGAACGTGACAGTACGCTTACTCGTTAGTGTCACGCTAACGTCAATCTTTTCGTGCTAAGCCCTAAGTCCCATTTTTTTCTCCAACATGAATCGAATCCACTACCTACCAACTGTGCTGTTCATAAATCATTAAACCACAAGACCGTTCTAACATTTTTACACACACAAATCGGCTCCACATATTTTTTTAGTCTAAAACTAACAAAATAAAAACCAAAGTCAACCAATAATGGCGTCTGATACAGAACAGAACCAGCCATTAGGATTTTATAGTGCAATTCGTTCATTTGTATTTATTTTAACTGATCGTTCAGAATAAATAGTAAACGCGACGCATTTGAACCTGAGTCAACTGAGCTAGTAAACCTAATTATAATGCTATAAAATACTGCAAATGACGGTTTAAGATGGCAGCGTGTTACACCGATTTGCAATAAAAAATAAATATCTATCTCTCTATAACCTCACGCCAGATCCCTTACGGGGCAGGCAGAGAGTACAGAGTTCCAACAGGTTCTTTCCTTACATACCTCTCAGGCTTCCTCGACTCTCATAGTTCGTCTCATACACGCTCGCCGGTTACGGAGACTCTTGACTTTTCCATCAGATAAGACTCGGTTTATTTGGTCGTGGTAAGATAGTCTAGGTCTTCCCCGGTACCTGCATCCTTCCACTTTCACATTGTATATCTGTTTTGTCATTTTTTCCTCTAGCATTCTTTCTATATGCCCGAACCAACGGAGCATGCCCTTTCTCATCTTTACACCGATACCATCTTTCATACCTACTCGCTGTCTTACTATGCTGTTGCTAATGCGGTCGGTCAGCTTCACTCCGCACATCTTCCGCAGAGCTCGCATTTCTACCGCATTTATCCTACTTTCATTCTTCTTCTTACATACCCAGCTCTCGCTACCATATAACAGCGTTGGGACAAGAACTCCGTTATGTATGGCCAGCTGCGCCTTATGGCTTAAGTGCCGGCTCCCGAGTAGCTTTCCCATCGCACCATTCACTCTGTTCCCTGCACTCACTCTTCTATCTATGTCAGCGGTGTATTTCCCATCCTTACTGAAGGCGCATCCAAGATATACAAACTCATTCACTTGCTCCAGCACATCGTTACCAACCACAATCCGTACATTCGTTCTGGTTTCTTCCCTTTCAAAAACCATAATCTTGGTTTTCTTCCCATTCAAGTGTAAGCCATTGCCACAAAAAAAAGCCACAAAAAATAAATAAAATTACCAAAAAGTTTCTTGAAGGTGTGTGAAGTTCACCAACCCTCTCTGGGCCAGCGTGGTGGACTATGGCCTAAACCCTGTCAGTTTGAGAGGAGGCCCGTGCCCAACGGTGGGACAATTTTATAACTGGGCTATTATTATTATTTTTAATTCGACTTTGACCTATTACATTCGTATACCTAAAATACTCATACGATCACGGCTACGATCCCTTAATAATGATCAGAGATGTTCACCAATCCAGTGATGTCTGTTCGAAAAGAACCTGTTGGAACTCTGTACTCTTTGCCTACCTCGATTTAAATTATTAAATCAATTTTTTATCAACACCCACAATAATCTAAGAGGGCAGTTAATAATTTAATTTTAAAGTAACAATTATCTCAAGTTAACAAGTTCCTTAAAATATTAACACTTATAATTTTCCGTCAATTTATACTGTTCTAAAGACAAACGCAATAAACCTGATTCATCATCATAAATCAACAATTATAATCACAACATTAATATTCAGGTAACAATGAAACTACTACAGTATCCACACGGGCCCGCCAGCTGTCACATCGGAATCTGACAGCTAACGTCAAACGTAGGGCGTGACAGATGACAGTTCAATGTGGGCCGTACATCGTCTGGTACCACGTCACTAGCGAGACAATGAGCCATAACTTAACGACGAAATGATACATTAATATGTAAGTTGTTTCAACTTGATCGTATCTTGTAATAATTTATAAATACCTTTGCAACTGTATCTGTGGAGGAATGCTCCGAAACTTTCAAAACAGAATCAGACGATTTTTCGATAGAAAAATCCGACATAAAATTGAATTTAGGACCTAAGAACCGCCGGCATTATTCGCCAATATATCAATATGGCGATTAATCATAATTTCCTCCGCAAAGCCGTCGGAACCCCGTGGTTCACACGGAATGTAGGTCTCCATTCCGATCTCGGTCTCGAACTTATTCGCGCCTTTATTAAAAAGGCGACAACACGATATTTCGCGAACGCTTTCAATCATAGAAATCCGCTAATCGTAGCCGCCGCCGACTACGAACCTATCTCCCCTCCTGTCAGCCGCTACCGCCTTCCGCGGCATGTTCTCACCGACCCTCCTGATATCCTTACATCCCTTCTTTAAGTACTAATACACAGGATCAGATACAGACCTCGCCGGCAAGGTCGAAGAATCCCTTGCCCGCCGGCCGGTGCAGAGCCACCACGGCGAGACACCTAGTATACGCCCTCCCCCATAGCCACTACCCAAGCGGAGGCCGTTCCTCCTTGAGGCGCCCTTGAGCTAGTTGCCCCCTTGCCCTTCTGGCAAGAGCGTAGTGGTTGCACGCTCGGCCTCTTATCCGGTGAAGCTGTAAAGGCCCGGCGGCCAACAGCGTAGATCATTCACACACACACACACACACACAAATATTAATCAAAAGGAAGAAGATCAATGAGCAATCAAAGCCAAACATTACACTACTACATTATAACAAATTCCACGTTTACACTCTATAAAAAAACCTGCTATTTTACGATCTGCCCGCAACGAAATACACTCGTAAAAAGCTTTACGGCACCGGCACCATAAAAAAGCACCTCTTACGGTTTCACCAACTTTGATAAACTGAAAATTCTGTAAAAAGTTGAAATCGTACCGTATCGAGTGGCTGTATTGGGTTAAAAGGTTATAAGCACATTTTATACCGTTTATGATTTGTAGGAGCTTAAGGGTGTGACATACATGCCTGAAGATAACGCGAACAAAGTTGGGGGTGCAGCTATTTTTACCACATAATAAATGTGAGATGATCAAACAGGCTAGTAAAGGTAAAAAGGTAGTTAGTATACTATATAAATGTAGCAAAACCGACTATACTATACTATATTTTATGAAAAAAAAACACCGTCACGCCTATATTCCCCAAGCGGGGGTGGCAGAGGTGTACTCAGTACATCTACGTTTCGCCGACGAAGTTAGGTCCCATGTAATAGGGGGCGAAAGTATTGCCATATACCTGGCACAATTCCAGACTCCGAACTCATACTGGGAAGTTTTCGTTGGAAAAACTACATTTGTCCGACCTAGGATTAGAATCCAGGACCTCGTGATCACAAAGCGATACGCTTTTCCACTAGACCAATGAGGTAGTTATATACTGAGTCCATATATATAAGCTATAACCAATAAAACACATAACCCCCATTAGGTCATACGATTAGCGAATAAGGGTTCACGGTAGATCTAGAACAGGGATTTGTCTGATTTTGGGGGTCGACGAGGTCTAAAAATCGACCCCTAATAATTAACACAAGTTCTTATTTGAAACTTTCAAGATACTGGATAAGTTCTGTTACGTTTACCAACTTGTTATAAGAATGACTAATATTTTAATGGGGAGTATCATTGTCGTACTTTAAAAAAAAACCTTAACAAGTCGATAAGCGCCTAAGTTCGTACAAGATGAAAAACTCGGCAAGTCACACTGAAGATTTTATCTTCTTTACTTTGAGATTTTAATGTTTTTCAAAAAATAATTACCTGTTTAAGTATTTTCACGAAATTTGTAATAATAATTATTAATTACACTTGATATTTACTGAATTTTATGTCTCTTTGTTATGTTAAATTTTGATGTTTTTTCAACCACAAAGTTTTTCAATTATTTGGTAAGTATTTTGTATCAATAGGAAAAAAAACTAGAGATAGGATTTTTAAAGTAATTTGGCTATGGGGGGTCTAAGGTATCAGTTCATTTTGAAAGAGGGGTATCTTGCCCAAAATAGTTTGGGAATCATTGCGCAGATGACTTAGCACGAACTTATTGACGATAGCGTAACGTTGTCAAGAAAGCGTACTGTCGTGTTCAATTTGTAGTATGAAAAGTATGGTATATTACCTCGATAGCGTTACGTTATCGTCAATCTGTTCGTGCTAGAGCCTCAAATCATTTTTCGTAATGCAAAAACAGCTAAAAAATTTCGATTGATATTGAACCATCGTACACTGTAACATAAACGCTACCTGCTTTATTCAATTCGCTGTCCGATATCAATCAATAAATAATAAATAGGCGGCAAGTTAATTGAGAAATCCAATTGTAACGCCGCAAAATGCGATAGTGGCCATTGTTATTATGTAAAATTAATCAACCGTACGGCAATGTACAGCTGAAATTCCACTTAATTAATTGATGACATTCTAAAATTCATGAAACGTTACCTCGCGTTAGCTCGGTGGATATAAAGAGCGATACTATAGCGAGAATAGAGCTTGGTGAAAGTCAAACGACATGTACGTCCCGACTACGTGTTATTTGTAATGAGGTAATGGGAATAAAAAGATGGAAAGTTTTACTATTATTATCAAAACAGACTTTGTTTTTTTCTTTTTTTTCCATAACGGTGACAACAATCTGATTATATATTGAACAGTTTTTTTTTTTTTAAAACGGAGTCCCACTGGCATTTATTCCTGTGTCGTGGGTGCGTTTACAAACATGAAAATTCACATACACAAATACCCAGACCGGTACAAATAATTGTGGATAACACAAAGATTTGTCCGGTGCGGGAATCGAACCCGCAACTATTAGACACAGTAGGCGGAGCGGCTTAAGCTCTTAATCACTGCGCTAAATCGTCCGTGGTTATACTCTATGATAACTCGACAGTGGCGAAATATGCTGTTAAATTTACGTCATTTGGATAACTGACTTACCAATGCGATACTTACTGAAAATTCCGAAGCTGCGGATTATTTTATAATTTTGGTCATATAAGTTCTTATCGATATAGAATTTGATATGGACCTGATTATTTTTCTTCCGTGTCATATCCCTCGTGGGGTAGCCAGAATACAAAAGAGTTTGAACAGGTCCTTGCTTTACAAACCTCTTTGTCTTCATCCATTCTCATGTTCTTCATTCTTTTTTTATTATTTCCGATAAGTGTCGTCATAGTAAGAAGTGATAGTATAAATAAACACTATCATTTGTCTTTGCCCTTGTCACGCCTTTCCTTGCTCTGTCCCTTGCACCTGTCCCTTACACCTATATATTATAGCTTCCAGTGGATTACCCATTAACTAGCATCTCAGTGGCCGAGTGTAATTAAATTCTCTGGTTTAATTGTAATTACATGATAGCATCAGCACCAGCTCTGCCACCATTTTGATAGCCAGCTAATTGCTATCGTATGATTAATGGGATACCTTGATCATCATAAACAAACTTAATAATCGGAAAGACGCTTTAAGCGATTTGGAAATGCGATGTTTGTTCAGTCGGTTCGTTCGAGCAGAGTTAGGTTAGTAGTTATCAGTCTCTTCGGTGATTATCTGAGAAAGATCGGACGCGACGCGACGACGACCTGTCACCACTGCGGAGGGGATTAGGATTCCGCCCACCACACGCCCACACGCTCGAAGAGTGCCCAGCGTGGGCCTCCGAGCGGCGGATCCTGGTAGACCGGATCGGACCGGACCTCTCCCTGCTGTCAGTAGTAGCGGCTATGCTGGCAGGTGAATCGGCGTGGGGGGGGGCGTATCCTCCTTCTGCGAGACTGTGATGTCCCAGAAGGAGGAGGCCGAGCGGGATCGGGAGAGGGCCAATCCTGCTCGACAAAGGCGACGACGCCGAGGCGGGGGCACAGCCCGCCCAGGCCCCCCAGCCCAATAGCCCGGTGCTTAAGAATACGGGCTAACTTGCGTCCCCCGCCGTAATATCTGGCGGGGGACCCTCCCCCCTTCAACAACATGAGCAGGGGGCTTTCGGGGTCGCGGACACAAGGGGCGGGGGCCCTGAGCGTCCTTCACGAGCAACCCCGAGGAGGACAGCGGCGTGGTGTGGCCCACGTCGCCGTGAGCACCGCGTCGGTGCGGCTGGGAGCGTGTCACCAAGTCTCCCTCCGATGGCGGGCTCGTCAGAGCGAGGCAGAAGAGGGGCACTGGTGCGTTCCATACGGAGATCCCGGAGCCCCTCCAAAGTGCTGATGTCGGCCACCCTGGGGTTTTTAGTCGGTAGGAATCCGACACGTCCCGCGAGCTTCCCCCGAGGCTCGCGGAAGTCCTATGCAGGATTTTCCCCAAGAAAAAAAGAAAAAAGTAGTTATCAGTCTGAGATAGGTGATCATTTCATGCACTTTCAGTTTCGAAAATTCTGAATTCCATTGAAAATAGATGCATTTATGCTGTGATAGTATAGGTCTAGAACATCGCAAAATATTGCAATGACGCTACTAATTAAAAATTATATCTATCTATCTATCTATAACCTCACGCCAGATCCCTTGCGGGGTAGGCAGAGAGTACAGAGTTCCAACAGGTTCTTTCCTTACATACCTCTCTGGCTTCCTCGACTCTCATAGTTCGTCTCATACACGCTCGCCGGTTACGGAGACTCTTGACTTTTCCATCAGATAAGACTCGGTTTATTTGGTCGTGGTAAGATAGTCTAGGTCTTCCCCGGTACCTGCATCCTTCCACTTTCACATTGTATATCTGTTTTTTCATTCTTTCCTCTGGCATTCTTTCTATATGCCCGAACCAACGGAGCATGCCCTTTCTCATCTTTACACCGATACTATCTTTCATACCTACTCGCTGTCTTACTATGCTGTTGCTAATGCGGTCGGTCAGCTTCACTCCGCACATCTTCCGCAGAGCTCGCATTTCTACCGCATTTATCCTACTTTCATTCTCCTTCTTACATACCCACCGCTACCATATAACAGCGTTGGGACAAGAACTCCGTTATGTATGGCCAGCTGCGCCTTATGGCTTAAGTGCCGGCTCCCGAGTAGCTTTCCCATCGCACCATTCACTCTGTTCCCTGCACTCACTCTTCTCTCTATGTCAGCGGTGTATTTCCCATCCTTACTAAAGGCGCATCCAAGATATACAAACTCATTCACTTGCTCCAGCACATCGTTACCAACCACAATCCTTACATTCGTTCTGGTTTCTTCCCTTTCAAAAACCATAATCTTGGTTTTCTTCACATTCAAGTGTAAGCCATTGATCATGCAGTCGTCTTTCATAACTGTGACTAGTGTTTGCAGATCAGTGGCTGTTGGCGCTATTAAAACCGCGTCATCTGCATAAAGTAGATGGTTTACCACTAAGTCACCCATTTGTACACCTTCATTCATCGCTTTCAGTCTTTGAAGACTTTTGTCCAGATATATTATAAACAGTCTAGCGGACAACACGCAACCCTGCTTGACGCCGATTTTAACGTCAAACCAGGGTGACCTGTTACCACCCACCCGTACGCATGCCTTGCAGTCCACATAAGTGGTCTGGACGGCTCGCAACAGAGTGCCATCTATACCATACTCTGGCAAAATGTCCCAAAGTCTCTTTCGCACAACTCTGTCAAATGCCTTCTCCAGATCTACAAAACCGCAGAAAACCTTCCGGCCCACTGCCAGATGCTTCTCTACGATGTTGCGGAGTGAGAAGACTTGATCCGAACATCCTCTTCCAGACCTGAAACCCCCTTGTGCCTCGCACAACATTCCATCGGACTTCACGCGCATTCTCCGTTCAATAATTTTACCAATTAAAAATTATAATGCATAAGAAAAAATATTGAATTCTTAAATTTGCGCGAAGCTATACTATAGTATTTATCATGTAAGATGGGTACTGTGACAGTTGTAAGCGTAAAAAAAATGATACTTTATTCCATGGTAATAAGAAGCGTGACCCGTTTCTTTACTTATAGTTTTATGCCTTAATACCATTGAATGAAATATTAATTTCGTTTGGCACTTAGGACGGTCACTACCCATATTATGTGAAATTTATTATAAATTCGAAAGTAACTGTGTCTGTGTGTTTGTCTGTTACCTTTTTACGCCCAAACCGCTGATCAAATTCAACATGGACATCGATTTTATCCAGGGAAAGGACATAGCTTATGTCTCCAAAAATTTTTTTACATAAACTTACGGTGTGACATATGCTCCTGCGATAATATATAACGCGAACGAAGTTGTGGGTTCAACTAGTATTACATATGGGATTTCTTCGGATTTTATCGCGGTTTATTTTTGATTTTCAAGTTTAAAGGTACCTCAAAATAACACAGTCCTTCACGTGACAATCGGTGCTGCAAAGCACTCGCAACGTTGGGAACTTCAATTAAAAATAATTCGAATATTTCAATAAGAATAATGTTGAAAATTTCTTTTGAACAAAATATAAGCGTTTATATACCACCTTTTCTTCACCTATATAATAATAATATTATAATAATATTAGCCCGGTTAAGAAACTGTCCCACCGTTTGGCACAGACCTCTTCTCAAACTGAGAGGGTTTAGGCCATAGTCCACCACACTGGCCCAGTGCGGCTTGGCGAACTTCACACACCTTCGAGAAGTTCTAAGGCATGCAGGTTTCCTCACGGTTTTTTTTTTCCTTCACCGTTAAAGCAAGTGATCATTAATTTTTTTTTTTAATACGCACTTGCTTTCGAAAAGACAGGTTTGTGCCTGGGTTTGAACCCGAGACCTCTGACTTTGCAGTCCAACGGTCTAACCATTATCACTGCTGCTTCTCTTCACCTACAAACATCTAAAATATAATATTCTAACACCGCTGGCTATAATTTCCATATTTAACAAATCCATTGCGCATTCCGTACGACTTTAATCAAAAGTTCCTACAATCTATATACATACAAGATGGCGCACCGGTCGCTCGCGATTCCATCACACGATAGTATTAGGTGCAAACGCGTGTAAAATTGAAGAGAGATTGCTCTGAGCGATGGATATGTGTGTATCGCGGTCTTAAGTGGCCGTGTTTACACTGTACCGTAACAATAGACCGAATCAACCTTTTGTTTTCAGTTGTCAGATATTATCTTGCGCTTGAAGGCCTATTTCGTTTTTAGATCCTTGGTGTCATAAATTATATTGGGCTTAAATGAAAGCTGTATTACCACAATCGCCGGAAAAGACCGTTAATCGTGCTTTTCAGAGCTTGGATATAGTATTATTGTATTCTAAGAAAAGACTCCCATATATCTGTATCTAGCGATATTAATAAATCATCACTATTAATGATAGAAATATAGAAAAGGTTAATGATATTAAACATGACTGTTAAAGAAATCAGAGGAGTTCAGAGATGGGCGATTTCTGATGCCGAATTTATCAGACAATCTCCGTGTTCCAGAGGCAAGCCTGTGTGATAATTAGCAGAGTATATGGGCACAAAAACATACATTGAAATACAACATAGTACGATAAAGACATTAATATATTTAGGATTAAGAAACTTATTACTGTAGACGTAGATATTTTTCTCACTTTGACATGTTTACTAAAGAATTGTAAAGACAACGAACACTGACAAAAAAATCGAAATTTGGAAATAAAATTCGCAACGGTGTAGCATGCAGAAAATATAATGTGTTTTATTATGTGTGAACGAAAATTTGATACTAGACTTGTGTTACACCGCTTTAAGCGCGACTCGAGATGGGTTCCGACGAAACCTGTGATTTACTGTGGAACCCTAATAGGCAATTCTGTTTTCAATTGCGTTTCGTTCAGCGCAATTCGCTTTGCGTTGAGATGCGCGTTTCCTTTTAAAATGACTTCATTTGATATTTAAATTGATAGGATTAGAATGTGGCGGTGTTGTGGGTTTTTAATTTTTATGTTGGTCTAGCTGGTAGTAGAAAAAGCGCAGAGATTAGAGTTGTTCTTTATTGTGTATTATCATTTTTTGGAGACCGAAACTGTTTGCGGTCCTAGGATTTACACCCGTTTTCTTGTGGTCCCTGCGCTATCCTAAATGAGCAGCAGTTACACGGGTGGTAGGCTACGGACGTGGCTATCACTCATCTCCTAACAAAATCATGCCTAGTTGTGTCCCGGCAGGTTGCCTAGAGTTGCCTACGAGGTCTAGCCCGATCGGACCGAAGCTCTTAACTGTTCGAAACTCGGTCTAACTTTCATTTCCCCGACCTATTTACTCTCCAAATCCATAGTGAATATGCCACTTCTTCGGTAGATACAGATCAATCGCTAATCAGTCTTCAATTAAAAAAATAAAACAAAGGTTTGAAATAAAATCTGCTACACAGGGCGTGAGGCTATTATGGCAACACTTGTTGGAAATAAAAAAAACTGCATTTCCAAACAAAGAAATGGACAAGGGCCTCATTCACTACTTTTGAGTTAAGTCTTAATTAGACTAACCAACAATGAAGGTGTAAATCAAATGTACGAATCTCTGAGTAGCCTTCTCCGACGGTTAAATTACCCAGTTCTAATTGCCGAGTAACGCTTATCAAGATGTAACGAACTAGCACATTAATTAAGGGTTTGAAGAGGCCCTAACACTTACAATGAAACAATAAAAAATAATTTATAAACAATATCGCTCAATTCAGACAGAGAACAAAGTCAAGTCAGCATGATTTACCTGCCCCCCTTCTATCAGCCGCTACCGCCGTCCTAGGCATGTTCTCACCGACCCGCCCGGTACTGTTACCATCGCTTCTTTCGGATGATACCGCACACAGGATCAGACGCCAACCTCGTCGGCTAAGACGAAGAATCCCTTGCCCGCCGGCCGGTGCAGAGCACCACGGCGATACACCTAGTATACGCCCTCCCCCATAGCGACTGCCCAAGCCGAGGCCGTTCCTCCTTGAAGCGCCCTTGAGCTAGTTGCCCCCTTGCCCTTCTGGCTCGAGCGTAGTGGTTGCACGCTCGCCCTCTTGTCCGGTGAAGCTGTAAAGGCCCCGCGGCCAACAGCGTAGATCATTCACACACACTAGTTACGAGTTTCGAATTAATATCGAACAAATATCATAGTGATTTAAATAATCACAGGTGATTTTTTTTCTTTTTTTAGTTGTTAATTTCTTGTTTTCACCTATACATGCATTCGACGTGTCGAATGATTTATAAAAGACAATGCGACACTATATTACAAAAATAAGCAAACGTGAGTGTACAAAGGACACCCAGCTACTAACCTTTTTCAAATTAACGCTATAATTCAATCGCTTTTCGCCTATATGTATTCGATGTGGACGAGTTTGACGGACGGTTTGGGCTAGTGATTAAGAGCTTAAGCTGCCCCGCCCACTAGAGTGAGTAGTCGGGGGTTCGGCCCCCGCACGGGACAAATCTTTGGTGGGACCAACAAATACCTATTTGTTTCGGTCTGGGCGATTTAGCATGTAAATTTGATGTTTGTAAGCGCACCCACGACACAGGAATAATTCCTGATGTAAGGCTACCTTTTTTTTTATTATTAATAATAATATTATCCAGCCCGATTATATATCCAACCGTATTCGCAACAGCGTAGTAAGAAAGCGAGTAGGTATGAAAGATAGTATCGGTGTAAAGATGAGAAAGGGTATGCTCCGTTGGATCGCGCATATAGAAAGAATGTCCGAAGAAAGAATGACAAAACTGATATACAATGCGAAAGTGGAAGGATGTAGGTACCGGGGAAGACCTAGAC
This sequence comes from Phalera bucephala, assembly GCA_905147815.2. Taxonomy (NCBI): domain Eukaryota; kingdom Metazoa; phylum Arthropoda; class Insecta; order Lepidoptera; family Notodontidae; genus Phalera; species Phalera bucephala. The sequence goes on from LR990633.1 coordinate 12,947,151, forward strand.
TATCTTACCATGACCAAATAGACTGGGACTTACCTGAAGGAGAAGTCAGGAGTCTCGGTAACCGGCGAGCGTGTATGATAGGAACTATGAGAGTGGATTAAGTCAGAGAGGTATGTAAGGAAAGAACCTGTACTCTCTGCCTACCCCGCAAGGGATCCGGCGTAATGATATAGATAGATAGAATAACAATATCAGCCTATACTACCCACTGCTGGACAAGGGCTTTCTCTCACAAATCGGGGTGAGAGAGATTAGGTCATACTCCACGACGCGGACCCAGTGCGGATTGGTGGAGGCAGGTTTGTGGCCACCTGCTGTTGGAACTTATCAAGCCGCCTTTAAAGCTTCCAACTCGGTTTAACGACTACCACATTAAGTGGTAGCCAGGACCAACCACTTAACGTGCCTTCCGAAGAACGGAGACGCTCGGATATGAAAATGCCACAAACAGTCACCCATCTCAGGCCCACCGAGTTGAACGCTGCTTCAAAACTACGTCTTTTAATTTAAACTTGAGCTTAGAAATACACCACTTACCGCTTGTAAACTCCAATTTGACCGTTTTTCACTCAGATCCAATTCCATGTCCGAGGTTTTTTGTACATACATATTTATTGGGGTCCCAAAAGCACCCAGATACAGGTGTATATATTACCCTGCCAAGGGCGAGCCACTCAATTCCCGCCAACTGTCAGCTATTTCTGACGTCAGGGAAATATATCAGTTGGCAACCCTTCTCAGGGGGTCTTTGTGAGTAATAAATCGGTATATTTACCTGTTTTTTATGATGCAATTTTATATTTTTTCGTGAACATTACGGTTTTATTTCTGCCATTTTTAAGGTTGTCGTGCGCCGGTTGAATTTGGAATGTCACAAATCTCTAAGCTAGTTCTTTTTTTGACATCGCAATATGGCGGTTAAATTTGGCGGGAAAATCATGTGAATAATTAATCTACGCTGTTGGCCGCGGGGCCTTTACAACTTCGGACTAGAGAGCGAGCTTGCAAACACTACGCTCGAGCCAGAAGGGCAAGGGGGCAATAAGCTCATGGGCGCATCAAGGAGGAATGGCCTCGGCTGGAGCAGTCGCTATGGGGGAGGGCATATACTCGGTGTCTCGCTGTGGTGCTCTTCACCGACCGACAGGCAAGGGAGCCGGCGAGGTTGGTGTCTGATCCTGACGTAACGAGTGGTTGTTGTTTACTCATGTCTAATGTTTTTTTAACTTTTACTTATATACTTATTCACGATTTGTTACTAAATATATTTGTTATTTAATGTACACGACTAGACCGGTGCAAAGACAAAACTAAATCTGGTTTTTGATGCACCGTTTATGTAATAATTTGAATACTAGTGGTCGCCCATTGGTCGAAATTCGACCATAATTAATTTAAATTATAAGTTACTTCTATAATCACAGATTTCGCCAAGGCTACACTGTTAATTTCCCTATTTTTTCAAACATATTATATGAAATTTAATCAATAAAAAAAACATTAAATGATTAAAATAAAGTACACCTCCTCTTTTAATTTTTTTTTATTGTAACAAAAAACCAAAAAGAAATTGCTGTCCATTGAACTTGACATACATATTTCGATAATTTAATTAATGATACAATTTTTTTTCTGTAAACGATGTTTTTTGTAAAAACTCTTTCATCGTTTGACATTCAGTAAGACTATAGACAAATAATATTAAAGACAAACAATATTAATCTATTCTCAATTTGAAGTGTATTGTGTCAAGTACATGGTAGTGTGTATAAAGTTTTTTTTTTATTGATTTAATGTATTTTTTATGCATAATTTAAAAAAAAATATTAGCATTCCCCACTCCTTCTGTATATATACTATAAGTGTGGGAAATTTCATACTCCTCCGTCCGCGCAATTTTCGTAAAAAGGGGTTCAAAGTTTTTGTTTCACGTATTAATATATAGAAGATTACCACTGTAATCTTCAAAAAAAAACGATCGAATTCAAGGGTGAAGTATGGTGTACAAAGTACAAATCAACCAACTCTACAATCAACCAAACTAAAAAACAATAAAATGCATGTTTTAAACTTCATCCTTGGCTAGTGACCACCCTCTAAACAAAATCATTCCATCGAGCGACCCAGTCGTGTTCCGGCATGCTGCCCGAAATTGCCTTACGGGCAGGCGAGTCTAGCCCGATCATGCCGATTTGAAACTCGGTCTAACTTCCGTCTCCTCATCCTATTTAAATTACTGAGTTATTTCGTCGGGCAACATCTTCTCATCCAAAATACCTCAGTGCCTAAAGACTAAAGTTTTTAGTCAATGTGTGTTACCAGTGATGACATATGGATCAGAGACGTGGTCTCTTACAATAGGTCTCATAAAAAAGCTCAAAGTTGCTCAGCGAGCTATGGAAAGAGCTATGCTCGGCGTTTCTCTACGTGATCGAATCAGGAATGAGGAGATTCGTAGAAGAACCAAGGTCACCGACATAGCCCTCAGGATTAGCATGCTGAAGTGGCAATGGGCTGGCCACATAGCGCGAAGATCGGACGGGCGTTGGGGCAGAAAGATTCTAGAGTGGAGACCACGTATTGGCAAGCGCAGCGTAGGACGACCGCCTGCCAGATGGACCGACGATCTTGTGAAAATCGCAGGAAATCGTTGGATGCAGGTGGCATCGGACCGGTTACGCTGGAAAGCGATTGGGGAGGCCTATGTTCAGTAGTGGACAAGTATAGGCTGAAATGATGATGATGATGATTTCGTCGGGCCATAACCTATTTCCATCAGGTGATTTAGGAGTCAATCGCTGACTAGTCCTACATAAAAAATAAAAACTTATGCACCTTCGCATTCCATATCCTCAATATGCATCTACACGAGTATTTCTGTGGTCGCCCCCTAAGCGGCGATGCGTGAAGCGCGGGGCTTGGTCGCAAATCATTCGGTGTGTGTCCACCCGATAAATTAGATCCACGTCTAAACACTGAAAACGCCGATATCGCGAAACGAAAGTTACGATTTGTAATGGCATTGTGATTGGTTTATATTTGGATGTGTATATTTCAGCGAGTGTTTTGGAAACAAAAACAAGGACAGTACCACTACATATTATAGAAGTTAAGTTGTTGCCAAGAAACTGTCCTACCGTTGGGCACGGGCCTCCTCACAAACTGAGAGGGTTTAGACCTTAGCCCATCACGCTGGCCCAGTGCGGGTTGGCGAACTTCACACACCTGCGAGAAACTCTTAGGCATGCAGGTTTCCTCACGATGTTTCCCTTTACCGTTTATAATATTACATAATAAAATATCTGCCTGTATAGTATTCCACGGTTGGGCTATGGAATGACCTCCTCTCACAAATCGAGGTGAAAGAGAATGAACAGGTAATACTTTACCAAGCGGATTGGTGGAGAAACGCTTGTGGTCTGCTGAGACGTATAAAGCCTCTCGTAAGAATTTTAACTTGGCTTCACGGCTACCACAGAGTCCATTTCGAAGCAAAGAGATGCTCGAATATGAAAATATCACAAACGGTCCCCATCTCAGCCTGACTGAGTCATCACGTGGTGATGGACCTTGGTGGAGGCAGACTTGTAGCCAGAGATGGGCAAAATGTAATTATTATTACTGATAATTTGGATTTTGATTACCGGGTGGTAGACAATATAGGCGTGATGGTAATATAATAATAATAAATCATTTATTTCAGGCAACTGAAGTTGCACAAAAATAATTATGTGCAACTTACAGGCCCATAAAATATATACACTAACAGACTAACATACATATAATATATAAAAACTTATAAACTAAGACACATGTGTTGTCGGCGACATGTTGCGCTGAGCAGGGGCGTCTCGTAATCTTCCACGAAATCTCCTGAAGACGACAGCCAGCCTTCGGCCAGAACTCCTCGCTCATGAAGGTCTCCAGTTAGGCGGTGGGAACTCGCACAATAAAGGAATTAAATGCCGTATTGTTTTGCGAGTTCAGCTTCTCGACCCTCAGAGTATAGAAGGTCTTCGGGCGTACTCCGCAATGTCCGCGGCTTTAGTGGTGTAGTGTACCCGAGACACGTACAGCAGTGTTGTTGCTGAGCGAAGGAGTATGCCATCTTCTACCGGTGCAGTCCCACACCGGTTTCGTCGGGAGGCTTCTTCTTCTTCTTCTTCTTCTCCACCTTGATGAAGCCTTCTTCATCGACTTGACCCTTCGTACGGGCCTTCCCAGTGGTATTCCTGACGCGCGAGCAGCGGCGGCGGCGTAATCACGACGAGAAGTAGTTGTGTTTACGTTTGACGTCACCGGCTGGGCCGCGGAGCTGGCGGCGGGCGCGGTGTGCTGCGGGCGGCGGGGCTTGGGGCATCGCACGGGGCCGTAGCAACAGCCGACGACGCATCGGCCGACTCAAAACTGCGACGGATGCATTTTGCGCCCCGCGACGTACGTTGACATTAGAGGCCTCGTGCGACCTACTTTCCGAGCTGGCGCCACGCAATGACGCAACCTCCTCCTGGTGACGTCGACGTGGTCGAATGTGACGGGGACAGCCTGTGCAGCTGCTTCGCCACGAAGCCGGGCACGTCGTCGGGATCTTTCTCCTTCAGCAGGGTGATCATGTCTTGGAGACTTCTCTCGCCCTTTTCGTCCCTCCTGCGGGTCAGCATGCGATCGCTCATCCCGAGCGTTTGGTACAGCAGCACCTTCGCGCCGCAAATTTCTTCATGTTTGAATTTAGTCTTGCAAATCTGCAAGATGCTTACTTCATCCATCGTGTCTATGGCGTGCTGTAGAAACGCCAAGACTTCGTTGGCAATGAGTGGCTTCCGAACTCATAGCGGCAATTACGTGCAGCGGCTATAGCCGCGCAAATCGCGAATTATAATAATTCGTAAATGCAGTGCCATACGTCCGAATCAGAGCGCGCACTGCACTGCGCTGCGATGCGATATGATATATTATCATGATTAAATATTACAAAATGCAATAGTAATGATTAATCTGATTACATTTTGCCCATCTCTGCTTGTAGCTGGCTGCTGTTGGAACTTATCAAGCCGACTCTAAGGATTTGCACTTGGTTTGACGACTACCACATTAAGTGGTAACCTGAAATAATGGCTTAACGTGTCTTCAAAATCACGGAGAAGCTCGAATGCCACAAACGGTCACCCATCTTAGACTGACCGGATTGAACGTTGCTTAACCTTGGTGCTCGTTAAGAACACCGTGTCTCCGTAGTACTACAAAGGCTTTAGACACAAATCATAATCACATAAACATTTTCATAAATCACTTTTGATCGGATAAGCAGCCGCGTTACTACGGGTCTGTCCATAACTTTCAAAGCTTCTAGTTTTAACCCTCAAGGATTCTCGGAAAACATAATTTTTTTCTTGAAACTATTGCTAAATTAATTAGTGAAAAATGTGTTAAATACATATTGAAGTATTTCTTTATTTTATAAAAGCGAAGACTAAAGCCTTTTTTAAGGCTATTGACTGCATTCTGCAATGTGGATAATAAGCATTTCGACGGTCCAGTAGAACAAAGTTACATATGCCAAATAAATGGAATTTCTTCTTGAAACTTTCATGCTTGTCAATAAGGTTATTTATCTATCTATATCATCAGGCTAAATCCCTTGCGGGGTAGGCAGAGAGTACAGAGTTCCAGGTTATTTCCTTACAGACCTCTCTGGCTTTCTCCACTCTCACAGTTCGTCTCATACATGCTCGCCGGTATTCACTCTTAGGTTATTTAACCAAATATAAATACTGCATTACAGGACTTAGTTTGCTGAACACGTCAGTTTTATTATTTTCGAAATAGATTCATACATTATGCGAAAAATGTACCGTCAATTCCAAAAATCACTCTGTACTTATGGCTTTTGTCTGTGGGTGTCACAGTTGGCGTGTAAACGAAAAACTTTCTGAAACAAGTAGTAATGCGATGTTTACAGTGGTCAAGGTACTCAGTAATAAATGATTTAGCCCTCAGCTCACCGGTCTTGCCATAATAAAATGCAATTTCCTAACTCTATTGTTGGCGAATTTCCCTGCTCTCCGCCATAACACAATTTATGGATGAGAACAGAATTGTGATCAGCGTTTTAGGTGAATATTTTCAGTTTAAAATGTTTTGTAGGTTTTTAAAGTTTTATGTTTGACATCATCTCTAACTTCCTGCCTCGTTGGACTAGTGGCTGGGGACCAGGAGGTTCTAGGTTTATATCTAAGTCTTTTTGTCGAAAATTTTTTAGTAGCCATTCGACCACCGTAATTGAGCCTGGGTATAATGGCAATAGTGAGAAGACAATATGTTAAGGATATGCGGGTGTACAAGTATACCTCTCCTACCTACATTGGGAGAGATTTGTTTTTTTTTTAAACCTAGGAGTCTACTAGGAATCATTCTATTGGAGAATATTAGAAATCATTTACCAGGAATTATTAGAAATTATGGGTGGAGGAAGCCGAGAGGTCTATAAGAAAAGAACCCGATGTGTGGGTAGAGAGTGCCTACCACGCAAATGATCTGCCGTAATGATATAGATGGATAGAAATTATTGTGATTGGGAATGTTTTAGGTTGTCCGTTGTATGCATCAATTTTGTTGGGACAAGCCCGCCACGTACACTGTAACTCCTGTAAGCCACGATCCATAATGCTCTCCTTAGATAACACGAAGGTTTGAGCCTTGGAGTGTCTCGAGGACCGCTTTGATTACTTTAGAACCTGCAACAAATTAATTAGAAAGAAAAGAAAACAGGAGGAGTAGGAAAAAGGTATCCATGTTGATCTAGATTTTTAGATAGCTTCATCAAAATATCCCCAAACATAGGCAGAATCAATTAAAACTCACCCCCGAAAAATTGGGCCGGTGCCAACCCTATCGTTTAGTTCCGTATAAATTTTGATATTGAGCGATTTTGCGTTCTATTTTTAGTGGGTATAGCTTCAAAATCGAATGGCGCTGTCGAAAGTATAATTAAAATAGTTGCTGACTGTACTGGACATTGTTTTAAAATCGCTGTATATTTTATTTGGTATTTTCAAAGCATTGGCGTTGGGGATAGAGCAAAACAAGCCTTAGCGTCATGAAAATTGGGATTACTCAACTTAGTTTATATTTTTCCAGATCTCCCGCAAGTAGTGCGGGTACGCAAAGAGTACAAAGTTCCAACAAGTTTTTTCCTTATAGATATCTCTGGCTTCCTCCACTCTCATAGATCGTCGCATACACGCGATGATACGAAAACACATTATATACCACAGCTTAACCCAGTTACCCAGTCTTTTTACACTATATCGAAATATATTTTTCGTGTCAATATCGTAAATTTTTGATATAACCCGTTCGCGAGGCCATTACAACATCCGTTTATCGTTAGACAGGCCCTTGTAATTGCTGCCGGGTTTATAGGCCACTATTTCATTTAATCTAGTGAAAAAGTTGCCTATATTGAAACAGGTTACCTATTAACCTATATCTATCTATCTATGAGACTGGACGTCGATAACGAACTATTAGTGTGAAGGAAGCCAGAGAGGTATGTAAGGAAATAACCTGTTGGAGCTCCGTACTCTCCGCCTACCCCGCAAGGGAACTGACGTGATGATATAGATAGACAGGTCTAGATCCCTTGCGGGGTAGGCGAAGAGCACAAGGTTCATATAGGTTCTTTTCTTACAGAGCCCTCTCGCTTCCTTCATGCAAAAGTGGAAGGTTTTAGGTACCGAGGAAGACCTAGTCTGTCGTACCATGACCAAATAGACCGTGTCTTATCTGAAGGGCAACTCAAGAGTCTCTTTTACCGGCGAGCCTACCCCGCTAGGGATCTGGCGTAATGATATAGATAGATAGATGAACCATATTTCAAATTGTGTACAGTTGGTAAGGACGCCAGATGTAAAAATGTAATTTATTGTAAATCTTAAGATAAATTATGTAATCTGTCAACAACCAGCAGTGTAGACGGACGGTGTTGACGGACGATTTAGCGCAGTGGTTAAGAGCTTAAGCCGCTCTGCCCACTGCGTCTAATAGTCGCGGGTTCGAGTCCCGCACGGGACAAATCTTTGTGTGATCCACAATTATTTATTCCGGTCTGGGTATTTGTGTATGTGAATTTTCATGTTTGTAAACGCATCCACGACACAGGAATAAATCCTAGTGCGGGGCTACGTTTTTTAAAAAAAATAACAAATAAATAACAGATCATTTACACACACACACACACACACACACACACACACACACACACACACACACACACACACACACACACAACACACGCACACAAAAGAGCCGAAGTCCTGGTCATTATTAACCACGCTATGCTCTACTAGAACAATGATTCAGTCATGATTATAATAAATAAAAAAAATACACAAATTACTAACGAACGCCTTGGACTATTGGTGAAGAGCTTAAGCCTTTCCGCCCACTTGGTAAAGCAGTCGCAGAATCGAAATTCTAGCACCGGAAAAAATTGTATGACCCCTAAATAATTGTTTCGGTCTACGTGTTTGTGTATGTGGATTTTACATCTTTGTAAACGCACCCACGATACAGGAATGATTCCGAGTATAGGGCTAGGTTATTTTTTTAATATATAACTTTTAAAAGATAAAACTGTTTTAAATATCAGAATACATAAAAATCTGTGTTAGACGTGAAGTGATTAATATCAATAATTACTATTTCAAATGAAAACTAATTGTAACCAAAGCTGTCACAGACAGAAGTACGATAAAAACTTTTGAAATTCTAATCATATATAAATTAGTCTTAATAATATAATTAAAAACAGTGATAGCCTAGTGGTTAGACCGTTGGACTGCAAAGGCAGAGGTCTCGGGTTCAAACCCAGGCACACACCTCTGTCTTTTCGAAAGCATGTGCGTATTAAAAATTAACTAGCACTTGTTTTAACGGTGAAGGAAAACATCGTAAGGAAACCTGCATGCCTGAGAGTTTCTCGAAGGTGTGTGAAGTTCGCCAACCCGCACTGGGCCAGCGTGGTGGACTATGGCCTAAACCCTCTCAGTTTGAGAGGAGCCCGTGCCCAACGGAGGGACAGTTTCTTAGCAGGGCTAATTTTATTATTATAAATTAGTCAGCTTTTGAGTAATTCAATCTAAATGAATGGGGACATATTCACACGAATGTAGAATTTTAGGACATAATAAATGAGTCTATACTATACTACTCTGCTAAGCGACGACCGTCTCACATAAATCGTAATGAGAGATAATAGGTTATACCACGCGGACCCAGTGCGGATTGGTGGAGTTAGAACTTATGAAGCCTGCAAGGCTTCCAACTCGCATTGACACCATTAGGTGCCATCTGGGATCAACGCAACGGCCTAACTTTTAAAGCACAGATTAGCTTAAAACACCCAAACCAATTGAGCTGAACACTTAATCTTAACCTTGGCAATCAGTAAAAACACCCACAGAGCTACGAGGGCATATCGAAGTAAATTAACCCCCCTCCCATTCTTCCCTACCTGTTGCTTTAAATATTTCATAACACATATCTTTCCCGTATTTCTAATCCCATAAATCATTTCATGCTACATTATAAATAGACCAGGAAATGATATTTTCGCAATGGTACGATCAGCAACATTAGTCGCTTCAGTCTCGGTTTCAAATCGCTTGCACCATTTTTGTTTGCATCAAAACCGTTGTTTTAACCTGGCAGAGGTGTACTGAGTACACCCACTATTCGCATACCAGGGCAGGCACATACCAGGCACAATACTGGGACTTTTTCGTTAGAAAACTCCGAACTTACATTGGGATTTTTTTTCCTTAGAAAAATTACATTTGTCCGACCTAGGATTTGAACCTAGGACCTCTTGACTGCAAAGCGATGCGCTTTGCCACTAGACCAACGAGACAGCCGTTATTTTTGTTGATGTAAATTTTGAATATATTGCTAATAATTTTTGACATTTGGAAAATAAACAGTATTATTGATTTGAAAACCTAAGAATATTAAGTAAAAATGCCTCGTTGGTCTAGTGGTAAAGCGTATCGCTTTGACGTCACAAGGTCCTGGTTCAAGTCGTAGGACGGACAAATGTAGTTTTTCCAACAAAAACTTCCCATGATGATGATGTATGATCCCAGTCCTGAGTCTGAAGTCGTGCCTGGTATATGGCAATAGACCCGCTCCCTATAACATCATTTATTTTTCTTTTTTAAGAAAACAGCCCCACACTAGGATTTATTATGTAGTGGGTGCGTTTACAAACATAAAAATTCACATACACAAATACCCCGACCGTAACAAACAGCTGTGGATCACACAAAGATTTGTCCCATGCGGGAATCGAACCCGCGACTAATAGTCGCGGTTTCGTTTCCCCCGACACAGTGGGCGAAGCGGCTTAAGCTCTTAACCACTGAGCTAAATCGTCCGTCAAACATGGGACCTAACATCGTCGGCGAAAAGTGGGTCGGTCGGCGACACATTAAACCTCTGCCACCCCCGCTTAGGGAATAGAAGCGTGACAGTGTATATTTTTTATAAGAATATTGAACGACTTACGTTTCTGACTGTACAGACATTGTTTCAGTAAAATCCATTTATGGTAAAAAATCGTATTAAATATTAATTTAAGCTTTTAAAGGCGCGTCGCGAAGTCTCGTGTCGGGAACAGAACCTGGCTGGAAAAATACAGAAAACAATTTCCATGTAAGATTAATCTTTCAGACGTCAACAACTTCTTTCACCCTCGCGTATGCACTTCGGTAAGGATTTTTTAGAGTGTGGTCTAAGTTACAAACTTCAACCTTGAAAGCCGAAGGCTGGAGGCGTTATCCACTTGGCCTTTTCAGCTTAGCCAGTCAAAACGCCTACATAAGTTTTGGTAAACAAGAAAAACGTCATTCGATTTTATTTATTTTAGTCCACACTTAGTACTTTTTAATTTTTATAATAAGATACTCAGGTGTTCTAAAAACGATGATTTTTTCATTATTTAGTCATTAGCTGTGCCGTTTTAATCAAAGCCGTAGGCAGAGATGTACAAAGTATACCAACAATTCACCAAGGTATTTCAGCTTCCATGTAATAGAAGCCGATTTTAGGGCATATAATCTAAACAGTTTTTGAAATTAAATGATATTAATTAACAGTATATTTTATACCGGAGTCTGTACGCTTTGGTCTCTTCATTGATATTAGGGCCAGACATAAGTTCTTCCATTTCGGCGTTATTGCGCACTCTCCAACTGAGTTTCGGACGGGGCCCCAGATTTTCCGAAGACGTACAGACTCCGATGGCTTGGCTACATTATAAGAATGAGAGAAGACCGTAGTGTAGAGAAGGCCTACCTGGGTCGACCAATCGGCCGCCGACCGATTGGTCGTCCCAGGTATCGCTAGAAGGACGTGGTTAAGGCTGTTCTGCGGGAGCTCTAAGCTGAAGACTGACAGGGAATCGAGCAGAACCGTGTGAAGAGGCGGAATCACGTTTCCGAGGCCAAGACTCACATTGGGTCGCTGAGTCAACGGAGAAAGTAAGTAAGTATATTTTATACATTTCGATTTAATAACAACAGGCCCGCCCCCTTTCATGTGTCAGCATTAGGTGGTTGTACACGCTACACCTCGGCTACTCCGGCTTAGGGAATGTGGACGTGTTAGTATTTATTTTTGATTTCATTCTTATTTATTGTTTCGTATTAAATTTTAATTATAATTTTAAAGCCCTATCAATAGCAAGGTCGCTAAACCCCCATAACTTACACCACAGAAAAGAACGTGAGGGTCGTTTAAGTATTCAACCATCTCCCACCTGGAAGTGACTCCGCCAGTCCTGGAGGGCTATTGTGACGCGCAGACAGACGCCGACTTCATTATGTATAGATCCGCAGCCCCGTCATATTGTAACAGGGAATTTCCTCTTTGAATGACTTGCAGGGCAGATAAACAGTTTTACAATGATGTTTATTTTATTTACAAAAAGCCCTATACTAGGAATTACAGTATATGTTTCGAGGGTGCTCTCTCTCTTCTACCCGAAAGATGGTGAGTATTCAACCATCACCTGGAAGTGACTCCGCCAATCCTGGAGAGCTATTGTGTCAGACGCCGACTTCATTATGTAAAGCTCTGCAGACTTGTTTTATTTTTCCTGGGAAAATCCTGTATAGGACTTCCGCGAGCCTCGGGGGCAGCTCGCGGGACGTGTCGGATACCTACCGACTAAAAACCCCAGGGTGGCCGACATCAGCACTTTGAAGGGGCTCCGGGATCTCCGTATGGAACGCACCGGTGCCCCTCTTGTGCTGCACTCTCGGAGAGAGACTTGATAACACGCTCCCCCCCGCACCGACGCGGTGCTCAGGGGGGGGGTCCCTGCCAGATATTACGGCGGGGGACGCGAGTTAGCCCATATTCTTAAGCCCCGGGCTATCGGGCTGGGGGGCCTGGGCGGGCTTCGTCGGCCCCCCACGCCGATTCCCCTGCCAGCATAGCCGCTACTACTGCCTAAAGGGAGAGGTCCAGCCCGATCCGGTCCACTAGGATCCGCCGCTCGGAGGCCCACCCTGGGCACTCTTCGAGCTGGGCGGAATCCTGGTCCCCACTGCAGTGGTGACAGGTCATCGTCGCCTCGCGTTCGATCTTCCACAGATAATCACCGAAGCAACCGTGACCGGTGAATATCTGAGTGAGTCTATAGGTGACTCGCCCTCTCCTCCGCTGATGCCAGGCTTTGAAGTACGGCAGGATAGCTTGGAAGACGCGCTTGCGCGCGATGTGCTCTTGACTAAGCCTCGCGCGCCACTTCTCCAGAGCGCGCCATCGATCCAGCCGTCTCACATTGAGCGCAGGCACGCCCTCGCCGTTTTAGCGGACACCGCGAGTCTGGTCGTTGACACTCGCGTCCATGTCCGTCAGGATGTCGAGCGGCGGGAAGCGCACCAAGAGTGTTGCCGCCTCAAAGGATATGGTACGGTATCCTTGTGCGATGCGGATGGCTATCTTGCGCTGCTGGCTCTGGATCTTCATACTGCTGCGCCGGACGCCCGACAGTCGGTGTGACCACACGGGCGCCCCTTAGAGGGCCACCGATACCTCTCCACCCGGACTGGCGAGTCTCCAACGCGAACCCACGAGTCGGGCGATTCCCTGCTCCTCGGCAGTTTGTGGAACCATAGCGCCTCGGTCTTATGAGGCTATCTCCAGGCTCAACTCGTGGATCCTGGCGACGACGACCTCTGCCCCAAACTCGGCGAGCCCTATGGTCCTCTCGAAGGTGTCCCCCTCGGCCAACACCAGTGTGTCGTCAGCGTAACATACGACGCTGACGCCTTGGGGTGCACCACGGACCCCTGCGGAATCCCGCAAGACACTTCCCACCGGTGGAATGTACCACCCTGTCCGATGTACTGGACGTAACTGTCGCGTAAGTAGTCCCTAACCACGGCCTGCAAGTAGGGGGACGCGATGATGTTCAGCGCCCCCAGGATCGCGCCCAAAGGCAGGGAATTAAAGGCGTTGACGATGTCCAGACTTATCGCCAACGCCACCTCGCCCCGGGACACGGCCTGCGCCGACAGGGAGCGGACGTGAAGTATCGCGTCCAGCGTGGAACGCGCCTGTCGGAAGCCGTATTGGCTTTCAGCCAGGTTGGAACCGACAAGCGACAGATGCTCACCGAGACGATCGGCAAGAATTCATTCAAAGAACTTGCCGGCCTCGTCTAGCAGGCATATGGGACGGTACGCAGAGGGTGCGTCTGCAGTCCTGCCTTCCTTCTTCAAGAGGCCCAGGCGAGCTTCCTTCCAGGCCGTGGGGAACTTGGCATATCGGAGGCAACTATTGAACAGCCGCCTCAGCCTGTCCCCCAGGGCGGCTTGAGCGATCACCTACGCCCGCCCCGATATATCGTCGGGGCTGGACGCGGTATTGCGAGCCCGCAAGCGGCTAACGGCTCGGTCCAGCAATAATTCGGTCACCCCCAACTCGTCGGTGTAAAGGGCCGACGATACCGTCTGGGGGACTAAGGGACTACCCCGGATCCGGGGTCTAGGATCTACGTCAGGGGGGACCCAGGACTGAAGCTTTCCCAACACCACCTTGTAGGCGCCACCACCCATGGATTACCATCGAGTCCCTCTAGGAGCTCGCTTCAGAACCGAGACCTGGCGTTCGCAATAGCGATTTGGAGCGCCTTAGTAGCCGCTCGGTAAGGCTCATAGGCTCTGGCCTTCTCCTCCTCGGTGGCTCGCCTTCTTCGTCGGGCTTGGGTGTACCGGCGTCGCGCGCGCAAGCAGACCTCGCGCAACTGCGCTATCTGCTGCAACCACCAGTACACCGCCTTTCGCTTGGGACAGCGACCCCGGGCCGGATCGCCCCGTTTCCGGATCGGACCAAACCTCATCGGCGTTTTTCGGCCACGCTGCGACGCTGCGACGCTGGCTGCGGCTTCGAGAAGATCTCGATCAAGCCGCTTGAGGGACCAGCGTCCGACCACCTCTTCCGCAGCTCTGCAGCCCAGTCATAATATAACAGGGTATTTCCGTTTTGAATGGCTTGCAGTATGCGCTGTTTTATCACGCCTTTATTCTCCAAGCGGCGGTAGCAGAGCTATGTGGTGTACACCGACTTTGTGTTGACGTTTTTTTTTTGTTTATAAAAGCGTAGGATTTATTCCTGTGTACGCTTACAAACATGAAAATTCACATACACAAATACCCAGACAGAGACAAACAATTGTGGGTTACACAAAGATTTGTACCGTGCGGGAATCTATCTATCTATCTATAACCTCACGCCAGATCCCTTGCGGGGTAGGCAGAGAGTACAGAGTTCCAACGGGTTCTTTCCTTACATACGGGAATCGAACCCGCGACTATTCGACCCAGCGGCTTAAGCTGTTAACCACTGCGAAAAATCGTCCGTCATCCGTCCGTGTTCCGGATCTCTACACATAATCGGCGACTATTATACATAGTGGGCGGAGCGGCTTAAGCTCTTAACCATTGTGCTAAATCGTCCTTCAAATGTTTCATCATCATTAGCCCAAATTAGTCTACTTCTGGACATAACCTTTTCCAATGTGCGCCGCAGAGCCCGATCCTCGGCTTTATGCACCCAGTTCCTGCCGGCTATCCGACGTATGTCGGCACTCAATCACATCGGCAAATATTTGGTTTCATGTAATAGGGGGCGAGCCTATTGCCATTTCATTGCCGGACTAATAGTGATTATTTTTCTATTGAACTGCGTTGTGAATGCATTTACAAACATGAAATTTACATACTGAAACACTCAGACCGAAACAGATGTATTTGGGTTACACAAAGATTTTCCCGTGCGGGGATCGAACCAGCGACAACTCGATCCAGTGGGTGGACTCCTTAACTACTGGACTAGTTCTCCGTCAATAATCTACTAAAATTATTTCAAAATCCGTTAACAAAATAACAATAATGAAACGTGATTTGTCCTCGTCACAGCTTATCAAATGTCCAAACATTTGCTGGGTGATAAGTGTTTGTTTGTCTGTCTGTCAGCGGCCCACGCGCTTTCTCGGAAACCCATTTCGTCGACAGCTGCTAGTCACGTTATCGTTAAATCTTTTGTAACGAATTACGAGTTGCCATGTTTAAAATTTACACTTATATTATAAAAAGGTAAAGTTGTTAGTTTGTTTATAACTATGGTGAGTTTGCATGACGTAATCTCTGGAACTACTGACCCGATACTAACAATTCATCACATAACCTACGTTATCTCTATCTATCTATATCATCACGCCAGATTCCTTGCGGGGTAGGCAGAAAGTACCCCGCAAGGGATCTGGCGTTATAATATAGACAGGTATTATTCCTGTGCCACGGGTGCGTTTACAAAACGAAATTAACATACAAAAACATCTAGACCAGTAGCAGACATTTTGTTGTTGTTTTTGTTTAAACGTAGCCCCACTGCTAGGATTTATATCTGTCGTGGGTGCGTTTACAAACATGAAAATACACATACACAAATAATTGTGGATCACACACAGATTTGTCCCGAGCAGGAATCGAACCCACGACTATTAGACACAGTGGGCGGAGCGGCTTAAACCTTTAACCACTGCGCTAAATCGTACGTCTGAAGTCTAAATTTGTAGGTCACACAAAGATTTATCCCGTGCGGAGATCGAACCCGCGACTACTGTACCCATGTGCGGAGCGGCATAAGCCTGCCACCACTGAGCCAACACATAATTCACAATGTTAAAATTTATCAAGCCGTTAATGCTACAGAGCATGCCAACATATTGTGAGGCTGCGTTTTTTTTAACACATACACACCGTCACGCCTATATTCCCCAAGCGGAGGTAACAGAGGTGTACTAAGTACACAAACTTTTCGCCGACGATTTAAGGTCCCATGTAATAGGCAGCGAGCCTAATGCCATATACCAGGCACAATTCTAGACTCCGGACTCATACTGGGAATTTTTCGATACAAAAACTTCATTTGTCCGACCTAGGATTTGAACCCAGGACCGCGTGATCATAAAGCGATGCGCTTTGCCACTAGACCATTGAGGCAGGCGTGTTTTTTAAACCCTGCAAATATCCGAACTGAAGGAGAATTTCAAGTTCTATGTATCTTCTTGCAGACACATAAGAACAATTTGGCACCCTTTCTCAGTAGATAGGAGGGATGAAGCATATTCGAATTGACGCGCACTCAACCCCTCTCAAACTATTGTTGAAGTTCAGTCAAAGCGTGTCTGGGACAGACAGAGGGATGGTCTTGTATCCTACCTATATGTGAGTATGTGCATTACAATTTGAAATGATAGATGGTCTGGTTATATGCCTTTTAAGCGCTCGGTCCAGGATTTAAACCTCCTTACTATTATTGTCGGTATTTTTTTTATTTCAAATCGCCCATTTCCTTGCTGACTGCAAATATTTCCAAAATCTGTTACGGTTTTCCTGTAGCTACAACTGTCGAGGTAGCTGCCCTTAGTGCCACGTCTCTTAAATCCAGCTTATATATTTGAAACACAATAATACGCTCAGGGTACAGATGTACCCGAACGTGTGTGAAGTCACCACAAATGAAAGTCTCTTCTGGTGAGAAATATTTTGAGGTGCCGACGGTTTTAGGGGTCCTTAAGAGTAGGAAATATAACCTTTTATCCTTGTAACCGCGTGTACCGACTGCTTAGTCCGACCAATCTAACCAGATAAACGTAATTTTTTCTATTTACATACGTACTGTTATGAAATTGTAAAATAACTGTGTCTGTACATTAAAAATATTACTGCAAAAATTGTTTCAAGGTCTCTGAATCGGAACACAAATGTTAAAAAAATGCTTGTCTGTGTGTTTGAGCATCACATTATGAAATTGCTGACGGGACCTCCGTATTTGGATACATTATAGTGTGTTTAACGTGATATCTTTGGCTAAAATTGATTTCTATTTTCGGACCATATTTTGAAACAGTTTTCGCTGATTAGTTCTCTTCGGGTTGCAGATGAATATGCTACTATTTAAATCAGCTACAGTTACTTAGTGTGGCATGCTTTGGGGCGTTGTCGCTAACACATCTAAGTTTCGTTCGAACTAGTGGCTTATGAGTATAGGGAAACAATTTCTTTTACAGTAACCATTGTGATCCAAAATTTGAATTTTTCAATATTTCTCGAGAAACCTAATAGTACCTGCTTAAGTTTCAAGCGTTTGACTATCTATACGGACAAGAATGAAGCAGAAAAAAAATATATATCTACAAATAATAAAGAAAATCATACGGAACCTTTACAACATATTCTACCACACATTTCAAACATTTCTTTTTATTTCATATGAGAAGTTCCGCAATCAACCGCCGCTAGTGTTTGCCGTACAGAAATAACCGAATGTCGTTTTGCAGTACGCGTTTCCGAAGCGGCGTTTTGGGCCCCACTACGCCGATCCGGAGCGCGATTGGGGGATTTATTAAAAATGTTCAGACACACCGTTTTCTGTGTATTTGTGCATTTTATACTTGAATAATAGTTTATAGTAATAATTTGAAGTTAATAAACAGTTGAGCCAGGAAACTCTTAGATATTATGTGTTTTTAAACTTATAAACAGTGATTATAAATAGAAAGAAAAATTTATACTATTCAGTGAGAATTACCGACGTGATCCGCTATGCAGGAGTAACCGTTCGATGGTTAAAGCTATATGTATTATATGCAAATGGTACAGTATTTATTTTTATTTCATGTGATAAGTTCCGCAATCAACCGCCGCTAGTGTTCGCCGTACCCACAGGAATCGTGCCCACGAAGTGATCCAAGATCCGACTGCTCCGCTTAGTGGTAAGAGCTAGCTACCAATAAAAATATGATAAAATCAAACATTATTCTGATAGTCACCATCTACCAAATGAGTTAAATAACTTAATAGTTAAACTTGTCGGCCCTCTGTAAGTGAGTGTGTGAGTTTAAGTGATTAGGGTGATGGTATAAAGAAAAATATAAATTCAAAAATACTGCCTCGTTCTAGTGGCGAATAATGCTCGCGATCACGAGGGCCTGGGTTCAAATCCTAGGTCGGACAAATGTAGTTTTACATTTAAAAATTCCAGTATCAGTTCGGAGTCTGGAATTGTGCCCGGTATATCCCCTCTTACATGAAACCTAAACTCGTCGGCGAAAAGTGGATGTACACAGTACACCTCTGCTTCCCTCGTTTGGGGTTTAAATGCGTAATGTTGTAAATTTGTTTAAATAATGATTATACGTTATCGCAAACAAAAACATTGTTGAATCGTAGACGATCTATCACTTTCTCACACCAAACTCTTCGGAACTTCTCAGTCACTTAACCAAACTTCACCCTCGTAAGGCGCAACCGACCCCCCTTTCACCCCGTTGACAGCCTTAATTGAACTCCGATACGTAATCGCGACCAAGTTAGACCCCTTGAAAGAAATCTTTTACAATTCAACACTTGGTGAATGATATTCAATTGTGTTGTGAGAAATTTAATTTAGATTATTTTTGGGTGAATACCTTTTTCGAAGGGGTAGGCAGGGGTGTACTTAGTCGTCAGCGGGACGAGACCTCTTCTAATCGTACTGGCAGAAGACGCGTCGGGTGAATGCGTAATGCATACGCCGCAAACGACCTCCGCCCTCCATGAACATAGGCCTGCGAGCGCCGGGCAGGAGCAACCCATCGCCCGAACAGTGACAGGTCCGTGAAGGAAGCGTGCTGCTTTCTGCGCGCCCTCACAAAGAAGAGCACGAGACGTAGATGAGGTCAGTGCTAAACAGACCAGGCCTGCCCGCAACGCGGATGTTATGCCGCTGGCGATTCCCGCGGCAGGGCATTCGGGCAAGACACGAACGCCGGGAGGTTTTAGTGGGTGGAGGTATAACTGCCACATCACCAAGTCCGCGATGTGGTAGTATGCGCTAGGCATTTCCATTTGAGACCGCGGTGGTTATACCGATTACCAAGGTTAAGTAGCGTTCGCCTCGGTCGACCTGAGATGGGTGACCGTTTGCGGCATTTTCATATTCGAGCGCCTCCGTGCTTCGGAAGGGACGCTAAGCCGATAGTCCCGACTACAATTTAATGTGGTAGTTGTTAAGCCGAGTTGGAAGTCAAGTTCCAACAGCAGGTGACCACGAACCTGCCTCCACCAATCCGCACTGGGTCCGCGTAGTGGAGTATGACCTAATCTCTCTCACCTCGGTTTGTGAGATGCCTATTCCCAGCAGTGGCAGTATATGCTGATATTATTAAAATAGGAGTTTATCACACAGTTGCCAAGGGACGGGTTAAAATGAAGCGGCGCATGCCCGGGTATTCCCAGCGGAATGCCCCTTATACCTAGGCAAAAGGTTTGAATTTTCAATAAAAATAGCTGTGAGCGGGGTGTGCCGATATTAAGCCGAACTTTCAGGACTCCTGGGTCAATAATATATTATCTGCAAGAACCATGCTGTGGATTGTTTGATATCAGATTGACTGCCTCGTTGGTCCGGTGGCAAAGCGCATCGCTTTGTCAGACAAATGTAGTTTTTCTAACGAAAAATTCCCAGTATGAATCCGGAGTCCGGAATTGTGCTGGGTATATGGCAATAGGCTCGCGCCCTATTACATGGGACCTAACATCGTCGGCGAAACGTGGTTGTACTCCGTACACCTCTGCCACCCCCTCTGGGGAATATAGGCGTGACGATATCAGCAATCCGCTACTAAATTAATCCATTTTTGCCAGATTCGAGTAACATATACATCAAGTTTTTTTTATATAATATAACTCTCCGATTATAATCATAAATGATGATAATACATCGATGAAATATCTTTATCCCAAACTAACAAACCAATTACGACGAGCGACTTGAAGGGAACTGAAAAGACACGTGCAATCACTTCGTTACTTTTAACTTCACTCATGTACATAATTATACACTTTCATAATAGTTAATATTCCATCAATATTAGCCATTAATATTCAAAACTACTCAAATTTTAAGTATTGAAATGAATTACATACCATCAATCACTCTTCTAAGCTTCCCCAAGATTCCTACTTTACTCAAATATATATCAGAGTAATGCAGACGTACCTAAAACAAATTAAAACATACCGTTAATAAAAATACAATAAACAACATTAAAAATTACTCTTAATCTAGTACTCAGATCTAAATGATGTTGATTTGTGTAACACCCGACCAAAGTTGACGACGACGTCTAGTGGTTTAAAGCGTAAGCTGCCCCGTATAAAATAGTCGCAGGTTCGATAGCCACACCGGACAAACATTTGTTTCGGTCTGGGTGTTCGTGCATGTAAATCTCATGTGTTGTAAAATACACACACAGCTTAGTAGCTAGTGTGGGAGTCCGTTTTATTTTTAGAGATAAAAGGAGATTGGCGAAAATTACCCCAGAATCCACAAACATTTGACCCATGCCATCATTATTTATATATTTATTTAAAATAAAGGCAAATATCCGTATCTAACGGACAATTTTCAATCTAAAACGAATATTTCAAAGTATTATATCGTACTTATATCGTAGTCGCCGACATCTTTACTGAATGTCAACTAGTGTTGTAAAAATAAGCGCTGAAGTCGAGCGTTTGGCGCTGAGTCGACGCTCACGAGCGTTAAAACACGTAGAAGACGCGATCGTTTTAAGCGCCGACTCAAGCGTTTTTACAACAATAAAGACAACACACAATATGAGGTTCATATGTACTCAGAATCAGAATCAGAATCAGAATATTTTTTATTCATGTAAACCATTACAGTATTTATGAATCGTCAGAAAAGTAACAAAGACTCTACCGCCACTTCGGAATGTCATTCCTGTGGAGAAGAAGGGCAAGAAACTCCACGGTTACTCTTTTAAAATAAGAAATTACAAACTTTTTCATCTACATTCTGTTGTGGGGTATGGGAGAACAATGTAGGTTGGTCATCAGGTAAGTTAAAAAAGCGAATAATACTATTTATGAGAATGGCTACATGGTTCCCTCATTTACAAAAAAAGTACATATTGTGTTAAATTAATAGAAGGAAGAGAGGAAATGTTAACTAACAACAGTTGAATAGGTTGTTATGACTCAAGTGGAGCTGGAATAGCATCTATCCAAGCATTTTTATCTTTTAAATAATCTTCTATTGAATAATAAGCTTGCTTACAAAGTGTTCGTTTTACACAAGCTTTGAACTTATTTTCACTAAGTTTAGTGACGTCAATGGGAATTTTGTTATAAAATCTAACACAGTGCTCCATGAAAGACGTGTGAATTTTTGACAGACGAAACTGCGGTTGGTCTAATTTATTTCTATGTCGTGTGTTATAGCAATGTCTATCACCTAGTTGATTAAAAAGATCTAAATTTTTTCTAGTATACATAATGTTTTCATAGATATATTGACATAGATATATGACACTGAATTATAACCTCAATATCTTATAATTATTGTGCAATATTTCGATTTCCCCACTTGTCCGTTTAATAATAAATGCCTTATGAGAATTTATGGGTTTGAAATCATACAAGTATTTTTTCATTGCTGTTGGTTCTGGGGCAAATCATGTATGGGCGCAGAACAATGTCCTTTACCCAAAAAAGAGGTACTGGAATCAAATCTAGTCTATTGAACATTGTAGCCAACATTCAGCCAATAAACACACGATCAACTTTAAACCACTAAATTTCTAAACGGAAGATAATTCCCATCGAAATATCTGCCTGAAATATAACGTCAAGTACCAGCCCGGCATCTCCAACTTCCAGCTCTGCCACTGAAAGTTCAGGTAACTTGTTCAAGTTCATCCTTCATTGTTCGCCAAGTTGTTACTTAAAGAGTAGGTATTAGAAACTATGTATTCGTACATAGTTTTGACTATAACCAATCATGATAGCAAATAGTCTACACTATCAGGAATTTGGGATTTAGATTTACCTTACATAAAGTAATGAATTATACATTTTGAATAACATCGACTCAAACTTTGTAATCTGTTTTTGAAGCGTTTACTAGCATCCGATTGAGCTGTATAAATATGAAATGAAAAGTATTAATTTAGCACGGCACATCAGAAGACATTTAAACAGTTAAAAAAAAGAGAAGGAGTTAGCTACAATGAGCTGCTGCTGCTAATTTGTTGATATTGCAGTAATATATACTCTCTTATACAGCTTTAGTGTAGCTTAAAGCTCCAAAAGGGCAGTTACTTTCTCGCTTAAGCAGCAGTTGTACTACTTGGGACGATACCATGGAACTAGTTTTAAGCTGGAGTTGATGGCCATGGGAACTACGACAAAATTTTATTTTATTATTTTATTTTTGGTAAACTTACAGCTAAAAGGTAATTAATATGTTACATAGAAGACGGACATTTAAAAGTTTCCACAGATAACAACAAGATAACTCCATCCTGTTTGTGTCAGTTTACGTTTAAAATGCTTTAGATTACGTTTACCTACTCCGCAAGGGATCTGGCGTGATGTTATAGATAAATATAAATGGAAAACAATAATAAATAAGTTTAGTAAATACATCAAATGAGTGGAAATTATGTCCCAGATATAACCAGCTAAACGTAGTCACCATACCGTCGATATATTGGATCGGAAACTCGTATTTTGAATAAGAATCATTTTAGGAAGTATCATATAGCGGACTATTGTACTTTTAGCACTGGCATCTCCCAGAACCTCGATAGAAATGCATCAAAATATCATTTCGTGCCATTCGTAAGGCGTTTTGTAAACAACATCTGAAACTATTATAACACACATATTATGGCCTAAAATGAAAACAATTGGACAAGATAAGGATTTTCAATTCAAGAAATTGACGTAACTTGACAAATCATATATTTAAAAAGAGTCTGCGTAACCTTTGAGAAAATATTTCAGGAATCATCTGGATCATCTACCAATATGCAAAAATAGCACCAGTTTAGCAAAACCCACTACACAACTTAGAAATAGAGTAAAATTGCTTGTGATCTGAGAGGAAACTATTGACGACTAGCCTAGCCTAGCTAGCCTATGTACAAAATTGTCGTAATTGTAGACCAACAATTATAAAAACCTATATATCTATCTATATCATCACGCCAGCTCCCTCACGGGGTAGGCAGAGAGTACAGAGTTCCAACAGGTTCTTTCCTTACATACCTCTCTGGCTTCCTCCACTCTCATAGTTCGTCTCATACACACTCGCCGGTTACGGAGACTCTTGACTTGCCCTTCAGCTAAGACACGGTCTATTTGGTCATGGTAAGATAGTCTAGGTCTTCCCCGGCACCTACATCCTTCGACTTTCGCATTGTACCTTTCCACTTTTTATAAAATTAAGCCCCATTAAAAGGGTACTTAAAATAGATTCCTCAGAGAATAGATTCCTTGCCCTGTACCCTGCTATTTTATTTTTCACTAGCTAAATAACGACATATTTGTGATGTTAACAACGACGAAACCTAAAACATTCACATTCCTTTCTCATTTTGTATTATTATCTCCCAATAGTACCTCAAAAGAAGAATTAAGAGAAAACTGCACCCATCATTATTTTAATATAATACCCATAACTATCTGCCACAAATGAGCTTCATTGAAATCACAAACAGACAAACCAATTTTGTCTGTAGATAAATAATTTGGTAAACTTAATTATTCGCACAATAGGCCGACCAGACGACACTATTTAGGGGTGAATAGGCCACGGAAAGGGTGAAAAGTAAAGGGCCCTGACATGGGAAAAGGGTGAAATCTAATTTCACAAAAAAAGGATATCTTAAACCTTTTACGTGACATACAGATTTCAAGGATATAAAGCTACCGAAATAATAAAAAGTCAAGTTTATTTATTAAAATCCGTTCGGACACTCTTTCTTAAGGGGGTATGCAAAGGCCTCTTATGAAAATGAAAACATAGGTTTCGAGAGAAGTTGGACTAAAAACAGACTGCCATTAACTTGCACTATATCGGTATAAGTGGAAGAAGCGTGGGAAGGCTTTCGTCTTGTAGTGCGAAATGTAGGCTTGTAATAATAAAAAATGGTCACGAAAATAAGTTTGATCCTAATAAATTGAGAACTAACTTAGGTAATAAATTGAAATAGTGATCGCGTGTTGGAGTTATATTTTAATCAACCGTTGCCGTCTCACTGCTGGAAAAAAGTGTCCTGTCATTATTCATGACAATGTCATAGTTCAGGCTCAGACCAGATACCGACCTCGCCGGCGAGGTCGAAGAATCCCTTGCCCGCCGGCCGGTACAGAGAACCAAGCCAAGACACATAGTATATGCCCTCTGCCATAGCGACTGCCCAAGGCGAGGCCGTTCCTTATTGGAGGCGCCCTTGAGCTAGTTGCCCCCTTGCCCTTCTGGCTCGAGCGTAGTGGTTGCGCGCTCGCCCTCTTGACCGGTGCAACTGTAAAGGCCCCGCGGCCAACAGACACACACACATATGACATAAATCAGTCATACGATTTGAGACCATAAGTCATACGATGATAACCTCGTCTCATGCAGAGTCAATAAGTACGATAGCTAATCCAACAGTACATACCAAACTGGTCTTCAGTCGATGCCCAGCCAGCCGTGTGTCTTCCTCACAGAATGCCATCATTTCAGTTTCTTTTTCAGAAAAACCAGCGGCTATGAATCCCTTGGCACTCCCTCATTCAATGCGAGAAAATTCCATTGAGGAAATAATTCACCCTTTTGTGTAAAGAGGGTGACCGATAAAAGAGCTGCTAAGTGCTTGGAATAGTCTAAATTGACTTGATTTCAGCGAAAATGTCATGTCAATTTCAATATTTCGAGGTGATTTTTAATAAGGTTTCAGTTTATTTGGCGTAAGATATTGCTAAAAGGAATGAAATATGGAAAGAATGACCCAGGCCACAATTTCGAACTAGGACTGATACTGTTTTTTTTCTATAGAAAAATTACACTTGTAACGCACAGTATGGCTGGCGATCTTCGCTGGCGAGCTACGAGGAGGTCTTGGGTTCGAGTCCTTGAATGGACAAAGTAATTTTCTATCGAAAAACTGAATAACAGTCTAGAGCAGGGATTCCCAAACTATTTTGGGCAAGAGAGCCCTTTTCCAAGTTAACACGTTAACCGCCAACGCGGTCAATGTTGGGCGACACTTGATTATGCTACCAAGCCAAGCAAAAATCCCAGATTCTCTTAATTTTATTCGTGTGTTTGTTTTTTACTATTTAGTTAGATTATATGCGTATTTAATGTATTTAATTAACATAAAATGATTTTCGATCCTCTTTTATGAATTATTAAGCGTCGGACAACATTGACCGCCATGGCCTCAGCGGACGAAAAATCGAAAATCCGTTCCATAGGGCCGCGCGGTCACATCGTCGCCCACCCCCACCCGAGACTCTCGTGCTTATTTTAATGGCCTATCCTATGCCCCACGGCTGGGCTAAGGCCTCCACTTGATGTCTCAACAAAAATTAATCCTGTGTCTAATGTCTTTCCCGAAAAAGTATCCAAATTGACACTCCATTTTCATCTCGGTCGACCACGACACCTATGACCGTCTTCAGGGATCCATGCCGTAACGATATTTGACCAACTTTGCAGGTTCACACGCAAGATGCCCCGTATAATCCCACTACAGCTTTGCTGACTTTAAGCCTACATCCATAATCTGAGTGTGAAAGGCAGCCTGGTGTTTCTGATGCAATCCATCCGTTTAGTGTTCTTTGGTAAACTTTAAGTCTGAATTTCTTCTCTTCAGGTAGCGACCAAGAGCATCGAAGGTTCATCATCTCAGCCTATACTTGTCCACTGGTGAACATAGGCCTCCCCAATCGCTTTCCAGCGTAACCGGTCCGATGCCACCTGCATCCAACGACTGCCTGCGATTTTCACAAGATCGTCGGTCCGTCTGGCAGGCGGTCGTCATACGTTGCGCTTGCCAATACGTGGTCTCCCTTCTAGAATCTTTCGGCCCCAACGCCCGTCCGATCTTCGCGCTATGCGGCTCGCCTATTGCCACTTCAGCTTGCTAATCCTAAGGGCTATGTCGGTGACCTTGGTTCTTCTACGAACTTCTCCTCATTCCTGAAACGATCGCGTAGAGAAACTCCGGGCATAGCTCTTTCCATAACTCGCTAAACAACTCTGAGCTTTTTTATGTCATCACTGGCAACACACATTGACTAAAAACTTTAGTCTTAAAGCACTGAGGTATTTTGGACGAGAAAATCTATGGCGCTATAGCCTTTCCGGAAACCGGCTTATTCGGGAGGCTGGAAGTCATCAAGCCTGCATTCGAGATGATTCGTGAATACTCTCGAAAACAACTTATAAACATGGCTCAGCAGTGCGATGGGCCTATAGTTCTTTAATAAAGTGTTATCATCCGGCGTTTTTCCTTCGAGCAAGATGGAATTAAACAGCCTCTGAAGGACTTTAAGTACCGGCGATCCGCCTGCTTTCAGAAGCTCTGCGGTAATTCCGTCTTCGCCCGGCGCTTTGTTGTTTTTTAAGTTGTTTGAGAGCCATCCTAATCTCGTACAGGCTGATGTCCGGGATATATTCAGTGTAGTGTCGGGTTAGCTTGGCTCTTCGGTATTTTATCAAGTCAACAACAGGTTCAGCTACTGTGGTATATAACTGCCTATAGAACCTCTCTATGCACCCAGAGGTGCAATAGGTCAGAACCTATTCGACGTTATTTTTCCATCCTCCGTCTTCAGCTTCGTCAACTGGCTTTGCCCAATAGACGCATCTCTTGCGAACACATTGGAGCTCTTTTTCTGCTCTGTGGTCTCCTCAATTCGCCTTGTATTGAAGGACCGTAAATCGCGTCGCAAGGACTTCAATATCTGTCCATTGAGCTGCCTATAGGACTTAGCATCATCGTTTGGAGCGTCATGGAACGTCGCTCAGCCATGAGGTTCCGGGTGTAGTTAGATAGTTTTTGAGGCCTATTTTTACACGGTAGGGCTTCAAATACTTGGATCCGACCGTATGGACAGTCTCTACCAGCCTGTTGTTGATTTCGTCCACTGTACCATCATAGGTTACGACGGGTCAAACACACATTTCCATCAGTCTGGCTTGAGGGACAAGGTAAGGTCGTCCTTCATCATATCCTTCAAGGACCATACTCTTCCAGGCGTTCTCTTTCTGTCTATTGAATCATGCCGGTTATGAAACGAGACAGTCTGGCCCAAATACGTATGTTCGTTGACACTATGCACTACGCATAGTAGTGATCTGTCCATCTCTCTCTACCCTACATTTCGTGCTGTTGGTCATAAGTTGAGTTTTTGATATTTTCATGGATAATCTAGCCGCGAGGCTTGCTGTACTCAGTCTTGGAGCATTTGTTGTTATTCTGATGGTGTGGATGAAAACGGCACGATATCATCGGCAAAGCATTAGTCAGTTTACCTATCAATAAGTTTTTGGAGAAGTTTTTAATATTTTATAACATTATGATTAATTTCAGTTTTAATTTGCTCTAGAGAAACCTTAATGATATGAGTATATATCTTTTTAAATAATTAAACAGCTATTTCTTCTTTTAAAAGTTGGTTTAATTTATTATGATTCCAAAAAAACCGTACAGTGATTTACATTTTACAGTAGCGTCTCAAAAATCATAATTTTTTATCTAAATGATAGTCTCATGCAAAAACCAAGCTATATGGGGTAAATTAGAGGGCCGCGCGGGTCAGCTTATAAGTAAATTATCTCGGTGTCGGTGTCCGTCGGCGCAGCAGACAGTTTCGAACACGGGTCTGCCGCGCGGTCAACGTTGTCCGACACGGCCTGAACGGAAAGTTTCAGTGTCACCCAACATTGTCCGCCATGGCCCGAATGAGAAGGGTCATTTTTTTCATTGGCAGCTAACGTGTTAACTGATACCTCAGACCCCCATAGCCAAATTACTTTAATAATCCTATCTCTAGTTTTTTTCCTATTGATACAAAATAATTACCAATTTAAAAACTTTGCGGTTAGTTAAGTGAGTAGAGCACAACAATGATACATCCTACTAAAATACAACTTATACAGTATCTTGAAAGTTTCCAATAAGAACTTGTGTTAATTAATAGAGGTCGATTTTTGGACCTCGTCGACCCCCAAAATCAGTATTCGTTTATGTCAACCCCTTGGGGTCAATATCGACCACTTTGGGAATCCCTGGTCTAGAGTATGAATTATGCCTGGTATCATGGCAATAAGTTCGCACACACATTGGGACCTAAATCGTCGGCGACATGTGGGTTTTCACATTTCACCTGTTTCACCCCCGGTTAAAGTATATAGGTGTGACAGTGTTTTTTACAGATATGTAGAATGCCGTGTCCACATTCTACTGAAACTACAAAGCCCGCTAAAATGTTAATATTGAAACTATCCAAACACTTTCAGTCGAAACAATGTGGACTCAAACTTTAGGCACACATTTTTGCCTAAAATATCCAGGCTTTAGCTAGCTCGGCTGATTAATTCCTTCGAGTAATAAAAGGCTTCAGTATAATAACGTTGTATATTGCGTAAACAATATATCTTATTAAAACTATTTTTTCGGATTTTATCGCGGTTTATTTTTGATTTTTGGTTCCCGACATTTCAAGTGCTTTGCAGCACCCATGGTCACGGGAAGGTCTGAGGTGTTAGACGTCCAAAAGGCATAGTTGTTCCGGGATACCCTCAAACTTCTTAATTATTTTTGTTGGTCCGATCTACGCCGAATGAGTTCACGGTGTCTTGAGGTCTTGCAGATTTATGCTTGGTTTTGGATTTGATTATATTAATTACCGGATCCCAAGTCGATAGAAGCACCCAGCCATCTTCTCTATTGAAAACAGGATGATTTTTAATTTCAATAGCCTCGCGAACCATCCTTGGTAGGAATCGGTGTTCTTTCACGAGGATTTGTGGTCTATCAAATCTGATGTTATGGCGGGTGCGGTCAAGGACATGTTCACAGATTGCAGACTTCTTTGAGCGATGGTGTTTTAGGTCAGCTATGTGTTCTTTAACCCGATTTTTTACTGGTCTTTTTGTTTGTCCTATATAAGAGAGACCACATTCACAATCAAGCTTGTATACTCCTGCATCTTGTAGAGGAATGTGACACTTGACAGATGGTAAACACTGAATGATCTTCTTCGGCGGCTTATAAAATGTTTTAATTGAAGCACGCTTCAAGATGTAGCCAATCTTGTCTGTGACTTTTCTTAAGTAAGGTAACAGCAGGGAATCGCTCGACTGTGGCTGGTTTCACTCAGTCACTGTGACGTTGGCGTGGGTCTCGAAGCTAACCGCGCGTACCTCGATAAAATGAGAAAAAATAGTTTTATTTCATGTGTAATATTCGCGTAAATCTTAGAGCTCAGAATATATCTTAGGCTTACTGTTACATGGTTCTATGTTGGTTCTCTATTATATGTGATAAAGGACATTGTAATCTTCTTGATATCTAACAAATTCATTTTGGTATTTATCAAAATGAGCAGTAACCGATACCAGCATAAGGTATTTACCATCACTAGCTTCTGCCCGCGACTTTGTCCGCGTTGACTTTAGACAGGACCCTAATATTTTTCCGGGATAAAAGGTATATAATAAAATATATAATAATATCAGCCTATACTGCCCACTGCTGGGCAAAGGCCTTCTCTCACTAATCGAGGTGAGAGAGATTAGATCATACTCCACCACGCGGACCCAGTGCGGATTGGTGGAGGCAGGTTTGCCACCCGCTGTTGGACTTATCAAGCCGCCTTTAAGGCTTCCAACTCGGCTTAACGACTACCACATTAAGTGGTAACAGGGACCAACGGCTTAACGTGCCTTCCGTAGCACGGAGACGCTCGAATATGAAAATGCCACAAACGGTCACCCATCTCAGGCCGACCAAGTCGAACGTTGCTTAACCTTGGTGATCGGTAAGAACACCGCGGTCGCACAGCGCTACGAGCGCCGCCCTGATATCTATCAAATACATCGTATAATTTTGGTATTTATCAAAATGAGCAGTAACCGAGACCAGTATAAGGTAGTACCATCACTAGCTTCTGCCCGTGACTTTGTCCGCGTTGATTTTAGACAGGACCCTAACATTTTTCCGGGATAAAAGTTATCCTATGTGGTAATTCAGGTAATTTACCTATCTGTTTGCCGAATTTCATCTAACTCCATTCATCCCTTTTTGCGTGTTTGAGTAATAAACATCCGAGCAGGCAAACTTTCACATTTGTAATATAAGTAGGACTAGTGACCGCCTGCTACTTCGTCCGCGTATCTTCATAAATTATACCCTACTAGCTGTATCCGCAACTTGGTTCGCGTTATTTCCAGACCTTACATTTTTATTTGAGACGAATGGTAGCCTGTGGCCTTCCCCTTAATAAAATCTATTTCCTTGCCGAATTACTTGCATAATCTGTTCAGCGGCATAAAAGGTAACAGATGCACAGTCAGGCAGAGTTATTTTCGAATTTATAATATTAGTATGGTATGGTATATAATGTAAGCAGTGATAGCCTAGTGGTTAGACCGTTGGACTACAAAGTCAGCGGTTTCGGGTTTAAACCCAGGCAAGCACCTGTCTTTTCGAAAACATGTGCGTGTTAAAAATAAACTATCACTTGCTTGAAGGCAAACATCGTGAGGAAACCTGCATGCCCTAATCGTTTCTCGAAGGTGTGTGAAGTTCGCCAACCCGCACTGGGCCAGCGTGGTGGACTATGGTCTAAACCCTCTCAGTTTGAGAGGAGGCCCGTGCCCAACGGTGGGACAGTTTCTTAACAAGGCTAATATCATGTATATAATATTAGTATGGATAAAAACTGATTAACAGCCTAGAGTATTGAATTGTGCCCGGTATCATGGCAATAACCTCGCTTTCACTAATGTGCATGTGTGTACATATGTTACACATTTCACCTCTTTCACCCCCGGTTAGAGTATATGATGTCTCTGTGAACAACGCAGTTAAAACTGGAAGTGATCACCGACTAGTAAGAGGCACATTGAATATCAACTTTAAGCTTGAAAGGTCTAGACTGATGAAGTCTACACTCCGTCCAGCACCTGTCCAGATTCAGGAGCCCGATAGCTTTCAGCTCGAACTGCAGAATTGCTTCGAAGGTCTAGGTGAGTGCATAAACGTGGACGATTATAGCAGCAGGGTAGTGGAAGCTGTCCATACGGTCGGGCACAAGTTCTTTAAAACCCACCGTACAAAAAGAACCAATATGGAGGAAAGACGCAGGATGATCTTGCAGTCTCCAGAAGAAGTTTCCGAATGCCAGCGGCTTAATAGGCAGATCTCTAAGTCTCTGACTCGCGATGTACGCGAGTATAATACTGAAAAAATAAGAGAGTCTATCGAGCGCAACAAAGGCCCTAAACTGTTTGCAAGGGATCTGTCTATCGGACAGAGCCGGTTGAGTAAGCTGAAGACCGGAGACGGCAGGATTGTATCCTCTACACCGGAACTCTTAAGGGAAGTCGAGAAGTTCTACGGACAGCTATACACATCAGCACAACCACCTGTATGCAATCCGGCCATAGACCCAAGAGCCAAATTGACCCGACACTATACCGAAGACATCCCGGACATCAGTCTGTGCGAAATTAGTATGGCTCTCAAACAGCTCAAAAACAACAAGGCGCCAGGCGATGACGGTATAACAGCCGAGCTTCTCAAGGCTAGTGGAAAGCCGATATTGAGGGCTCTTCAGAAACTATTCAACACCGTTATCCTCGAGGGCAAAACGCCACAGTCACTGCGCGGAAGTGCGGTGGTTCTCTTCTTCAAAAAAGGTGATAAAACCCTCTTGAAGAATTATAGACCCATCTCACTTCTGAGCCACGTCTATAAACTGTTTTCGAGAGTCATCACGAATCGTCTCGCGCGCAGACTAGATGACTTCCAGCCTCCCGAACAAGCCGGTTTCCGAAAAAGCTTCAGCACCATAGACCACATTCATACGCTGCGACAGGTCATACAGAAGACTAAAGAGTATAACCTGCCACTATGCTTAGCGTTAGTTAGCTTGGGCTGTACTACAGTCTCTCCAGCGGTGCCAAGTAGACTACCAGTATATCGAGGTGCTGAAGAGTTTGTACGAAAACGCTACTATGTCAGTCCGCCTTCAGGACCAGAGCTTGAAACCTTGAATAGGTTGCAGAGTGGTGTGAGACAGGGAGACGTTATATCCTCGAAACTGTTGTCCGCCGCGCTGGAAGATGTCTTCAAGCTTCTGGCCTGGAGAGGACTAGGTATCAACATCAAGGGCGAGTACATCTCTCACCTTCGATTTGCCGATGATATCGTGCTCATGGCTGATACCCTGGAAGACCTCAGTACCATGCTCGACGACCTCAGTAGAGTCTCTCAACAAGTAGGTCTTAAAATGAACATGGACAAGACGAAGATCATATCAAACGTCCATGTAGTACCAACTTCTATAAAGGTTGGAGACTCTACGCTCGAAGTTGTTGACGATTATATATACCTGGGACAAAGAATCCAATTAGGTAGGTCCAACTTCGAGAAAGAGGTCAATCGTCGAATCCAACTCGGTTGGGCGGCGTTCGGGAAGCTACGTAACATCTTCTCGTCCAAAATTCCACAGTGTCTCAAGACAAAAGTCTTTGACCAGTGTGTGTTGCCAGTGATGACTTACGGCACTGAGACATGGTCGCTTACGATAGGCCTCATAAGAAGGCTCAAGGACACCCAAAGAGCGATGCAGAGAGCTATGCCCGGAGTTACCCTGCGGGATCGAATCAGAAACGAGGAGATCCGCAGGAGGACGAAAGTCACTGACATAGCACTCAGAATTGCTAAACTTAAGTGGCAGTGGGCGGGGCACATCGCTCGTAGAACTGACGGCCGTTGGGGCAGAAAGGTTCTCGAATGGCGACCACGTACCGAAAGACGTGGAGTGGGTAAGCCCCCTACAAGATGGACCGATGACCTGGTGAAGGTTGCGGGTAGAAGTTGGATGCGTACAGCACAAAGCCGGTCGTTGTGGCGGTCTTTGGGAGAGGCCTTTGTCCTGCAGTGGACGTCTTTGTGTGTGTGTGAGTGGACGGCTGAAGAAGAAGAGTATATAGGCGTGACGGTACTGAAACTAGAAACATCGTCACGCCTATATTCCCCAAGCGGTGATGGCAGAGGTATACTGAGTATAATCATTTTTCGCTGACGATGTTAAGTCCCATGTAATAGGGGGCAAGCCTATAGCCATATATCGGGCACAATTCCAGACTCCGGACTCGTACTGGGAAGTTTTCGTTAGAAAAACTTCATCTGAGCCAAACACCTTTCGGCACCGGTCACACCGTAGCAAACAATACCTATAGTAGCATCTCATTGTGTTTTATTCTTTTTGTTTGTTTTTTTATTTAATTTGCCCGACCTAGGATTTGAACCCAGGACCAAGCGATGCGCTTTGCCACTAAACCAACGGGGCAGTCATAAGTCAGGTCTGAAACTACAAAACCCGCTAAAATGTTAAATATTGAAACTATCCAAACATTTTCAGCCGAAACAATGTAGTCAAAAACATTAGGTAAACATTTTTGCCTAAAATATCCAGGCCTTAGCTAGCTCAGCTGAGTACGTTTACCTTCCAGTAATAAAAGGCTTAAGTGTAATAACATGTAGTATATTGCGTAAACATATTTGGCTTTGTCACATGGTTCTAGGTTGAACTCAAGCACAAAACGTTGTAAAACCATTACAAATAAGCCTATCTATCTATCTATATCATCACGCCAGATCCCTTGCGGGGTAGGCAGAGAGTACAGACTTCCAGGCTCTTTCCTTACATACCTCTCTGGGTTCCTCCATTCTCATAGTTCGTCTCATACACGCTCGCCGGTTACAGAGACTCTTGACTTGTCCTACAGATAAGACTCGGTCTATTTGATCATGGTAAGATAGTCTAGGTCTTTCCCCGTACTTACATCCTTCCACTTTTACTAATCTACTTATCAATATACCACCAGATCACCATGTAATAAGTAGATATGAAAATAACGTAAAAGAGTAACGTTTTCCATTTTCATTTTAATGTTCACTCCCTGCTGAGTGTCAAAGACAACAAAAACCTAATCAAGTGGGTCTAGTAGTCTGAAGCATGCTATATTTTTGCACAGAAAGTATATAACAGTGAAAACTAAAAAAGATTTTGGACAATTTATCCCCTAAGAGCTGAAATAGGGGGTCAAAAGATACAGATGGAATATCTCATCGGTTAGTAAAGAAATCTTTAAGTACGGATTGAGAATATTTTTAAAATTTTTGAATGAAATTATATCACAGGTAGCACTCAAACCATAAGTTCCACATTTAATAAAATAAGGATGTCTCAATCCTACTTAGATAATTCGCAGGAAACTTTTGGTTCATGATCCACAACTCCATGGAACAAATATGGTTCAGTTCACTTAATCTTCCTTTTCTTAGACGCCAGGAGTCCATTAACCTCAGGGGTTCTACCTCCCAGAAACAAAATCTTAATAACTGGTTATATTTTATCAACAATATAGCCTAGGACGAGAACACAGGCAGTATATTAAGACACGTCGCCTTTATCTAGGAAATAATTTACTTTGCGGGGGAGTATTAACTTAGGATATAACATGGCTGAGTTTCTGGAAGATATTTTAGACGTCGTTAGTTTTAAACGACTTGTTTAGTTAAACAGAACTAATTTGACATATGGATGACACAGGACACAAAGATTAGATAATTTTAATTTAAAAAGACCATTTAAAAAAAACTTTCTTCTTCTTCTTCTTGACAGACATCTTGCTTAGGGATTAAGGTACTCGTCAAGACAAACCCAATGAGCCCAAACACAGCGAGGTTATATTGAGTAGTTGGCTGACTTTCGGCTTTATTATCAGACCGTAAACACCATCTGGTTCCATAGTACTTGTCAATACCAATCTATCGAACCTAAACACGAGGGAGTTATGGTGTACAATTCACATGTTTCTATGGCCACCTCTCAACTCCATCATCAGACCAGCTCCATGGTATCATATTAATGCATTGTCACTGAATTTACATACGTATGCCAAATTTCAACTCAATCGGAATCCCACAAGTGCTTGAAAAGTGGACCATAAGATTTGTACTGGAAAGACAGACAAAGAGACAAATAACCAGCTATTTTTCTTTGGTGTCACTGATACCAGAATAAAATCACTATAATACTGCTAAAGCGATTTCGGCTAAACCCAACTTCTTCTGTAAAGGGTTTATCAAAGAACCTTCCAGAATCCATTATAATTTTGAATGTCAGGTTCTCCGATAAGTCTATTAATTAATCTCCATGATACAAACACATGAGCATCATATATCACACTTGACATTATCTGCCAAATAATTTAATGTGAGAGAGTTAACTAACTACAGAATTAATATTAACTGCGGCATCTTGAACGTTCAGATCCATTTCCATAGTAATACGAGTAGTTTAATCATGGTACTGATAACTACACATTTATCATTCAGATGTCTGCTTTAGCTTCAATTGTCTCAGTAAAATGTATAAGACAAATGAGTAGTGGCGCCATAGTAGGTGGCAGTCACGAGGTACTTGGGGTCGAAGTCTGAAAAATTGCCCCTTTTCTATTAAAAAATATTTATATCGATCGGAGTTGGCAATTGTGCCTGATATAAATGGCCTACCCCGCTAGGGATCTGGTGTGGTGATATATAGATGAATGGTTCATCAATGGCATGGCATTAAGCTCGCCCCCAATTACCTTGGGATCTAAATGTCTTGTGTGGCCGCCTTATTTCAGGAATATAGACGTGAGAATGTTCCATTGAGATCCTAAAACAAAATCGCCTATTATTTCCTGCAAACCAATACCACCTAATTCCAACCAAACCCTGCCAAATTCCTGCAAACCAAATTCCATTATCGACAAAAGACGCATCCACAATCCACTTCCCACACCCGGCTTTAATTCCTACGTCGCTACTCAAATGGCCACCAACAATATATCGTATATCAAACGTAGTTAATTTATTCCCATTGCTGTACTGTCTAGGACTAAGGATTATGGAACCTGTATTAGGAGGGACTAAGAACCCTATTGTTCTCGTCCTTTTTCTTGGACACACAATGCTTATGCGCCAGCTAATAGAATCCCGTAGATTTGCTGGGCTTCCATAAATTGTGGCGTTTATGCACGAAAAGGTTTAGAGCTAGCTAGCTACCTTTGATAATGCTAAAAACCTTGGGTACTTAAGTTAAAGGTGGTCATATTGCAACCAAATGATTGCATTAAGACAACTGAGGAGATCGGAACAATTTAGCTATGCTAAATTTCTCTAAAGAAATATAACAACTTCTAATCTGGGCATTAATTCTAGAGGCTTACACCCTATGAGCCTAATAAAATAACTATGCTTAATCTATCCTAGCCTAAAGGCGCTTTTTTAACTGCTTTATCGTTAGTTACGGAAGCTGAGTAGCGAATAAATACATTTTTATTTTTAAGAACGAATTGTCCAGAAGTAAGTATTAGGAATCTGGTATTTGGGATTCTATTATTCTGTCCGTTTTTCTTAAGCGTAAATGTTCATGAACCAGCTTAAAAATATACCATACGATTTCCAGGGATTTAATAAATTTTAGTCTTTATATAAGAGAGAAAGGTACGCAGGGGTTACGTAGTATGTTCAAATAATACCCTAATATTTTTGTTCTTTGCAAGTTCCAAACAAATTTAGGGTACTTGTTCGAGTATAATTTAAGAAGCTTTTACCAAAAACGAGGATTCTACCTTAATCAATTTAACCAAAAAGTTACCTTTTTGTTTTTTTTTTTTGTGCTTCGTATGAGCCCGTTTTAGTAACTAATAAAATCAAAGAAGATAACTTTGCCATCGCTTTAAAATCCGTATTCGCTGATTATGAACGAGGAATACCCACCATCCGATAACTTGAACGAATTATCAAGAATCTAAAAACAAGAGTGTAACATTTCTTCTAATCGGGCGACAAATCAAAACATCCCTCGAAACTTTTCAGTGCACGATAGTTTTTCGAACGTTTGCCAAACTTGGCACGGGCGAGCACATCTGTGTCTGCTTGTGACTTCAAATTGAAACTGTCGCCAAACTTGTTGCGAAGTTATCGGCTATTGGCTATCGCGTTACAACTGATACGAGTTGCTCGGCCAGTTCGCGAAATTGGCCCAGTTTTAGGCCGAGGATATTGTCGGGGAAAAGTTTTAGACGCTTATCGTTGCAGCGTGTGGACGACTTAATAATGGTGGTTGATTGGGTAAAAGTAGGCGATTTCTTGAAGATATCAAATATATTCGGAGCATTATTTATTTACGAGAAAAGATGTTATGTATGCTGAATGAAAAAGTAAAAAACTAAAAAAAATAGGACAAGGAAATTGAGCTTTTTAGTTGTTAAAATTAGAGTGACTAGTGTCAGCGATATGTCGTCAGTCGCAGGTAATAATGATAACCCGATCACATAGCTCAATTTTTCGATGTTTCCGTCGCCCACTTTGCAAATATTTGTTTGATCTAAAAAAAGATCTTTATTTTAGTAAACTTGTAAGTAAGCACACAACGTCAATTATATATTTGTGCATGCTAAGCCACTCATGTAATAGTGTAGAGGATTGTTAGCTAACCCAATAAAAAATTGATCTAGAATTGGCAATTATAAACTTGTTATTACCAGTTACACTTATCACCACCAACGAGAGCATTCTTTAGAGACTTCGAAAGCAAACAAAGGCTTTACGCATGCATTCATATGATAGGACTTTAACGCACTTTCCATGAGACTTAAACTTTAGCAGCAGCGGTACACGCAGAAGCACGTACCAATTCCCAAACACGTTTCAACAATTCAGTCAAAAGAGATCTGCATGTTTCGCATTGCAGTCCCAGTTGTCCGAGTGAACTTTGTCAACATTGTGTTGGGACCGCGAATTTAGTTACAGTTGGTAACTCGGACCGACATTTTCTGAAGTGGGACTATCTTGTTGGGATTTAAAAGTAAATTCAGTTAGACAATGGACGTGTTATGTTTAATGAATAAATTCATCGCATATACACGTACAAATACATAACACTTTGCTTAAGCACTTTTGTCCTAATGTGATAGGGGATGCGCCTACCGCCATTCTTCGGACACATCTATATATCACGCCAGATCTCTTACAGGATCCCTTCGGGCATACAATTTCACTTATCTTTTAAAATTTAAAATTACTCTCTGGAGAATTTCTCAAAATGGTTTTCATATATAAAAGCGAACCTTTAAGCAAATGAGTATCGTGCATAGATTTAAAATAAATCATAGGCGACTCGACGTTTTTAATCCTGGATCTTACAAATACGAGGTGATCGTTCTCTGAACTAGGATTACTCATGTAATAAAGAGAATGAAGTTTTTTTTATAGATCAATAAAATTTCACCGAGAACAGAAAAGAATTTTGGGAAAATTGTTTTTTCTGGCTACGTTGCGATTGATGTGGGATAATGATATAGTATGGTCGTTTTCATTATAATAGTAAGCTACTTTTGGACACTGCAGACTTTTCTGTTTGAAGTTTTGATGATAATTACATAAGTAAACAACTTTACACAAGTGCTTGCGTAAAGTTGTTTTTGGCACATCGAAGATTTTACCAGCAGGAATTATATTTATATGGATGAATGTTAAAGAACTATGTCAGATTTTTCTTCTAAACCGGTAGTATGGAATACTAATAAGTCTCCGAAATCCCTGGCTACGTCATAGAATAACTATAGGCATACTAAATGGACGTACATACGAGTACATATATATGTACCTTTATCACCACACCAGATCTCGCGCAGGGTAGGCAGAGAGTTCCAACAGGTTCTTTCCTTACATACCTCTCTGGCTTCCTCCACTCTCATAGTTCGTCTCATACACACCCGCAGGTTACGGAGACTTCTAACTTGCCCTTCAGATAAGACACGGTCTATTTGGTTATGGTAAGATAGTCTAGGTCTTCCCCGGTACCGACATACGGTTTTGGCAAATATATGTACCTACGAGCACATATATGTTATATATTTGCCAAAACCCGACAGTTTAGAATGCCTACAGTTTCCCGAATTTCTGACGAGTGAAATTGACGCAACTATAGGCAATGTAAATGGACGTACACATAATAGACCCTTTCACATGCTCTTAGTAAATTAACAATCACCAATGAAAACACATACGACCGCACGCTGCCAACTAATAAAGGGTTTCCGAACGGAACAAATCTTTAAACGACGGCTTAACCCCATCGGGTTCAGTATTAATTAATCATCCAGTTACAAGTTGCCAGTTTAAATCTTTAACGAGCACTTGAAGCGTGGTGCGAGTCAAAAGAAAACCAGATTTTAGAAAATCTATCTAGCTATATTCTAGTCATCTAAGATCCCTTCCAGGATAAGCAGAAAGTATAAAATTCCAACAATTCTTACCTTAGAGACCTCTGTCGCTTCCAACCCTTATCTTTCCATGATGGCCTTCTTGGACATTAATGGTTAAGAATAAATATTTTTTCGGACGGAGTCATCTTTCACGTAAGCTGTATAAGAGTATGGTTTTTCATGAAATCAAGATCCTCAGTATACTTTAGTTTAGATTATGCTTCCAAAGAATAGCTACTGCTAAATTGTTTTACTTTAAAAAAATTGTGATCCCTATGTCACCATCTGCAGTTAGTGCACCCACCACTGACACATTCGAGGAATAATTTGTTAAAAAGATACCCGTAAGCCTCAAGCAAAAATCGTTGGTGACAAAAATGTTAGATTCCGACCAAAAATCCCATACTGGCGGACCTCGATACTACTATAAGCTTCTAAGGATCTACCGTTGGACTGTGCTTCGTAATGCATGGAACATTAGTTGCCTAAAATAGATTTCTTGTTTAAAGAAGACCGCTAATCATTATCGCTGTGTTACTATAAATAGTTCTTTATCTAACCAACAAAGAGTCCACTATTCCGCGAACAATTTATGTAAATCCTTCAATGTCTCACAACTTGCACCAACCGAACATCGTCTTTTTAGCTACTTATTAATTAAATCAGCGAAATTGTTGGCTTCAGAATCTACAAACAAGGCACTTGTGAAGTTCGAAGACAGACCAGATACACTAATTCGATTACTCCATTTATCTGGTTAATCCAATTACGATTCTAGTTGGAAGTAGGCTTTCGATAATTAAACGTGTGAATATTCAATGGGGAATTGTAAATGATTTGTAAATTGATCTGGGGAGTAATTGTGTTGAATACTGGGTTAGATTCGCTATTCGGTGGTAACTACAGTGTACCGTATCATCAAGAGTTTTCCCATCAAAATCCCAGAAGTGAATAAGAGACGGCTAGACTTTTTTCTGAAAGGTATTTAGCTAAACTGTTCTTATCATCAGTCGAAAGACAAAGGCCTCCCACAAAGATCGCCGATACGACCAGCATTGTGCAGTATGGATCCAGATTTTACCCACAAACTATTCATATACAAGCTACTACTACTACTTCAGCCACTATCGTCCTATTGTTGGGCAAAGGCCTCCCTCCACTGAGTCCATTCGGTTCTGTTTTCGGCTTTTAAATGCCAGTCTTCCAGGAATGAGTCCAGCTCGTCCCGCCATCTTCGTCTGGGCCTGCCGCGATGGTTTTTTTAAATTAAAGTTATTAGCTTAAATTAAAGCTAATAACTTTAATTTAATAAAACCTTTTTAATAACAAGCTGTTGTAGCAAAACATAATGAAGATATCTTGCTTAGTTGAGGAGTTCCTATGTCTTCCTTCTGGCTCCATCATCAGACCTTGGACACCATCCGGGTATAAAGTACTTGTCAAGACAAATCCAACGAGCCCAAACAAGGCGAGGTCATTTGAGTAGTTGGGTGGTGCTGAATACTATCTAGCTGTCAACACCAATCTATACAGCCTAAACACGAGGAGGTTAGGTTGTATATTTCACATGTTTCTATGGCCACCTTCTGACTCCAGCATCTGACCAGCTCCATACCATACTATTTAATTGCATTGTCACAGACTTTACATACATATGCCAAATTTTATCTCAATCGAACACCCGCAAGTGCTTGAAAATGGATCACAATATTGGAAACGAAAAGGCAGACAGACAGACATACGAACATTGCAAATGAAATAAAAGCTTGTAAAAATGAGAGGGTATGCATATTAGTGTGCCTGTCTGATCTTGTTTTATTAATATTATTTCTTCAGTCTTCTTTTTTGACATCTACAAGAAGTGAGAGAGCGCTAATTCTATTACTTCGTAACGCGCTAACTATAATAGAGCGATTACTCCAGTGCTACTGAAGAACTCATCTTTACATAGCATCCATTTGCTGCTGAAAAGAACAGAATAAAGCTGGCACAATACAGGAATAATTGGCATCAAATTAAGAATGCCAATGTTGGATGCAAGATCGTTAGATTTGTATTGAATTAACTCAATAAAGCTGGCACAATCCTTTGGTAACTGGCATCATCGAAAGATTTTTATATTCAAATTCATTTCATATCCCACCCCGCTAATTTTTCTTAAAATGTACATCATGATCTACCTAAAATCGTCCAATGCAGGACAAAGATCTTCCTGAAAGTAGTTTCTATTGTAAGTTATTCATCATAATTAAGCCGTCCACTGCTGGATATAGGCTTCTCTCAACGCAACTGAAACTGACTGAAGTAATCTATCCATCTATATCGACCCTCCCGATGTCCTTACTTCCCTTCTTTCGAGTACAGATACCGCACACAGGATAAGACACCGACGGTCGGGTCGGACGACGATCGCCGGATGAAAATGAAAACATAGGTTTCGAGAGGAGTTGGACTAAAAACAGACTGCCATTAACTTGCACTATATCGGTATAAGTGGAAGAAGCGTGGGAAGGCTTTCGTCTTGTAGTGCGAAATGTAGGCTTGTAATAATAAAAAATGGTCACAAAAATAAGTTTGATCCTAATAAATTGAAAACTAACTTGGGTAATAAATTGAAAAAGTGATCGCGTGTTGGAGTTATATTTTAATCAACCGTTGCCGTCTCACTGCTGGAAAAAAGTGTCCTGTCATTCATGACAATGTCATAGTTCAGGCTCAGACCAGATACCGACCTCGCCGGCGAGGTCGAAGAATCCCTTGTTCGCCGGCTGGTGCAGAGCACCACGGCGAGACACCTAGTATATGCCCTCCCCCATAGTGACTGCCCGAGCCGAGGCCTCCTTAGGGCGCCCTTGAGCTAGTTGCCCCCTTGCCCTTTTTCCGATGAATCTGTAAAGGCCCTGCGCCAAACAGCATAGATCACTCACACACACACAAAAATACTATCTATATCATCACGCAATTAGATAAGTGATAAGATGAATTATTTATTATTTTACGCTTTCGTCATTCACAAAGCTTAACCCTAGCTGTTATTGACTAGATAGTCGATCAAGGTAGACCAGTGCTAACATGTCTTAACGAAGTGGAGCGATAGATCCATCCTGTGGCCAGTATGTGTGTATGGTGAAGCAAAGTAAACACCGCTCTTGCTTGATTGCTTCAAATCCTAGTTTAGGAACACACAAGATGAACTAAATAGACTTAGGGGTGGTGGAATTACGGTCGAATCGTGTTT
The DNA here is from genome assembly GCA_905147815.2 of Phalera bucephala. Taxonomy (NCBI): domain Eukaryota; kingdom Metazoa; phylum Arthropoda; class Insecta; order Lepidoptera; family Notodontidae; genus Phalera; species Phalera bucephala. The sequence continues at coordinate 12,990,367 of LR990633.1, forward strand.
AATTAAATAATTACGCTACTGTTACGACCATTTAATATGTTGATGCTGTAGACGCGAAAACCTTTGAAAGTAGAAAAGTTGTCAATGTACGCGATTTAAAAAAGTGTGATTTCTTCTTCTTCAGCCGAAAGACGTCCACTGCAGGACAAAGGCCTCCCCTAAAGACCGCCACAACGACCGGCTTTGTGCTTTACACATCCAACTTCTACCCGGGACCTTCACCAGGTCATCGGTCCATCTTGTAGGGGGCCTACCCACTCCACATCTTCCGGAACGTGGTCGCCACTCGAGAACCTTTCTGCCCCAACGGCCGTCAGTTTTACGAGCGATGTGCCCCGCCCACTGCCACTTAAGTTTAGAAATTCTGAGTGCTATGTCAGTGACTTTGGTCCTCCTGCGGATCTCCTCGTTTCTGATTCGATACCGCAGGGTAACTCCGAGCATAGCTCTCTTCATCGCCCTTTGGGTGACCTTGAGCCTTATTATGAGGCCCATCGTAAGCGACCATGTCTCAGTGCCGTAAGTCATCACTGGCAACACACACTGGTCAAAGACTTTTGTGTTGAGATACTGCGGAATTTGCGGAGCTGGATTCGACGATTGACCTCTTTCTCGAATTTGGACCGACCTAATTGGATTCTTTGTCCCAGGTATATATGTGTAATCGTCAACAACTTCGAGCGTAGAGTATTCAACCTTTATAGAAGTTGGTACTACATGGACGTTTGACAAGTGTGATTTATATCAACGATATTTTTTTAGAATTTGTGTAACTACTGTCCCAATACTGAAATTTCTGAGGAATCCAGGCGAGACAGATTAGGTTATACTAGGTGGAGTTACACACGTGGTGCCACGGATCCAGTGCAGATGGGTGAAGTCATATATGTAGCCTCTTGTAAGGCACCCGGCTCTGATTAACGACAGCCATATTTGGCAACTGGGACTAAAGACTTAACATCCCTTCAGAAGTGTCGAGATGCCCAAATATGGAATCGTTACAAATGGTGACCGAGGACCTAAAGGAAAGAAGATGTGGACTATAAGCGATTCTAAACACTTTTAGAGTGTCCGTGAACGAACAAATTCAGGGCAAAAATACCTCCAACTTTTTACTCCACTCAAAGTATACTACAAACTTAGATATTTAAATATATTTTTGGAATGATTATATATTAGACTATATTTCCTTAGAAATAACTAGACGAAATCTATTACTGTATCTATTTTCCATACTTCACAATTGATCAAGACGGATGTCGTGTCCTCGAACGTTCCGAAGACACATGTCTGGATCATTTATCCATTAAAAGGACCCCAGTCACGATCCACCAGTGATTTATGTCCAAAGTTCCCGTGTGCGCTGGTCCTTATAACGTTTTCCATTTTGAAAGTCGTGTGTGTGATTTCTCGGTTCAGTTGCTATGGTAGTCACTTATTTATTCCTGGTTTGTTATAGACTAACTGTCGACCGTGGATTCGCTTGCTTAACTAACAGGTCAACCTGGTTTTTAGTTAACAGTAACCTATGTTAATGATTTGGTTACATTACAGTATCATTTTAAAGAGTGGCTTAAAACTGTGGAAAACATAACATAACGTAATTCTTCATCAAAATATTTGATGATTTTTTTTTTGTATGGGATGACCTGGTTCTTAGCTATGGTTGGACCCGGTAGGTGGCGCTAATTTCAAGTTTACAGATCTGGAGATCTTATGTTGACTGCTATTTTTTGTGTAACTGGTATTTTTTATTGCTTTTCTTTTCATAACCATAAACACCGTCAAAAAGGTTATCAGAGATAATCGAACTCGTTACGGCCTCTTTCCGATCCCAATATCCTACTGACCTGATAACCTCATTCCCTCACGCATAAAAACATGGCAAAATTAGTTCCCGTACGCGCCACCGGCAACTAGAAAATGGCGCCACGCTCGCAGAAAAACTTCGAAATAAAATTCGCGGCCGCCGCCATGCGTATCTAAAAAGTTAAGTGAAAAAACACAAGAAATCACCCTCAAACACCCCGGGTCAATCCCTAGCTATCCTTAATTTACCTAGCCGTTAATTATTAGTCAATCTTAACCAAATCTATTACGGCAGGCTCTTTGAAGGATAAAATTCGTAACGAGGTAATCCGACAAAGAACCAAAGTTACCGACATAGCTCGCAGACTCAGTAAGCTAAAGTGGCAATGGGAGGGATGGGGCAAATGGGTCACATCTGCAGAAGGACCGACGGCCGATGGAGCAAGCGTGTCCTAGAGTGGAGACCGCGACTTGGTAAGCGTAAGGTAGGACGGCCCCCAGCTAGATGGACCGACGACCTCAAAAAGGTCGCTGGGACAGACTGGATGCGGAAGGCGGAGGACCGTGTGCAATGGCGCGTGTTAGGAGAGGCCTATGTCCAGCAGTGGACTACGATAGGCTGATTGATAGAATAAATCTATTCAAGGCACATTAAAAATAGTACATAAATTCAAATTTCGCCAAACTGTTGCACGCACAGAGGCAGAGTCTTGTTTGGCCCCACACAACTTGTGCCGTACTTTATATAACTGCCTATTTACTCTGTTAAAATCAAATAAATGTTTTTGCTTTCTTTCTTTCACAGAAACACAGCATATATTAGAAGGTGAAGTTATTATAGCAGCTTATGGTAAAAAAAAATCCTTTGTTTCCTATCGAGTGGCACAGTAGTACACTACCGAAAAAAAAACCAGAAATTTCCAATAAAATCCCACTTAATTTCAAGAAACAAAGAAAACTAGCCATTAATCAAGTGTTATTGTTGCCACAAATTGAAATAGCAACATTCCCGCGCTTTCACAGTGGCGGCCGTGCATTTCGCGCGCTTTTCTTTCCGCCATTTTATTGGTCCTTCGAGCCGAATTTATAGTGCTGCGTTAATTGTACAGCAATAAACACTTGCAATACGAGCTTAATTAGTTTTTAGAGTTCACTTTTTCAATTTGTAAAGCTCTAAATGTGCACCCATCAATCTGCATTGGATCTGTGGTGGAGTATGGTAATAATCTATGACCTTAATTTGTGAGAGCAATGGGTGCAGTGACCAGCTATCAGCTGTGGGACAGTATAGGCTGATTTGTTTACAAACATTTATTCCGTGCGGGAATCGAACACGCGACCTAGTGGGCGGAGCGGCTTAAGCTCTTAACCACGGCGCTTAATGGTCAGATTCTATATATTCTACTAGAGAATACAGAACCCAAGCAAGAATATTAAACCAATATAAGAATAACTAATCGAATGGGTTTATAACCCAACGTACATGGTCAATGCGTCCATTGTTTCATAATACGTCGGTCATTATGACCCGCGAATTGTAAACTGAGAGAACCAATAACCCTACAAACAAACACCGTCACGCCTATATCCAAGTAGGGGTACCAGAGGACTACTGTGTACGCCAATTATGTACACAATTCCAGACTCCGGACTTTCAGACTCCTACCAAAAAGTAGCATTATTGTTCGACCTAGGACTTAAACCCAGCACCTTGTGATCGCAAGGCATATTATTAGCAAGGCAGGCACACTTCTGTTATATTTAAATCTTTATTGGGTTCATTTTATTCTTTCAGACTAACAATTTACTTTGGGGTTTAATAACAGTTAATCCATCTATCTATATCATCACGCCAGTTCCCTTGCGGGGTAGGCAGAGAGTACAGAGTTCCAACAGGTTCTTTCCTTACACTTCTCTGGTCGCTCGCTCGCCGGTTATGGAGACTTTTGACTTACCCTCCAGATAAGACACGGTCTATTTGGTCATGGTCAACAATTAATTTGAGAAGGGGCCTAATCCTCCTATTACATGGAACCCGTGTACTTAGTACACCTCTTCTACCCCCGCTTGGGAACTACGTGAAGGTGTAATCAGTTAAGGAATGTAATTTTGAAGCATCCTATACGATCACGCTAAATTCCTTAATTATCTTGAACTCTGGGTACCACCAGAGAGGTAGTTTCGTTACAGACGTTTTGGTTTCGTCTGAGAGGTCTGTAAAGAAAGAACCTGTTGGAACTCAGTACTCTCTGCCTACCCCACAAGGGAACTGGTGTGATGATATAGATAGATAGATAGACGTTTTCGGCTTATACCGAGACCACACCCTCCAATTGCCTTGCATTCCTACACGAAAACTGTAAATTAATAACATAGTAGAAAATGAGAATCATAATAAACCTCCCCATCAAGATTTATATCATCACACTTAAGCCAAGATGGGGTAATCAAGCTCGCTGCCCTGCTTGCACTTAGGTGAAGGGCGGGATTAATCGCGGACATGCTTCCACGTCACAGCAGAGGTCAAAGAGACAGGGTCAGAGGTCCCTTATTACATGTATAGTTTCTACCTTAATGGCTATCCCTATTGCCATTGCAATTTTTTGTTGGGACTTTTAAATTGACAACAATCGGTCGTAGTCTGCTAAATAGATCGGTTATTCGCGGGTTCGATCACTAGATTTTGATCGATCGACTAACATTTGATTCGATCCATGTGTTTGAGCATGTAAAATTCATATTTTTTAACGAATTCACTGCACAGGAAAAAATCTTAGTATTGGATAATGTTCTCTTTTAAACCGAAAAATGACGTAAGATTTTGACGATATTAGATTTTTATAGAGGATATTATATTTTTGAAACGTTTTACGAAGTGAGAGAAACACAAAAATTGAAAAGGAAAATTCAAATATGGCTTTTAACTAAAATTAACTTATTCGTTTCCTCATTAAAAAGTGAAATCTGTACTAACTAGACTAGTATCGCTTAAATCTTAATCAGAAGACAAATTAGACAATACTTTTTTTTTTTGCTTTAGTACACTCATTTCAGAATATAATACCTAAAATGACAGTTACTGTTGCTATCACATATAGCAATAACAACCGGCCATACATAATTGACCCAACAATATCTATTGTAGCGCAACTGAAAGAAATGCCCGGAACCCTCTCATATATCCCCAATTGGGTCCTGGCGTAGATTTACTGGGAAATACTTTATTCAAGCTGTTTCTTCGACACTTTACTGCCATTTCCCCCGATAAGTGACGAATTAGGTACCCTAATTAGGGTACAGACATGATTTACTGAGATAAGCGATTTTTCCAGAAAATAGATGACGATTGACCTAATGGCGTTCGTGGAATTTATTGAAGTCTTAGTTATAGCCATTGAAAATATAGGTATGGCCATCATTAGCTGAAGGACGTCCACTGCCTGCAGTATGTATGACTAGTTCAGCGACTCGTCCCACAATAAGCTTGTCCCATTGGGCCGAGTTAGTGATGACGAAACAAAGAAAAAGCATTTATTTAACCACAAAACAAGGACAACAGAAAGTGTGTGTGTAAATGAGCTACGCTGTTGGTCGCGGGGCTTTTCAGGCTTTGCTGGACAAAATATGTGACGTTTCTGTTATTTCTTGAGGCACTGAAATAGATTAATCAAAGAGGAATTATGTACATTACTACCTTCAGTCGAAAGTCATCCAATACAGGGTATAAGCCTTCTCCAAAGAGACACGATGACTAGCTCTGTACTGTACGCTTCCAGCTTCGACCTTTGTTAGGTCATCAATCCTTCATGTTTATAGCATATTTAAAAATAGTCAAAAAAGTCAACACGTTTCGTCGAAGACGTTAAATTCAAACGTAACAGGAGCAAACATATTTCCATTATACTGAGCACAATTTTAGACTCCAGACTGATACTCCTTACAAAAAATCTTTTTTGAATTGTTATTTTTCAACTGAAAACCCCCAATAACACACCCAACTTTAAACCTAGGTCCTCGGGGTCGCTAGCCGCAATTTACACCTCTAGACCGACGAAGCAGTAAATTCAGTCTACTTCAATAAATCCGATCGTAACTGTTTCTTCAATATTCTGTCCTCAAGAAACCATTATACCTCTTGAAAAATGCTTTCAAGTGATATAGGGGCGGATTGCATGTCGCAAATACGTATTTAAATGAGACAAATGGCGGCCAACCGTCTCCCACTGTTAGGGGAAGAGAGCACTGTCGGAGCGTAAGCGAAGTTGGAAATTTGAGGTGGTCTTCTCATAGGGTGATTTAAGTAAGTATATTCAAGTGACCGTTAGCAGAACTGGTTTAAAATCTGACATATGTATATAGTCACTGCCTGCGACTTCCTTCGCATTGACTTTAGACAGGAACCTAACATATGAAATAAAACTATTTTTAGACTTAGTTCACAGACTGCAGACTTCTTTGAGCGACGTCGCTCAACGAAGTCTGCAGTCTGTGAACATGTCCTTGACCGCACCCGCCATAACATCAGATTTGATAGACCACAAATCCTCGTGAAAGAACACCGATTCCTACCAAGGCTGGTCCGCGAGGCTATTGAAATTAAAAAACATCCTAATTTCAATAGAGAAGATGGCTGGGTGCTTCCATCGACTTGAGATCCTGTAATTAATATAATCAAATCCAAAACCAAGCATAACACTGCAAGATCTCGAGACATCGTGAGCTCATTCTGCGTAGATCGGACCAACAAAAATAATTAAGAAGTTTGAGGGTACCCCGGAACAACCATGCCTTTTGAACGTCTACCACCTCAGTCCCTCCCGTGACCATGGGTGCTGCAAAGCACTAGAAACGTCGGGAACTTAAAAATCAAAAAATGAACCGCGATAAAATCCGAAAAATAGTTTTATTTCATGTGTAGTATTCGCGTAAATCTAAGAACTCTGTAAGGAACCTAACATTTTTGCGGGATAAAGGGTATCCTTTGTATTTATTTAGGTAATAAACTATATATGTGCTAAATTTCTTCCAAATCCGTTAAGGTGTTTTTACGTGATTAAGTAACAAACATACAATCTTCCACATATATAATATTAGTAGGATTAACTTCGGCTCGTGAGTTCGCTCTGAAATACATGCATCGTTGATAAAGGCCTTTTATACTGTGTACTGATTATATATTGACTGCCTCGTTGATCTAGTGGCAAAGCGCATCGCTTTGTGATCACGAGGTCCTGGGTTCAATATCCTAGGTCGGACAAGTGTAGTTTTTCTAACGAAAACTTCCCAGTACGATCCGGAGTCTGGAATTATGCCCAGTATATGGCAATAGACTCGCCCCCTATTACATGGGACCTAACATCGTCGGCGAAACGTGGGTGTACTCAGTACACCTCTGCCACCCACGCTGGGGAATATAGGCGTGAAGGTGTTATTTATTTTGTTTTTTTTTTTTACTGTTTATACTAGGGCTATTCACTCATAAAGTTAATTATTACTTTGTAGATTCCTTTTGAAACACCGTTGTTAAAGTCAAAGTCAAAAATAATTTATTTGCATAGGCCAATACAATAGCACTCACAAACGTCAAAATTATAACATTTTTTACAACTACCACCGGATCGGAACGCGGCCTCCACTGAGAAGATCCGGCGAGAAACTCAGCGGGATAGTCTTTTAATTAAATTTGTTTGGCCTTTCTGATAACCACTATTTTTTTTGTAATTGTATTATATACATCATTGATTAATGTTGCTGATTGAGGAGCTGCTCAAACCCAATCTGTTTTATCGTCAAGATAATCCGAAATTTTGATTTCCCTTTCTCGCAGATTCTAGTTTTAATTGCCTTTTAAAACTTATTAATAGGCATGTTTTGGATATCTATGGCTAATTTGTTGTAGAAGCGTATACATTGCCCCCCCCAAAGAATTACTAATTCTGTGGAGACGAGTGGAATGTACAATAAGATCATCTTTGTTCCGTGTATTTACATGATGAATGTCGGTATATTTTTCAAAATTACTGATATTCCTTTTAACATATAGAAGATTTTCATATATAAATTGTGATGCAACAGTTGGAATATTTATTTCTCTAAATCGTTCCTTAAGAGAAGCTCTCGGGGCCAAATTGTAAATTGCAAGATGAAAGATAAAACGATGTTATTTACTTTGAATACGTGTTTATAAATCCCAGTGACATATCTCAGTCAATATGTTGCCAACGTGGCAACTTATTTAAAAACTCATGCATATTCGAATTCATGTTGTCTATTATTCTTTTTCGCTGTCCTTCGCAGTTACCTATCTGCTTCCCTTCGCAAGTACCTTAGCATTCAAGTTTCAACTTCTGTCCAAACTCCTTCGGTCAAAAATACTAAAATTCGTGTTATTGTTTAACCGCGTAACAAAAGGTTGTATCCCGGATCTCCAGACCAAGTGGCGTATTATAAACTCGATTCAGTTAAAATGGAGTCATACTTTTAATAACGTATCAACCTATATCATATATTCATTTGGAAATTGAACTATATTATTTGTACTATAAGTGTGATTTTGTGTATTGTGATGTGTGTACGTACAACGTATGATAATTCAAGTTTATTCTTGTTTTGGGGTAATTAGAGGGTGCTTTGTGCACGAAGGGTGAAGAGATTTGAAGCGGAAGGACTATTTTAGTTTAGCTTTAATTGTTTTGTAATTAAAATGGAAATGAAAGGGTCTTGAGGACGTGAAGTGTCAGGTTATTTTTGTTTTAGGATTGGCAGCCTTTTGTTCGATAGAAGCTGAGCTATTAAATTCAGAAATATTACTTTATTAGGGGAGCTTACGGCTATTATCACAAAGAAATCATGCTACTTCATTAGCTAGGTGCTATTTACAGTAAGTAGATTTAGGACAAAATAACAATAAGAGTACAGTATTATAAGAAAGTAATATCTTATGCGTAAATGCGAGCTCTGCGAAAGATGTGCGAAGTGAAGCTGACCGACCGTAATCGCAAGAAAGAATGACAAAACTGATATACAATATCAAACAGGTTCACATTGTATATCTGTTTTGTCATTCTTTCCTCTGGCATTCTTTCTATATGCCCGAACCAACGGAGCATGCCCTTTCTCATCTTTACACCGATACTATCTTTCATACCTACTCGCTGTCTTACTATGCTGTTGCTAATGCGGTCGGTCAGCTTCACTCCGCACATCTTCCGCAGAGCTCGCATTTCTACCGCATTTATCCTACTTTCATTCTCCTTCTTACATACCCAGCTCTCGCTACCATATAACAGCGTTGGGACAAGAACTCCGTTATGTATGGCCAGCTGCGCCTTATGGCTTAAGTGCCGGCTCCCGAGTAGCTTTCCCATCGCACTATTCACTCTGTTCCCTGCACTCACTCTTCTCTCTATGTCAGCGGTGTATTTCGCATCCTTACTGAAGGCGCATCCAAGATATACAAACTCATTCACTTGCTCCAGCACATCATTACCAACCACAATCCTTACATTCGTTCTGGTTTCTTCCCTTTCAAAAACCATAATCTTGGTTTTCTTCACATTCAAGTGTAAGCCATTGATCATGCAGTCGTCTTTCATAACTGTGACTAGTGTTTGCAGATCAGTGGCTGTTGGCGCTATTAAAACCGCGTCATCTGCATAAAGTAGATGGTTTACCACTAAGTCACCCATTTGTACACCTTCATTCATCGCTTTCAGTCTTTGAAGACTTTTGTCCAGATATATTATAAACAGTCTAGCAGACAACACGCAACCCTGCTTGACGCCGATTTTAACGTCAAACCATGGTGACCTGTTACCACCCACCCGTACGCATGCCTTGCAGTCCTCATAAGTGGACTGGACGGCTCGCAACAGAGTGCCATCTATACCATACTCTAGCAAAATGTCCCAAAGTCTCTTTCGCAAAACTCTGTCAAATGCCTTCTCCAGATCTACAAAACGGCAGAAAACCTTCCGGCCCACTGCCAGATGCTTCGCTACGATGTTGCGGAGTGAGAAGACTTGATCCGAACATCCTCTTCCAGACCTGAAACCCCCTTGTGCCTCGCACAACATTCCATCGGACTTCACGCGCATTCTCCGTTCAATAATTTTACCGTACACCTTGGCTGCCAAGCTGATCAAACTGATGGCTCTGTAATTGGCGCAGTCATATTGTGAACCCTTGCCTTTATACAAGGGTACTATGACTGCGCGGCGCCAAACTGTAGGGACTCTACCGGTCCTCCAGCAAAGGTTTGCAAGGGCCCGGAAAGCGAATCTCGGCAGATATCATGTCTACTCCCGCAGCTTTACCGTTTTTCATACTTCCTATCGCCCATTCAACTTCTTCCATAGTGATGTCCTCCGTTGATCCTGGTGCCGCAATCTCGCCTTTGGGCACGTCTGCGGCATCAGCATCCGGGTCATCTCCATACATTTCTCCAAAATATTCACTCCACCGGTTTAGCACAGCTTGTGTGTCTGCAAGAATGTCACCATCTTTAGATTTTATCGTTTCCTTTCTGGAGCCTGACGAATTACCTCGAGCCTTTCTCACCTTGCTCCAAAAGAGTTTGGTGTTGTTCTCGAAGTTCTTCGCCAGCCTCTCCTCCTCAATCATACTGGCTCTTTCACGCTTTTCTTTCACTAAAGTTTTAGTGGCATTCTTGCATTGCCGGTATATTTCTTTCCTCATCTCTGTCATACTGGCATTCAGGTTCAAAGAAGATACATACACAGAAGATACAAGTCCTGCCACGCTTTCTTTTTACTTTCTACGGAGCTTTGCAACTCCGCATCCCACCATGCATCACCTTTTGCTGTAATATGCTTCTTTGAGCAACCACATACTTCTTTCGCGGATTCCACCAAACTCTCTTTCAGGCTATTCCAGCATTCATCTACATTTGAGTCCGCAGAGCGGGCTGTCAAAAGCTTGTTCCGGACTCTGTCTTCATACATTCTCCTCACGCTCTCATCTTGCAACTTTTCAACCTTTAATCTTTCAAGGTCTCCGAAGGGGATACGCTCTCGCCAGTGCCTCCACTTCCTGAACAGACTACTAAACCGCGCAACTACGAGATAGTGGTCTGATTCCAGAGTGGGGCCTCTATACGCACGCGTATCTTGTAGTTTGCTTCGGAGACGGTTATCAACCAGGATCAGATCTATCATGCTTTTTTGTTCATTCCTTCTCCACGTATACATATGTATGTCCTTGTGCTGGAATATCGTGTTAGACACAAGGAGTCCCCTTTCCAAACAAACATCTACAATGAGCTTACCTGCATCGTTCACTCTCTTATCACCATAAGGATCCAGAGCAGCGTCGCAAGTTTGCAGCCTGGGTCCTACCCATCCGTTCAGATCGCCACACAGAATCACCTTTTTGTTAGCCTCAGCCAAATCCAGAACTTCCCTGACATTATCCCAAAACTTCTCAAGGTCCTGGGGTGTCGACGAGCTTACGGGAGCATACGCTGCGACCAAAAATACTCTAGTGACACCCAGTTTTAAACGGACCCAGAGAAGTCTCGCATCGCACAGGCCATAATCTCTCACTCCAGAGGCTAGGCGACGGGACAGCAAGATACCCACCCCCATGCTGGCACGACTGCTCTGCGGTACCCCAGAGCACAGAGCCATCGTTCCATCAGGAAGATCACAGGTTTCACTGCCCCTCCGCTTAGTCTCTGTTACACACAGAGCACCCAGGCGTCTCTCTTTCATCACATCAATCACCTCATGCATCTTATCTTCCATACCACCTCTTACATTCCAAGTGCCTATTCGGCACTCTGCACCCCACGACTGGCCAGTTCGGGCCCGGCGTGATGGGTGGCGGCTCCCATCGCCGCTTCCACCTATATTCGTACCAACGGGGGCGGGCCGGTACGCGTCGCCTCGGGGGGACGCCCTAGCCCGCACTGCGGTACGTCTTCGGTCCATGATTGCAGCCATAATGACTGGCAGGGGTCGCGACGAGCATGCTCTTGGACAGACCCCAGACCTATTCGCGTCTATATTAAAAAGGCGACAACACGATACTTCGCGAACGCATCTACCCATGCGAATCCGTTAATCGTAGCCGCCGCCGACTACGATCCCCATCTTCATCTCCATCTTCTCTCCGATCCCCCCGATGCTTTGTCATCCATTCTTTCCGCTCAGAATACGGGCGACGACGACGTAGTTGTAGATCCCCTTCCATAGCCGGCGGTTGACCGGTGCACTTAGTAGTGCACCCGTCCCCCCACAGCGTCCCAACCGAGGGCGCCTTGAAGAGGCGAGTATGTCGCCCCTTGCCCTTCTGGTTTGAGCGTAGTGGTTGCACGCTCGCCCTTAAGTCCGGTGAAGCTGTAAAGGCCTCGCAGCCAACAGCGTACATCACACACACACACATGAAATGCACATACACAAATGCAAATACTCCGACCGAAACAAACATTTATGTGTCACACAAACATGTTTCCTGTACGGGGATCGAATTTGCGACTTATCATTCCAGACCAACACCGTCACGCCTATATTCCCCAGAGGGGGTGGCAGAAGTGTACTGAGTACACCCACGTTTCGCCGACGATGTTAGGTCCCATGTAATAGGGGGCGAGCCTATTGCCATATACCGGGCACAATTCCAGACTCCGGACTCACACTGGGAATTTTTCGTTAGAAAAACTAAATTTGTCCGACCTAGGATTTGAACTCAGGGCCTCGTGATCACAAAGCGAAGCACTTTGCCACAATACCAACGAAGCAGTCTGATCAAATATGTATGGGTCACACAAAGATGTTTTCTGTACGGGGATCGAATTTGCGACTTATCAATCCAGACCAAGACGTTGTCAATATTATTCCTACACTTCCTAATGATTTTTTTATAAATATACCAGCAGATTTCCGCGACTTGGTACTTCGTCGACAACAGCGCCACCTGCTCGACGGACGATTTAGCGCAGTGGTTAAGAGCTTAAGCCGCTCCGCCCACTGTGTCTAATAGTAGGGTTCGATTCCAGCACGGGACAAATCTGTGTGTGATCCACAATTATTTGTTCCGGTCTGGGTATTTGTGTATGTGAATTTTCATGTTTGTTAACGCTTCTACGACACAGGAATAAATCCAAGTGTGGGGCTACGTCTTTTAAAAGAAAAAAAATATGTTATGTAGCCTATGTTACTTCTGGATGAAATAGCTTTCTAATGGTAAAATTTTTGAAATCGGTCCAGCAGTTTTTGAGTTTATTCGTTACAAACATACAAAAATACAAATCTATACTATTTATATTATTAGTATAGATTTATGTTATACCAATAAAGTATCTGAATTTTTTATACAGACATTTGGAAACTATTAGCTGAATAGAATCCTTTGAATATGATTTGTACAATCTAACCTAATTTATTCACATATCAATAGGACATAGACCAAATCGCTGGCCAAGTAATAACGACACAACTCAAAAACCTGATCATTTGAATTTGCACTTAAATTTTGAGATCTTACAGTTCAATTTTCCTTGTCCCGCTTTTTTAGTTGCGTCGGTATTTTATTCGATCTGTGAATATACTGTCATTCCACAGTAACTATAATAAAACAGTTATTGTTAGCCAGAAACTGGGCCGTGGAGCTGGGGATGACAAATAGACGGGCAGATGGACATTTTTATAGTTATGTGTGTCACGAGGGACATAAAAAGGGAGATGTGTTTTTTGTTATGAAAATCGGGGTTTTTTACCGGGGTATTAGGATATACAACGTCAACATTTTTTGTTTAGTTTGATTAGAGATGAATTAATCAAGCAACTCGGAAGACTTCCGACCTGGCTTAACAGCTTTTACTATTGTACTAGGTCTGCATAGTGGAGTGTGATTAACATGTTTTCTTTATGGTTGTAAAAGATGGGTCTTATTAAGCCGCGCATAAGTCTTCTGATCTGGCTTAACGACTGTCACAATAGGTGTGCATCTGCATGGTGGAGTATTATTTACATAAATATTTTCGTTTTAAAGACGGAATTTATCAAGCCGCCTTTACGTTTCTTATCTGTCTTAACGTCTATCACACTAGGTGTGTTAGATGGTGTATGACTTAGATAATTATTATTGTTATATTTTGTTAATGCTCGAAATTATCAAGCCGCTAGGAAGGTTTCTAGTGACTATCACATTAGATCCACGTGCCATTCATAATTATTTCAACTATATGATAAAAGAAGAGTAGAGCAAGGTGGAAATGAAAAAGACAGGCCCGAATAATTTCCCGTCGGATCTTCTCAGCCGCATTCCAATTCGCTGGTATCTAAATCATCACGCCAGATCCCTTGACAAATAAAATAATAATTATTGATTTAACAAAACACACGGTAGATTAAAATACAAAAATAATATCAGCCTACACTGCCCACTGCTGGGCAAAGGCCTTCTCTCACAAATCGAGGTGAGAGAGATTAGGTCATACTCCACCACGCGGACTCAGTGCGGATTGGTGGAGGCAGGTTTGTGGCCACCTGCTGTTGGAACTTATCAAGCCGCCTTTAAGGCTTCCAACTCGGCTTAACGACTACCACATTAAGTGGTAACCGGGACCAACGGCTTAACGTGCCTTCCGAAGCACGGAACACAATTATAATTACAACTATAATAATTGGAAATGCCAAGACCAACACAAATTATAGTTGCTACCTTGTCTCCTAAACTAGATTCGAGTACCTAGGATTCTGGAATGTTTGTGAGTGTCCTACCAGGATTTATAGATCTGTGTGTTGTCATCCATTTATGTGTGGGTTCAGAATGAATATTCTCAGAACCACTAAAGTAACCTTCACACACATCCATCAAACTACTTCTAACTTTGTAAACACATCCGACTGACGAAGTGACGAGTTTGTTTACATCTTTCGTTTCCTTTTCAAACAGCGCTGTTTATTATTATTCGACTGCTCCTGCACTGTAAATATTTGTCGTACAGTTACTGGAGACAGTAGCTGGAGCGTGTTGTTGGTAACTTGAGTTGAAATATGTCAAGGCTTTAAGAAGGAAGACGCAGTTCTTTGACATTAGGTAAATTAATAACATAATCATTTCTCATCTCTTAGATCAATTGTTACTTTAATGTTAGTAAAATAACGCCACTCTGTTTCCTCTGGATGTCGTAAAAGATGATTAAAGGCAATCCTTCATAGACACTCTTAAATACTGACTTTTATTTTTTTACTTTTTTTTTCTTGAAAAACTAGTATTTATCCTGTGTCGTGGGTGCGTTTAAAACATGAAAATTCACATCCACAAATACCCAGACCTAAACAAATAATTGTGGAACACACAAAGATGTCCCGTGCGGGAATTGAAACCGCGACTATTCGACGCAGAGGGTGGAGCGGCTTAAGCTCTTAACCACTGAGGTAAATCGTACGTTAGTAAATTGCACCATAAGTAAATTACCATATTATCCCGATATCCAAAAATTCCTATACATCGTAGCATAAGTCGCTCAAGAAAACTAACTCTAGAACTGGACAATAATAGTAAAAGGTCAAAATTGACCGAACAGCAAATAATCAATAGTAACGGAACATTATTAATAATCTATATGCAAAAATATCTATACATTATACCTTACAAATTAAAATGTGAAAGTTTGTATTTTTAGATGTAAGGATGTTTGTTACTCAATTACTCAAAAACCGCTAAACTAATTTGGATAAAATTTGGCACACAGATAGTTTATCATCTGGATTAACTTATATAATACATTAATTCTCGGAAAAATGTTAGGATCCTTTCTAAAGTCAACGCAGACGAAATCACGGGCACAAACTAGTATTGAGTTATCGTTTCAACTGTTCAAGGTTCGAAATTAATAAACTGTTGTTGAAATGAAACTTGATAAACAGGTGTTCAGTTAATTTTGACCTTTTGCGATTATGATCCAATTCTTGCATTTTTTGTGCATCTTATAAGTTACGGTGAATAGAGGTGTTGGAAATCTGGTGGTGCTCATCGACTTTTGGTATTTGATTGTATGTGAGCTGTATGAGATTATTTTGGTGAGATGTCGACAATATTAATAGGCTCATATACTCTTTAACGTTCCCTTTGCAAACCCCCAGGAAATGCGTACCAAATTTCAAGTTCCAAAAGTCTCTGACCAGTCGTGAAGATATCAAAACAACAATGTTTGCACCGTACCAAAATGGCTCTATCTAGATTTATTCATCAACAACAAATAGAACGGTATCTCTAACATCTAGGCAAGAGAAATACTTCTAACGCAGTCGTCTACGTAACTTAGACGATTTCATTTCCATGGATTTCCTACAAATCTGCATAACTTTGAACCTACACCGTACCACGAGACGGTATACGACCGCTTAACATGTAAATTTCAACAGCTAAAACCATTTGTGACACTTACATTGCTCGGATAATACGCGACGTTGCTATAGCGATGTGGAGATAGCGAGCAATGTATAACGCCCGTGTTTGGATTCACGGATCGTAATCCAGGTGTTTAGTGGTAAATTCGTGATATACGGTCGAGTTAGTCGGCGATCTGTTTGGTTAGAAATTAAATGAAATATTTAAACAGGGATTTTTTAGAGGTTCATATTGGACTCCCTAGTTAGTCTAGTGGCAAATAATGTGTTTTGCGATGACGAGGTCCTGGATTCAAACTAGGTCGGACAAATGTAGATTTTCCATCCAAAAATTCTCAGTATCAATCCGGAGTCTGGAATTGTGTGAATTAATTGGGGTGTCTAAGGTCTTGCGTTATATATGTTACACCTTGTATAAATATCTATCATGCTATTTAGATTCGTGATAAAGGTTCGCAAGACTGCTAAGTGAATTAGCAGAGTGTACGTGGAGTTGTTTAAAACACATTAATCTCAAACTTAAGTCTTTTAAATTAGTGCAAATGAACTAAGCATTAAGCGAATCATTGTGGCGGTGGTCAAGGTTTAGGCAAGACATAAGGCTCCGTCGAACAACACATCGTCTAGTGAAAAAACTTATGACGATTTCCATTCAATCGTAGACTACGTCAAAGCAATGTTGTGTTTAATACTGTCGTAATTAATTTATTCATAGTTACCTATAGCGACCTGATATATAGAAAGATTATGTTAATATGTATGGCACATTATAGGTATAGAAATATAAGAAGGGCTCAGACACAGGAAAGATATATTTTTTTTAAAGAAATGTTGATGCAATACGATATAATGGAACTTACGTTTAGCAGTGGACGAAATACAATCTGCAAATAATGTGGTTAATTAAACTATTGATAGTCGCTAAACATGTTCGCCAACATATCCACGCGCTACCAAACTTTTCTTTCAGTCTGTCTCAATGAAAATCGGTGCACCGCTGCCTTCATGCCGGAATAGTTAGCGGTTCGCGCATTTAAATAACTTGCAAATTATTCTATTGGAGCGAACCCTGGCTACCGAGCTCAGCATTGTTCGACCACCTTCCTTCTCTTTTAGTAAAACGTGAAACCAATTTGAGGGTTGAAATTTCCTGTGGTTATTAGTTTTGGATGGCTTATGTGTAGTGTGTACTTCGTACCATGTGCCATGGAATCTGGCATGATGATATACATAGACTAATAGATAGAGATATGTATAATGAACAGTGTAACTGTCATATATGAAACGAACTATGATGGTGGAGGCAGCGGGAAAGATCTGTAAGGAAAGAACTCGTTAAAATCCGTGCTCTCTGTCTAACTGGCAAGGTAACTAAAGATACAGATAGAAATGAATGGTGCTTTATTGCGGGATCGAAGTTTGATCTCAAAAACAATACTGTTTATAGGGCGAGGGTACATTCTGGGTAAAAAGTAATACTGCTTCTGTTATTATACTGGTAATCTTATCAATAATTTTAGTCAACAGCAATTTGGTCTAAATTCTTAGTCAAGACAGAATACACCTACCAAATTCAATGACACCGGCAATACTTTTCGGATCTATTTTTAATAAAAAAAAATCGTTTACAAACATGAAAATTCACATACACATATACCCAGATCGAAACAAATTATTGTGGGTCACAAAAAGATTTGTCCCGTGCGGGAATCGAACTCGCGACTATTCGACTCAGCGGCTTAAGCTCTCAACCATTGCGAAAAATCGTCCGTCATCCGTCCGCTGTCCGGATCTCTACACATAACCATCTATATTACTTCTACTTCCACGAGCTAGAAAGAGTTAATTGTTATAATACAGTTAGCCTTAAGTTAAATATAAGGTGTGCTGTAAATGACTCAATATACACCAAACAAAACCTCCAAATTTAAAGGCGTATTTATAAATCACTTTTTAACAACTAAAATAACCTATTAACTAAAAATCCGGTCGGTTAAGAAGTGCAATTAGAATCGCTGTATTGCTGTCGATCAAGAAACGTTTGGAATGAGATATTGTAGGTTATTTAAAAAAAAATGTAACACATTAAAAAAAATTGGAATCGATTCCGTTCCCGATTTAGAACAAACTACTTTCAGGTCTTGCGTTAATTATGATACACCTTTTGATAGTCTTCGATCTAGATGTTAGTCATGGGAGAGCACACCTTCGACACGATTCTGACACTTTTTTTGGCACTTTATCCACAACCATCCATCTTCCTTGCACTTCAAACAGCTTAGATTTCTACACACGTCCTCGGAACAGTCCATTAATATTTATACCACATATCAATGGTCTGTCAGAGAATACCAGGTGATTGCCAATCCAATTATAACCGTGATAAATGATTGCAGCACGCAAACTGGAGTTGCATGAGAACTTAATATCCAAATTTAATTTGAAGATCACGGTTTTATGATGAAGTTTCATTGAACTTTTGTCGTACACAGGATAGGGGTTCTGCACAATCTTTTTAGTGGTGTTAGGTAACGTTTCGTTTAAAAAGAACAAAAAATATAATAATTTACTTAGTTATGAGAACGAGATGTAGAGCTGAACGTATTTTTCTAACCACAAAGTATGAATAAATGATACTAAAGTGGTTATGAAAGTCCCCTAGGTCTGGAGGGAAAGAACCTGTTGAAACTGTACTCTCTGCCTACCTATTCAAAGGAAAGTAGGAGCGACTTTTCTGCTACCACGTAACTACAAGTCTCGGAACTCTACAAGAAAAAAATCTTCATTAATATTTTCAGTAGCGTCCAGTAGGAGACGCTCGTAGCGATTTGCGACCGCGGTGTTCTTACCGATCACCAAGGTTAAGCAGCGTTCGACTCGGTCGGCCTAAGATGGGTAACCGTTTGTGGCATTTTAATATTCGAGCGTCTCCGTGCTTCGGAAGGCACGTTAAGCCGTTGGCCCCGGTTACCACTTAATGTGGTAATCGTTAAGCCGAGTTGAAAGCCTTAAAGGCGGCTTAAAAAGTTCCAACAGCAGGTCACGAAACTGCCTCCACCAATCCGCACTGGGTCCGCGTGGTGGAGTATGACCTAATCTCTCTCATCTCGATTTGTGAGAGAAGGCCTTTGTCAGCAGTGGGCAGTATAGGCTGATATTATTATTATTATTAGTTTATTAATATTTTCAGTCGCCATTGTCCCACCGTAGTTCAAAACCAACCAACCATCAACTGCTTCCATTCTATTTTCAGGTTATGAATACCTTCGAGAAAAAATTTATCCACAAAATACGAACAGTCTATCTATTCCGAGAAACACCTCCCAATATTCGTTCCCACAATTTCCATAGACTAATTAGGGTTACGTGTCAGAATCCTCGAAAGTCGCCCATGAAAGCCTTTTTATCGTCGGAGACTGATTGCTCGAAATTAGTCAGCGTATTTCTTCCCCTCCTATCCTGGGGATTTACTATACTGCATTACGTTTAATGATGTAGATAAAAGCGCAATTGATGAGGTTTTCAAGTTTGCAAAGTTCAGGAGTTCCGAGTTATGAGATTTTCGGATGACGAGAAAGCAAGGTGATGTACGGGGTAATGGGATGATATTAAAACTTAGGCTTTTATTGAGTGAAGGATGATACGGAATTTTTCTGAGTGCTATCTTGAGAAACCTTTTTTGGGAAACTGTGCTGCTTTGCTCGTGGTAATAGGGGTAGACGACAGGAAATTAAAATAATCCAAATCCATGTTGTGTCGCTTCCTAAAGCAGCGCTTTTGTTATTGTTAAGAAACATTAAAAATATTGCCAGGTGTACACACCTAAGTGATAAGCTAAATAAAGATCGCATTAGGGCCGATTTTAATAATAGCTAGACCTGGGCATCTTACTTATAATTTAATATCTATCTATTAGTATCTGGTGGACTTTAGCCTAAAGCCTCTAAGTTTGAGAGGAGGTCCGTGCCCAACAGTGGGACAGTTTCTTAACAGGGCTAATATTATTATTATTAAATTATATTACACT
Source organism: Phalera bucephala (assembly GCA_905147815.2). Lineage (NCBI taxonomy): Eukaryota > Metazoa > Arthropoda > Insecta > Lepidoptera > Notodontidae > Phalera > Phalera bucephala. The sequence goes on from LR990633.1 coordinate 13,010,581, forward strand.
ACCGAATGGCGACCAGATGGACACCGACGCCGGGGAAGACCTAGAAAAAGAAGGCGCGATGACCTTGACGTCTATGAGCAGAGATGGTCTGATATGACCAAGGATCGGGTTAAGTGGAGAATCATGGGAGAAACCTTTGCCCAGGAGTGGGACGAAAAAGGTTAAACAAAAAAAAATACTTATAGGATCATTCCGGCGATCAAAGGTTTCAATTATTGATAAATCAGTTCCGTAAATTTTGTCTTAGCGTTTTCATAAAAACATTTAAAAGAAGAAACTTAATTTTATTAATTTCAAGATAATTACTAAAATTAGACACTTCAGTATCACACTCCAACAAAAAAAAACTTTTGTTTTGCCTTAAAAATCTCATTTTTCAAGTGCCACCGAAGAATTCGACACCGGTCCCGGTCCAAACTTTTCGCCTTCAAAAGAGCACCTGAATGCTGTAATTGCAAGGACTTCGTTAATGAATAAGGGTCTTCAAACTTTAAAACTTGGAAGATTCAAGACAGGGTTGGCAATTTGTTAAGAATTCCTGAAAGTTTTGAAGATGCTTTCTTCGCCTGGAATGTTCGCGGTGAGCTTTCGTGAGCCAATCTTGAAGACAAGTTTAATAAAGCGAGGAGAAAATAGTTACTTAGCGCAATAGTGCATGGCATTGTGAACTAGTATAAATTGATAGATTTAAATTTCTTTCAAGATGGAATGATAATTATTCCCTGGAAGATGGGACGGCCTCTGGTATGGGACGCGACATGTGTCGATACCTTAGCTCCGTCGCACCTTCCAGAGACAGTTATTTAAGCGGGTAGCACCGCGGATTCTGGCGAGTGCCGCAAACGGCGCAAATACAGCAACCTGGATAAAAGATGCTTATTTGAGCCGTTTGGTGTGGAGACTTTGGGTCCATGGGGTTCAAGAGCCCATCACATCTTTGGGGAACTGTCTAAAAGACTGGTCGAGACTACACGTGACCAGAGGGCGGGCACGTATCTCGCGCAAAGGATTAGCATTTCTATCCAGCGCGGGAACGCTGCCAGCCTTCTGGGCACCCTACCAAACGCCAGCGATTTGGCACAGTTGTAAAAAGTGTATTATATTTTTCTTCTTTCCATTGTATTTTTATTTATTTAAAATAGGTGATAGTTATTTTAATTTTTTTGATATTTTATCTCTATCTATCTATCTATCTATAACCTCACGCCAGATCCCTTGCGGGGTAGGCAGAGAGTACAGAGTTCCAACAGGTTCTTTCCTTACATACCTCTCTGGCTTCCTCGACTCTCATAGTTCGTCTCATACACGCTCGCCGGTTACGGAGACTCTTGACTTATATTACTTGATATTTTATATTACTCATATTTAAATTAAATCACCTTAATAGTTTAGTCCGCTGACGAAAATCTTGGAGTTGAACAGATACATGATACATTTCAAGATACGTCTGTGCGAGAAACATGGTTTTCTGTCCTCGTAAATGTTTTCGTAATTCTGAAAAACTGTGGAGTTTTGGAAATAATTATTGCACGTTTAATGACATTTTTCTGAACACACAATCAGCGCCCTACAATAAGAATGAACGCGATCCCAATTATTAATAAAAGTTAGTAGATAATCAATTAGAAAAAGAACATTCCAGAAAGTCTTCCCACATGTAGCCTTTGTCCATAACGTACCGTGCCGTACAATAAGAATGTAGGCGATCCTAGTTATTAGTAGTAGATAATAGGACATCTCAATTGGAAAAAAAACATTCCAGAAACTCTTCTTACAAGGAAATGTAGCCTTTGTCCACTCCGATTCATATAGTAACAGCCTTTTCGCAAACCTACGATAATCGAAAAAAACACGAAGTCCCACGCTAGGAATTCCCGTGTCGTAGGTGCGTTTACAAACACGAAATTCACATACACAACGCCCGAAGCCGAAACAAACATTTGTGGGTCACATAAAGATTTGTCCCGTGCGGGAATCGAACCCGCGACTAGTCGATCTCGTGGGTGGAGCGGGTTAAGCTCTTAACCACTGGATCAAACCGTCCACCGTTAATATATTTGATCAGCAAAATCATAAGACTTCATCCGAGAATATACTGTCATGACCAAATAAACCGCGTCTTATCTGAAGTCAAGAGTCTCGGTAATCGTCAAGCGTGTAGGAGACGAACTATGAGAGTGGAGGCAGCCAGAGAGGTATGTATGGAAAGAACCTGTTGGATGTCTGTGCCCCTGCATACCTCACAAGGCATCCGGCAAGATGATATGTATAGATAGACAATATTGCGTACATTTAGTTACTAAAATTACTTTGGATCATCGACAACCTTATTCCAAAGGCCACAAAAACAGGTAAGGCTGCGTAGAACGAGTTATTTTTCTATGGAAAGGACGTATATACAACTGCTGAAGTCTATAAAGCCAAAACTTTGTGAGTAATTAAACCAGGGCCGCTTCCTTTGTTGGAGACATGAATGACAATCTTGGACGGTAATTTCATGAGTTCTTGGAAAAATGTCTTGGTAGCAAATTTTGGATGAAAAGTTATTTAATGATTATCTTTGCTAAGAAACGTTTTGGTTATTTGGTTATGATTGAGCCTTAAACGTGATCTAAACTTAAATATTTATTTATGATTTCCGACTTGATAATTCAAGATATGGTTCGAGTAGCGATCTGTCAAAAAAGGATATGCAAAAAGTTGTCATTTGCCTCCTCGATTCTCACTTAAAGAATCGCTTAAGTATCATTAAATCTCAAAAAGGCGAAAGTGATCAATAGAAAACACACAAGCTATAGCGTAGTAAGAAAGCGAGTAGGTATGAAAAATAGTATCGGTGTAAAGATGAGAAAGGGTGCTCCGTTGGTTCGGGCATATAGAAAGAATGACAAAACAGATATACAATGCGAAAGTGGAAGCATGTAGGTACCGGGAAAGACCTAGACTATCTTACCATGACCAAATAGACCGTGTCTTATCTGAAGGGCAAGTCACGAGTCTCCGTAACCGGCGAGTGTGTATGAGACGAACTATGAGAGTGGAGGAAGCCAGAGAGGTATGTAAGGAAAGAACCTGTTGGAACTCTGTACTCTGCCTACCCCGCGAGGGAGCTGGCGTGATGATATAGATAGATCTTTCTAATAAAAAACAGTCTTAATAACGTGAGATGGCTATGTTGATGACAGATCCAACATATCAATATATTTTATATTGGATTCTTTAATATTTTCAGATGAATATACGTTACATATAAAATTGAAGCAATAGTTGTTGTTTTATTGCTAAATCCCCATTTTTATTTTTTTAAATAGCCTATTCTCTTCTGGCCGTCTTCACCCACGGTGCTCAAACTTGGTCGCTGACTATACAACAGAAATCCAGAAAACTTAAGGTTTGCCAAAGAGAATGGAAGAAAGACGGAAGAAAGAAAAATGACTGAAATATACCATTTAAGGAGTAAAACGGACGGACCGCGTCAGGAACAACACGCTGCGTTCCATGACCCAAGTTACGGATGTAGGCTTAAAGTCGGCAAAGCTGAAGTGGGACTGGGAGAGATATGTCGTGCGTATGGCAAATGTGGGCAAACATTGTCACGGTATGGACCCTTGAAGACCGTCAGAGACGTCGTGGTCGACTGAGACGAAGATGGCGTGACGACTTGGACATCTTTGCGAAAAAGACATGGATACTACAGGCCCAGGATCGATTTGTATGGAAACGTCAAGGGGAGGCCCTTGCCCAGCAGTGGGATTTCTAAATTTAAACCTTTTTTTAGTAAATATTTTTCAACACTATCACTACATATTATAAAACAAAGTCCCCCTGCTGCGTCTGTCTGTGTCTGAACGCGATAAACTCAATAACTACCGAACTGATTTTCATACGGTTTTCACCAATGCACGGAGTGATTCAAGAGGAAGGTTTATGTGTATAATTCACCCGTGCAAATCCGGGGCGAGTAGCTAGTATATGATATAACATTTACATTGTTTTATACAGACAAGAAACAAAATTAATTTAGTAACCTAAATAGCAATTCCACTCACCTCCTTCATCCGGTATGTTCAGAAGTTTCTTGGCTCCAGGACTCGGACCCCGGCCCGCCGACAGCGCCCTCTGCAGCGTCTCGCTGATCGGCTTGCCACCAGCACAGCGGGTAAGGAGAGCCACTATCAAGACACACCTCACGACACTGACACTGACACTCGACACTCGCGGACACCAGAGCCTGGCCATCGCTAGAGCTGCCATCGGTCTGGGCGAATGTAGGCGGCTACATTTTTTGACACATCTGTAACAAAAATGAGGAGATAGACTGGAAGACTTAGAAGGACTGATGAAGGTCGCGAGGAATACAGCAAAAAGCCTGACGTGGCCATCTTGAGGAAATCTATTATTTCTCCTTAATTTAATGCCCCTTTAGTATATTAGCGTGTGTAGCAGCTAGCAAACACCAGGTATCCGGTTTGAATCTTAGGTTAGAAAGTGTTATTGAAACTTTTCCATTGAAAACTTTGCAACAGCAATCCAGGGTCTGAAATGTGCCCGGAATGATAGCAAGCTCGCTCCTAATTACATTGAAACATAACGTCGTCTACAAAATGTATTAACAGAGACAGGTAGACATTTTTAGAGTACAATCTGAGGTCTGAGATTGGTCATGCTCAATAAAAAATCTATGCTTGCGGTGGCTTATTGGTTCGGGTGATTTCCTTCTCTCTTAATCTCACGTGAACTTCCCAAGTGTGTCCCGAATGTTTACAGAATGTCAACACGAAGACGTGTGGTTAGTTTCGAAGTGATGCATATCCCCTGAGTGAGACTCGACATCGAGATGGATTTTACGGAATAGCACTACTGTTTGACCTGAAATCGTCGTTTTAAGTTCAACTAGTTCAGCATTCACTTTTAAGACACTAAAAACTAGAGACGTATGTAGAGGCATTTCGATCTCTTTGTACCCGATACCATTCCAGGCGTCTCAACCAAAAAAGTTTACCATGCGATGCCCCGAAAGTCGAGGGAGGTATTGTCTGCTCAAGCAATCATACTCGTGAACGGTGCTTCTTGGGGAGACTGGTCCATACAGAATCCTGGAGATTTTTTCTTCTTATTATCATAACTCTTATATTAGCGCAGTGGTTAAGAGCTTAAGGCGCTCCACCCACTGCGTGTAATAGTCGCGGGTTCGATTCCCGCACGGGCCAATTCTTTGTGTGGGTATTTGTGTATGTGAATTTTCATGGGTGTAAACGCACCCACGACACAGGAATAAATCCTAGTGTGGGGATACGTTTAAAAAAAAAAAAAACTCAGTCTTAAAGCATAACACAAGCTAGACCGTATACTTAAATTTGTATAACATAACATTGTATCTGTACAGAAAATGATTGAAAAAAAAGGAATAGAGATAAGGACAAAAAAGGTGTAGTATAATTTCTTTCGGGATCTTCTCAGTGGAAGCCGCGTTGCAATCAGTGTTGGGCATTTTTCAATTGTAGGATCAATCAATTGAAATTAGGTTTGCAATTAAATTCATTTCCGTGGCATACTCCGCATTAACAATGATTTTTGGGCATCAAATGCCTCAGTCCCTTCCGCGGTCATGGGCGCTGTAGAGCACTAAAAACGTTGGGCACTTGACAACCACAAATAAGCCGCGATGAACTTCGAAATATTTTAATTGAAACTTAATTGTTTCACGATTAATATTTGCCCAACTCTGGTTGCAATCTGGTGGTAGATTAGTGAGTTTATTTATTAATTTATTTTTATAAGGCACATTAACAACATAAACACAAACATTACTAATGACATTTTAGATCTCTCTGCCTACCCCGTAAGGGATCTGGCGTGATGATATAGATAGATTTTAGAACAAAACATTTCTAGTGCTTACATCAATTACAGATATGCACAAAATTTTTTATAAATACTACAAACAATCATATACTATTACATAAATTTAAAACATACAACCTCGTGAGTTATAAAAAAAATATGTAAATTTGACAATTTCTAAGTGCCGTCGCAGGGTTTATGGGAAATATACTGTATTTTTGAAAGGGAAGAAACCAGAACGAATGTAAGGATTGTGGTTGGTAACGATGTGCTGGAGCAAGTGAATGAGTTTGTATATCTTGGATGCGCCTTCAGTAAGGATGGGAAATACACCGCTGTCATAGAGAGAAGAGTGAGTGCAGGGAACAGAGTGAATGGTGCGATGGGAAAGCTACTCGGGAGCCGGCACTTAAGCCATAAGGCGCAGCTGGCCATACATAACGGAGTTCTTGTCCCAACGCTGTTATATGGTAGCGAGAGCTGGGTATGTAAGAAGGAGAATGAAAGTAGGATAAATGCGGTAGAAATGCGAGCTCTGCGGAAGATGTGCGGAGTGAAGCTGACCGACCGCATTAGCAACAGCATAGTAAGACAGCGAGTAGGTATGAAAGATAGTATCGGTGTAAAGATGAGAAAGGGCATGCTCCGTTGGTTCGGGCATATAGAAAGAATGCCAGAGGAAAGAATGACAAAACAGATATACAATGTGAAAGTGGAAGGATGCAGGTACCGGGGAAGACCTAGACTATCTTACCACGACCAAATAAACCGAGTCTTATCTGATGGAAAAGTCAAGAGTCTCCGTAACCGGCGAGCGTGTATGAGACAAACTATGAGAGTCGAGGAAGCCAGAGAGATACGTAAGGAAAGAACCTGTTGGAACTCTGTACTCTCTGCCTACCCCGCAAGGGATCTGGCGTGAGGTTATAGATAGATAGATAGATATACTGTATGAGTTTGATACAGGTGTGGCGGCGGTTATTTTTATTTATTTTGAACCTATCAAGTTCGAAAGTCCAAAACACCTGATACAACGGTTTTAGGATCAAAAATCTCGACAAAATTGTGTGTGTTGCTGTTAAAGGTTATACATATTTTATATTCTAACATAAGCTTTCATCTTGATAAACAACCGAATTAATAATCATCAAAGCGTCCTTTAAATAAAGTTTAATCAATGAGACACTCGTAACAACAAAATTAGGGACTAAAGCAATTAAATATAAAGTAAAGACTCTCGTAAATTACCGCTTACGTTAATTAGAGTCCCCAATTAATGCGAAATACACAGTTTACCTTGAGCAAATATTTCTCAACGGTCTTATTAATATTTTTAACGTAGATTGCTTTGATGACATTTTTATCTGATGGCTTAGCACGAAAAGATTGACGATAGCGTGACGCTAGCGAGTAATCGTGCTGTCACGCTTATATTTATTTAGTGAATATGTAGTGTGCCAAGGACGGCATATCAACTCGCTTGTGTCACGCTCGCGTTAATATTTTCATGCTAAGCTCTCTGTTCCGTAAACCTAATTAAGTATAATAATGTTTTAATACTTGACATTGGCAAAATACGCGTCGTCGTGATGCCATAAACATAAAAAAAATATACTGAGTTCTTAGATTTACGCGAATATTACACATGGAATAAAACTATTTTTCGGATTTTATTGCGGCTTATTTTTGATTTTTAAGTTCCCGAACGTCGGGAACTTAAAAATCAAAAAAAAACCGCCATAAAATCCGAAAAATAGTTTTATTTCCTAAAAAAAATAAGTGTAATAATCAGACAATTTTCTATCTATCTATATCATCACGCCATCCCTTGTGGCGAAAGGCAGAGAGTACAGAGTTCCAACAGGTTCTTTCCTTACATACCTCTCTGGCTTCCTCCACTTTCATAGTTCGTCTCATGAGGCAATTTTGATCGTCTAAAAAAACGTAGCCCCACAATAGGAACTAATCTTGTGTCGTAGGGACATTAACAAACATAAAAGTCGCATACACAGACCGAAACAAACATTTGTGGGTCACACAAAGAATTGTCTCGTGCGGGAATCGAACCCGCGACTACTCGATTTAGTGGGCGGAGCGGCTTCAACTCTAAACCCTTAGAGTAACGATTTCAACTAATGGACCCAGCCGTTGTTTTATTTTTTTAAATTAGTCTGGAGGTTACGCTATAAGTCGGACTGTGTAGACAGAGATACTGATAATTATGTTAAAAATCTTTTATAAAAAAGGTAAACTGACTTCAAAAAGCAAAAAAATAAATATTTGAAGTCGGTGCTGGCTGGTGCAGTCGGTTACTTGGCACCGACTTCAAATATTTATTTTTTTGCATTTTGAAGTCGGTTTACCTTTTTTTATAAAAGATTTTTATTTTACAATTTTAAGTGACCAGTGAATTATTCTATAGTAGGGTACCTATAGGATTGACGTAATACCCATAATATCTCAATTTACACATGCCTATTGTTTGTCGTTAAGGAGTTCCCTGGTGTATCTTCTAAGTCCAAAGTCCAATGTCAATAAAATTAATATGGGACCACCTTGGAGATATACTGAACCCAATGCAAAAAAAAAATATCAAAATCGGTCCACAATTGACGGAAATATCGCTGAACATACATAAAAAAAAAAGCATACATACAACCGAACATAGAACCGCCTCCTTTTTGAAGTCGGTTAAAAAGAGAGAAAAGTGTTAACAGCTTTCCAGGCAGACTGATCGGGTAATTTTAGGTATACGTGATTTTTCAATTGGACTATCAAAATATACGGAAGAAACTGTTGGAACTCTGTACTCTCTGCCTACCTCGCAAGTGATCTTGGGTAATGATATAGGGAGATAGATGGAAATTCAAAACGGCATCGCTAAGTACTGCTTTCAAATAATGTGAAAAACTGCACATGATTTATGACAATCTCGAAGTCCTGGGTTACAATTCTAAAATGGAGTGTCGTTACATCGAAACATCGCAACGGCAGTCTAGAATCTGATATTTTGGCCGGTATATAGGCAAGTCTTATCCCAATTAGATACGGGAAGGAATTATTGCCAATGCTACTCCTGCAGAGATGGGCAAAATGTAATCAGATTATTTATTTATTTTATTTATTTATTTTCTTTTAAAAAACGTAGCCCCACACTAGGATTTATTCCTGTGTCGTGGGTGCGTTTACAAACATGAAAGTTCACACACACAAATACCCAGACCGAAACAAATAATTGTGGATCACACAAAGATTTGTTCCGTGCGGGAATCGAACCCGCGACTATTAGACACAGTGGGCGGAGCGACTTAAGTTCTTAACCACTGCGCTAAAACGTCGTAATGATTAACCACCCCGCTTGGGGTATATACGCGTGATGGTGTATTATTGATTAACGCTTACAATTAGATTTTGTAATCTTCAGCGATCGGAACCCTGATCTTTCATATTTTCGACTATGGTGATGTGTGCTACTTCGACCTGAAGGCAGATCACCTCAATAAATTAGACCACCTACTTAATAACTGCATTCTTCTTCAATTTGCGTAAATATGATCATGGGTCGGAGCATCGATCACTATTAAAGTGGTTGCCTATTCGGCGGCGTAGATTCTAAGAGCACTGATAACATTATTTTCCATCCCTTATTCTCCAGTCTTGCCCGCTTATCTTACTTTTCAATTTCAGTATTTATGCTCAAATCACGATAAACATCTTCGCTCTTCTGATAATCGTCTTCTTTCGTGCCCTCATACTACTGATTTCGTTTAATTGTCCTTCTTTGTCCAGTCTATCATTTTTTGAGAGGCTTAGCCTCTGGAACTCAGGTCCCTCTTTTAAAAAAATGTCTGCAGGATTACTTGCATAAGATGTTGGATCCCCCTCAATGTTAGTTGTTCCATGTCGTTATGTTTTAGTTTATGTATGTATTGTATAATTATATATGTATGTATATATTTGTGGTAAATATAAATATGTATTATGTATAATATCGTTATATATAATTTGTATTTACTAGGTGTAGTATAAATAGTTAATTAGTTGTTATTTATATTTATTGTTGTAACTTTTTTTTTCTTAAACTTCTCTAATTTTAGGTTCACACGTGTCACACCACCCTAAGGTAGCCTGGCAGAAAATACCGCAGTCATTAAGTCTGCCTATGTACATAAGTGCATAAAGTATAAATAAATAATCTGATTACATTTTCCTTATCTCTACTACTGGTAGGAGAAGTTGATATCACAGATTCTTAGAGAATACTTGCCTAAGTAAATAATAATATATGGATTTCCTCTTTCCACCTAACCAGCCTTGGTTAGGTGGAAAGAGGAAATCCATATATTATTATTTAAGTCAAAAGAGTCTCTGTAACCGGCGCGCGGGTTACGAACTATGAGAGTAGAGGAAGCTAGAGGGGTATTTAAGGAAGGTACCTGTTGAAAGTCCGAAGTCTAGAATAAAGGTTGCTATAAACCTAACCTAAATCTGGTTTTTTATGCACCGTTTATGTAATAAGGGACAAACCCTGCCGGACAGCTACATCTCTCCTTCTTCGTACCCCTCTTCATTATTCCAGTCGTTACGACGGGTCCTTCACTGTGCGTGCTGTGCGTCTATGGAACTTACTTCCTCATTCCATTCGTGCAAGCTCTTCTCTGGATGTTTTCAGAAGAAGAATCAAAGAACATTTCCTATCTTGATTTCATTTAGATATTTATGTTTATGTATATATTATAATTATATATATTAATATTTGTATCGTAAGTACTAAATATATGTATTTATTTGAAAATACAGTATTTATTTTATATCTTCTGACGTTATATTGTATAACTGCCCTCTTATTCTTCTCTTCATCTCTCAACACTCAAAGGTTCGCTGGAAGATAACTCATATTTGAGTTAAGCTCGCCTTTTTGTATACTGCCTACATATAAACTTTTTTTCTTTCACTTCTAACTGTATACAATAAAGAATAAATAAATAAATAAATAAATAATAATTTGAATGTTAACACTGTATTCGTTTAATAAATAAAATAAAATACTGCCTCGTTGGTTTGGTGGCAAAGCACATAAAGCACATAGCAAGGCCGGTATATGGCAATAGGCTCGCCCCCTATAACATGAGACCTAACATCGTCGGCGAAACGTGGGTGTACTCAGTACACCACCACCCCCGCTTGGGGAATATAGGCGTGACGGTGTTAAAATAAATAAAGACCATAGGTTCGACCTTAACATTTTAATCTAACATCTCCGGTGGTGTCTAAGCGAGAGTACCAAATACCCCTGTGCCAACCGTTATTTTTAACCGACTTCAAAAAGGAGGAGGTTCTATGTTCGGTTATATGTATGCTTTTTTTTTCTTTTTTTTTTATGTATGTTCAGCGATATTTCCGTCAATTGTGGACCGATTTTGATTTTTTTTTTGCATTGGGTTCAGTATATCTCCAAGGTGGTCCCATATTAATTTTATTGACATTGGACCTTGGACTTAGAAGATACACCAGGGAACTCCTTAACGACAAACAATAGGCATGTGTAAATTGAGATATTATGGGTATTACGTCAATCCTATAGGTACCCTACTATAGAATAATTCACTGGTCACTTAAAATTGTAAAATAAAAATCTTTTATAAAAAAAGGTAAACCGACTTCAAAAAGCAATAAAATAAATATTTGAAGTCGGTGCCAAGTAACCTGCACTGCACCAACCAGCACCGACTTCAAATATGCATTTTATTGCTTTTTGAACTCGGTTTACCTTTTTTTATAAAAGATTTTTATTATTACTAACAAAGTTTTATCCACCAAACATTAATGCTTCATAAATAAAACAACTCAAAATCCTTCGCATTATAAATGTACAAGAAATCCGTACGTACGGACGCTCTGAAAGTTAACTTGAAACTTGGCGCCGAGTTCCTCACTCCAGCTCTTTGTTGTGGCTTTTCCAAGCTTTTTCTTTTAAAACTGTGGTTTTTTCTTGGAGAATACTTAGGCTGGTTACTTGGAAAGAGTTATTCTTGTAGAAAAATCCATGTTAATATTATTATTTTAGGGTAAGTCGAGTCTCCGTAACCGGCGAGCGTTTTACAAACTATCAAAGTGAAGAAAGCTAGATAGGTATGTATAGAATGAACATGTTCGACGTCTGTACTCTCTGCCTATTTTGCAAGAGATTTGGCGTAATATTAAAGACAGAATGTTATAAATACAAAAGTAACTAACTGTCTGTTTGTTACCTTTTAACGCGCAAACCGCTGAATAGATTTTGATAAAATTTGACAAGGAGTTAGATTGCATCATGGGGAAGGACAAAATAGTCTATACTTTAGTCTTAAAAATAAACGCAGATAATGTCGCGGGTAATTGCTAGTTATTAATAAAATATTGCTGTTATGAAGTTTTCTTAATACATGATACAACGGTGGTTGTAGATATCACCAAGGTTAAGCACCGTTCGCCTCGGTCAGTCTGAGATGGGTGACCGTTTGTGGCGATTCCATTTTCGAGCGTCTCCGTACTTCGGAAGTCAAGTTAAACCGTTAGACCTGCTTACCACTTTATGTGGTAGTTAAGCCAAGTTGGAAGACAGGCGGCTTGATAAGTTCCGACGGCAAGTGGCTACAAACCTGCTTCCAACAATCTTCGTTGAGTCCGCGTGGTGGAGTATGACCTAATCTCTCTCACCTCGATTCGTGAAGGCTTTGCCCAGCAGTGGGACTATTATATCATCACACCAGATCCCTTGCTGGGTAGGCAGAGAGTACAGAGTTCCAACAAGTTCTTTCCTTACATAACTCTCTGGCTTCCTCCGTTCTCATAATTCGTCTCATACACGCGCGCCGGTTACGGAGACCCTTGACGTAACCCTCCGATAAGACACGATCTATCTATATTATTAATTATAGTATTTATGTATAACTAGGTATACTCTGATCCAGTCAAGGAAAACATTTAACTATGGTTCCAGAACCACAAATTGTCACAAGTGAATGAATAACTTAGAATTCAAAGTGTTCATGTTAAAAATATAAATATTAAGTGTATCTGAAGGTCAAGCCAAGAGTATCTGTAACCGACGAGCGTGTATGAGACGAACAATGACAGTGGAGGAAGCCAGAGAGGTATGTAAGGGAACCTGATGGAACTCTATACTCTCTACCTACCCCACAAGGGATCTGGCGTGATGATATAGATAGATAGACTTGTTGAAAACTAGATCTCATTCAACAAATTCGAAAATTATATCAATAAATATTGTCTTTATTCCCGACCTACCTACATAAAGTATCTTCGGACTGCCTACCCCGCCAGAGATATGGGATGATAATATAGATAGATAAAACTATTTAGTTCGTAATACTTATTAAGTATATGGGTAAGTATCTATAAGATGTTCAAATACCGAATAGAGCCAAGAAAGAACATATAAGTAAGTGTCAGAATGCCATATTTAACCTATAAACCTTTTGTTGTCGTTTTACATAAATATATGCGAGTAGGTACTTAAGTACCTAACTTTTATGAATAATATAAACACTCAAACTTAAAAGATAACTCATAATATACAAATCTATTCAACAGACCAGAATTATAACCTCAAAATTTCTTCTAAAACTAAATTCCCTAGCGTAACAGAAGCCCTTAGAATAAGTATAAATATAGATACAGCATTTAATTACCTTTGCATTATAAATAAAAAATCCAATATAAAAACTGCAATCCAAATATTAAAAACAACACAATTCTCTTTTTAAAACACTAACCACAAACACAACATTCGAAAATGGAACAACAAAACACTTTTTTAACAAACGCGAGTTGTTAAACTAATAATAAAACAAGTAGGTAACTTAAATGAACGCACGCAAAACTAAAAATTATAACATCAGTAATTAAATAAACTTAGAAAATGATCTAAAACGCATCGCAGCTACGCGAAACCGAACGAAACTAACCTAAAAACTTCGTCAGTAAACGTAAAAATTTGACCGCCAATAAACGTTCAAAGGAAACTCGGACTTCGGAGCAATTACACAAATACGCATCGATCGAAAGTCAACTCTATCACAAGAAGAAAGGTGTTCAAATTTCTTTGCTGCACGCGACAGATATATTTGTAAAAAGAACTGAACGCACTATCTTTTGTTCGGTTTCTACCTGCGTTCGGTCCCTTTTTTTGTTGGGCATGTGTGGGCAGAATACCAGGTTACATTGTACGTAGTGATGGAGTCTTATTGCAGTTAATTAAGGTTGAAAATGAATTAATAGAATGGTAATAGTAAGATTGTGTAGTTATTGCAAAGGACCAAGGATTTGTGTTCCTATGCAGTTTTTTGAAAATCAATCAATGAATGCATTTTAAAGCGAAATTCCGTGTGATTCACTTTTGTATACAGTTATTTGTGGATGTTCCAAGAAATAGAATAGGTAGAAAGTGATGTACTAGATATCTACAATAAACGTCTTTTCTGAAGGGCAAGTCAGGAGTCTCCGTAACCGGCGAGCGTGTATGAGACGAACTATGAGAGTGGAGAAAGCCAGAGAGGCATTTAAGGAAAGAACCTGTTGGAACTCTTGATTCTCTGCCTACCCCCCCAAGGGATCCAGTGTGATGATACAGATAGATAGATAGATAACTAAGCAATGATAGCCTAATTGGTAGGACGCTTACTTTGTAACAATTTCCGGGGTTAAAATACCGTCTACCATTTTTTTTGGGTTTTTCAACCTAACGTTTCGTCAGGAAATCTAAGAAAACCTATAAATTAAATAAAAAATATTACGCCTGATTTCTTGTGGGGTAGACAGAGTGTACAGAGTTCCAAGAGGTTCCTTCCCCCATTCTTATAGTTCTTCTCATACAGGCTCGCCCTAAATTCAAAGACTTGTAAATAGATTTTCCCGAAAATTCTGCCATCAGACTCGTCCCTACGTACTATATACACTTCAGAAACATTTATGTGAGGTAGTCAAACCATTTTTTCAGGCCCCCTTACTTTTAATTGAATCGCAACAATTTCGTCCAACAATACTCCGTAGACGAACATAAATAAACAAATAGGTACAGTTGTTTTAAACTAACCGAATCCCTGATAGCAAAAACGTTTCGCTACGTAACTCGGTAACAATCTGGCTACAATGTACCCGCTGCCGAAGTCAGCAAGGTTGACACTTGCTAAAATATGTCAGTTTGACACTTGAATATTATTTCTTCTTCTTCTTCAAGTTATGGCTTCACACTAATTATAAGTGTATTTTGCCAGTGTCCAGTGAGATATATAATCTTGTTTGTTTAAATTAATTCGACTCCCCGATGAATTTGAAGATGACAACGATGATAATGAAATTAATGAAGTACCCCACCCTGGATAGTAAAGCGGTGGATACTTTACATACCAATTGCAACGGCCGTTTTGAGGGAAGTCGAAAACGCACGTTTTATCACTTTGTTACAATTACCTTTACTCATGCACATATAAGAACACATGATGGTTAATATTTCACCAACATTACACATTATTAGTCGAAATAACACAAGTTTTGGAAATTAAAACAAATTGACAACATCACTCTTTGACTTCCCGCCAAAACTCTTCTTGAATATTATTTGTCCAATGACGAACAGTCATAGAAACATCTCATGGCCCGCGGGCAAAATTGGAACTCACGCTGTCATGAAGTGAAATGTCACTTCAAGACAGTCGTAGAGCTGCCGTTTGCTATGAAATTAACCCAAGTTATTTTTTTAATTAGTAACTGCGCGGCACCTGCTGAATTATTTCCCTGAAAGTAGAAAAATTTTAGTAAATGGTAACCCTAATTTCACACGAACGCTCCTCAGTCAATGTCATCCATGGGCCAAGAGATCCTTGTCGCACTAAAAAGACAGACGATTTAACGCAGTGGTTAAGAGCTTAAGCCACTCTGCCCACTGTCTGAGAGTCGCGGGTTCGATTCCCGCACGGGACAAATCTTTGTCTGATCCACAATTATTTGTTTCGGTCTGGGTATTTGTGTATGTGAATCTTCATGTTTGTAAACGCACCCACGACACAGGAATAAATCCTAGTGCGGGGCTAGGTTTTCCAACAAAAAAAAAGGAATATGTAGACATTAAATCTTTGTCTCTGGGAATAAAAAATTTGCGGCCGGTTCGCCGTTTGAATGTCAAGTTGGTACATCTTCTGTCAAAATATGTATATGAATATCATGGGTAGCACTATGAACTACCGCCATTTTAATATCCTGACACTAGCACGTTGTTTTCGTAGTTATTGCATGGCTATAACTACGAAGCTACATCAATAAATTGTATATTTCATTCGGTAGATTCTAGGTTGGTCATTTCCGTTGTTACTGTAAAAATATGAAGTGGAAACTGCCGATCATGAAGACAATCCTAGGTCGAACAAATTGTTACCCGAGTCCAAAAGAAAGGTAATGATTTACGAGTGTATGTATGTATTTCTTCGGCATGCCCTGCAGCTTAAATACATACAATACCTTAACTACAGGTGGCAATAGTTTTATAATTGTTGTCATCAATATTGTCGGCGATATATCGGTGTACACATTACACCTTTGCCCCCCCCTCTTAAGGAATGTAGATGTATATGTTTTGTTTTATGAACAAATAACGAAATCTCAAATCTAGTCAGTTATTCATATCAGTATTATCGTCGGTGGCAGCCCTGCAGATATCGGGGCTGGTCACACGGGCGAACTTTAATAGACTCCAACTAATCCCCGTTCGACAAACTACACTACATGATATTGCAATTTTGTACGTGCCCCGCGAAATTTTGGGAACGTCAGCCATTTTGAATGCCGCCTAATTATTTGTTTTTGAATATTATTATCAGATAATCGTAATGTTGATATTTATGATCTTTTTGTGTGTGTGAATGATCTACGCTGTTGGCCAAGGGTCCTTTACAGCTTCACCAGGTAAGAGCCAGCCCAGCCGGAAGGACAAAGCGGCAACTAGGAGAAATGGTATTGGTTTTGACTGTCGCTTTGAGAAATGGCACATACTTGGTACCTAGCTATAGTGTTAGCAAGGCGGGTAAGGAATTCTTCGATCTTGCCTTTGAGGTTAGTGTCTGATCATGTGTGCGATATATAAATATCGCAAACAGGATAAGACACTAACCTCACCTTCGGATATAGATCCGAAAGAAGGTGAGGAAGGGCATCAGGAAGAGTGTTTTATTAGTGACGTAACATAGGAATTAAGTAAGTTTATGGATGTTTGTATCGCCGTAAATCAAAATCAGATAAGCCGTCTGTTCTTTTGATCTGTCAGTGATCATAACATCCACAGAAAGTAACGATACAAAAAGCTACTATCCCATTCCTGGGTCTTCGTGCAGGGTTTAAGAGAAGGCCTTTGCCTTGTACGCTTGTATTACCATTCCTGGGTCTTTGCCCAGCAGAAGCAAGCAGAGACGCTAAAAGCAGAAATTTTGCCTAAAGCAATACTTATGCTTTCTCTTCCTAACAAGATGAGAGAAAACTGACCACACTCTACCACAGAGACGCAGTGCGGATTGGAGGAAAATTTGGGGCCACCCGCTGTAGGTACTTCTCAGGCCGTCCAATACGGTTCTAACTTCACTACCACATGGAGTGGTTACCGGGACCAATGGTTTTCCGAAACACGAAGACGACCGAAAATGAAATAACTAAAATGTCATAAATCTTAGATCGACCGAGCAAATTAAGTCTTGATGATCGCTAAGAACACCGCACTCCCCCCCGGGCCGCTGACATCACGAAGAAAGTTACGCGGAATTTTGTAAAAATGAAAAAATGTAGGTACCGTAAAATATCTAGGCTGTCTTACCATGACCAAATAGGCCATGTCTTATTTGAAGGGTATGTCAGGAGTCTCCGAAACCGGCGAGCGTGCATGAGACAAACTATGAGAGTGGAGGAAGCCAGAAAGGTTAGGACAGAACCCTGTTGAAACTTCGTTCTCTCTACCTACCCGAAAGTTTCTAGCACCTCTCCCTTACATCCTGTATAGTTAAACACATAAATAACAGCTCGACTTTGCCCCGAAACCTAATCAAGTACTTATCATAAGCAAATACAGTACATTTCCATTATAGATCCACTTGGGACCGCGATTTGACTGTCAAATTCAGCGAACCTGACTAGGGTTTCCAGCTTTAACGCTGTGAAATTCAGGACTGAACACGAGGTGTATTTTTACTATGGTAATTACTAGCAGTGCAAGCTACGTCTTTGTCTACGTAAAAGGCTTGCCTCTCTTCTGAATTGGGACCTGGCACAGTCAGCAAAAAGCTGTACAATACACCTCTGGCACCACCGCTTGGGGAATATAGTTATAGTCGCATCGGTTTGTGCGGCTTGTAATCAGCAGGCCCACAGTAAAAAATCATTCTCGGATCTCTTTGTTTTTAGGAATTAATAGAGTCGTAGACGTAAGGAAAATAATCAGGAAACCTTCGTCAAACATCTCAAATCCTGTCCGTGAATTTCAATCTGTCATTAATATGGATATGTCATGAGGCTTTTGGACTGATACTGAGACTGCAGTGGATATCTTTCAGATGATGATGATGTTGATGATGATAAACATGGGTTGAAACATACGGTTTTTTTAACTGAGATTTAGTTCTACATCGTTGTAAAGCTTCACAGTAAATTACTTATACATCTTTATATAATATATATCATCACGCCAACTTTCTTGCGGAGTAGGCAAACACAAGCACACCTTTGGACTTGCCTTAAATAACACTGGGTCAAGAAGGAACCCATAAATTCTCAAGTCATGGTGTCACTACTGGCAACCGGTGTATTTGCATTCGTGAGTTCGCGTCTGTTTGCGCGATGCTCGAAAAAGCAACTTCTTAATACGTGCCACGCTCTATACCGTAAACATAGACTTATATCACACCGTAGTACACATTTATAAGGCTTATTTTGTGAAATTACCAAAATTTATTAGTGAGCAAGCTTGAATTTCCCAAGGGAGGCGGTTTCACCACATTTCACTAACAATGCCATCATAACAAGCAAATTTCAGGCTCCGGAATGCTTGTTGAAAAAAAATTGATAGAAAAACCCTATATACTACGAACTTCGTCTGTGCTGAGCCAAACGATGCGTAATGTCCCTCGTGAAAAATAGTTCAATGTTATAAATGTGTCCCTTTCCTACATAACCATATATCATGCGTGTCTGTAATTACACTTTTGTGCAACAATCTCTAGAGAGACAAATCATAAATTGGCGCTATTTTTCCACGGTAAGGACACGACGAAGTTAAAGTTTAATTTAATAAGTAACATATTTGGCAAGCTACGTCACGTTTTCTCTTCGCCTATTCCGCAATGCCTGAAGACTAAAGTGTACAACCAATGCGTCCTACCTGTTATGACCTACGGGGCCGAGACGTGGACACTCACAGTGGGACTGGTCCACAAATTTAAAGTCGCACAGCGGGCTATGGAGCGAGCTATGCTCGGCGTCTCTTTGAAGGATAAAATTCGTAACGAGGTAATCCGACAAAGAACCAAACTTACCGACATAGCTCGCAAACTCAGTAAGCTAAAGTGGCAATGGGCTGGTCACATCTGCAGAAGGACCGACGACCGATGGAGCAAACGTGTCCTAGAGTGGAGACCGCGACTTGGTAAGCGTAAGGTAGGACGGCCCCCAGCTAGATGGACCGACGACCTCAAAAAGGTCGCTGGGACAGACTGGATGCGGAAGGCGGAGGACCGTGTGCAATGGCGCGTGTTAGGAGAGGCCTATGTCCAGCAGTGGACTGCGATAGGCTGATTGATTGATTGATTGATATTACCTACAAGTAATCTCAGCAAGATATATTTCTAATAAAGTAACATAAATCGGACTGAGCAATGTGTGTTATGTTACATATCGGTGTAACAGTCGTTCCAGTAAACGCTCGGTATCAACTAAACATTATATTGGCAAAGTTGTATAACTGTTCAGCGCGCACTATAAACACATTACCGCATCAAAACACTCGGCGAATTTTATATAAACTTGACGTACTGATTGTGTAGTCATTGTGTAGGGGGCAGAAGGATTGTTAAACTTGTTTGTTTTTTTATTTTTTTTAAAAAGAACGTAGCCCCGCACTAGGATTTATTCCTGTGTCGTGGGTGCGTTTACAAACATGAGAATTCACAAACACAAATACCCAGACCGGAACAAATAACTGTGGATCACACAAAAAATTTGTCCCGTGCGGGAATCGAACTCGCAACTATTAGACACAGTGGGCGGAGCAGCTCAAGCTCTTAACCACTGCGCTAAATCGTCGTCATATTTATAGTATGCTTTACAAGGCAACCGAACATGAAAGAGTATTTAGTTATATAAGGTGTCCAGTTTCTTTTCCATTTCTCTGTCCACTGCCGCAGGAATGGGTTGAATCTGAACATCTATTAGAAGAGAGATCACAGTTTCCTTTCAGTTGTTTCTCGCTTTCTGAAGCTAAGAGGCCCTTCTTTCTCTTCTTTTTTAAAATAACAATTGGCTACGAAGTTGATTAATTTCTGTCATCGTCAAGTCACACAAGGTATAACGTAATAAAGGCAAGACCTGAAAGTAGTTGGTTCTAAATCGGTAACTGAATTAATTCCAACTTATCCTACATAACTTTTTAAATTTGCAAAAAATGCTTTTGCTGCTTCAGTGCGCTATAAAAAGCTAAATTTATTCTTAAATCATAGCTATAAGGAGATTTCAAATGCATTCTTAAAACTTATTTTCCAAAACGAACACATATACCAACAAGTTTCATTGTTAATTGGGGTATAAAAGTGCTTAAAAAAGGATATTTTGCGAACGCGTCCAATCATAGTAATCCGTTAATCGTAGCCGGCGCCGACTACGAACTTCACTCCCTTCCTATCAGCCGCTACCGCCGTCGGCGGCATGTTCTCACCGACCCTCCCGATGCCCTTACATCCCTTCTTTCGGATACAGATACCGCACACAGGATCAGACACCGACCTCGCCGGCGAAGAATCCCTTGCCCGCCGGCCGGTGCAGAGCACCACGGCGAGACACCTAGTATACGCCCTTCCCCATAGCGACTGCCCAAGCCGAGGCCGTTCCTCCTTGAGGCGCCCTTGAGCTAGTTGCCCCCTCGCCCTTCTGGCTCGAACGTAGTGGTTGCACGCCCGCCCTCTTATCCGCCCTATTATCTCAACCTAATTTTTTCGCAATTAATTTGTGCTCAACTCTGTCTAATAGTAATCCAGCAATAGTGCGCAGCATTTTTGTAGTAAAGCTTACAGATTGTGTCAGAAGCTCAGTTCTGCACTCCGAAACGCAAATCGATGACCTAGGCCGCTGGAAACGACAGCGCGGCCTAGAAAGAGGTGGCGAGACGAGCGGGACGCCTATGATAAGGACTGGCTTCAGCTTGCACTGGACTTAGATAAGTGGAAGAAGGGATGGGAGGCCTTTTGCCTTGCAGTAGAACAGTATAGGTTTATAATAATAGTAGTAGTAGCCTAAGGTAGTACTGCCTCGTTGGTCTAGTGGCTAAGCGCTTTGCTTTGTGATCACAAAGTCTCAAGTCTTAGGTTGAACAATAGTAGATTTTCTGACGAAAAATTTCCAATAGGAGTTAGGAGTCTGGAATTGTGCTCGCTATATGGCAATCGGCTCGCCCCCTATTACATGAGACCAAACATCGTCGGCGAAAAGTGGGTGTTCTCAGTACACCTCTGCCACCCCCGCTTGGGAATATAGGCGTGGCGGTGTGTGTAGTACTCTAAGTAGTCTGAACATATAAAGTTATTTTTTTTAATTAATGTAACTTCCCGATCAGCATACATAGCGAAATTAAATACTACACCCCAAACTATGGATACTTACCGCGTTCTTAAGTCTAGGCAATCTTTAGCGTAAGCAAATCGTCAAATACTCTGAACATCTGACTTTAACCTCATCTGCCCTTAAAATCAAACCCAAAATAATTTATTTTGTATCAGCCCTGCGGGGGCGCTCACAAATAGTCAAATTTACATTTTTTTTTTAAATTTTATTTAACTACTAATCTACCACCGGATCGAAACGCAGCCTCCACTGAGAAGATCCAATCGAAGAAACTCAGTGGGCTTGTCTTTCTTATTTACTTCTCTTTCTGTTGTGAATGATGTTGATGATAAATTTTTAGGTTAGGTTAGGTTAGCCCCACAAGCACACCCGTTCACGAGTATGACTGCTGTAACAGACATCACTCCCCTCGACTATATTGGAGAGAAAGGGAATGACCCGCGCCAGACAAAACCGCAAGCAAAGAAGATTATGGTCATCATCATCATCATCATCTCAGCCTATACTTGTCCACTGCTGAACATAGGCCTTCCCAATCGCTTTCCAGCGTAACCGGTCCGATGCCACCTGCATCAAACGACTTCCAGCGATTTTCACACGATCGTCGGTCCATCTGGCAGGTGGTGGTCTCCACTCTAGAAGCTTTCTGCCCCAACGCCCGTCCGATCTGCGCACTATGTGGCCCGCCCATTGCCACTTCAGCTTGCTAATCTTAAGGGCTATGTCAGTGACCTTGGTTCTTTTACGAATCTCCTCATTCCTGATTCGATCACGTACAGAAACGAGAGCATAGCTCTCTCCATAGCTCGCTGAGCAACTCTGAGCTTTTTTTATGAGACCTATAGTAAGAGAGCGTGGTTCCCGGCTTAGAATAGGACCAACCCATCTCATCCTATCGGTTGTCGTACAAGGCGACTAAGGGAAAACTAGGGAATGGGCAGCAGCGTTCCCTTAACACTTCTACGACCAAAAACTGCGCTCGCCAACCCGCCTGCCAAGCGTGGCGAGTATGCCAAACCCCTCCAATTAATATTATGGAAGACATTATGGTGAGCATGACCAAACCAGAACTCCAAAGACGGTAGCCAGATTGTGTCTACGAAGCAGCTCGACAGCTTACCTCCTTGCCATAACAGATAATGTCTCAACACACTTAGACAAGCAAATGCAGTACAATATCAATTAGGCGGGTAGCACCTATTCGCAAACTAAACATGTAATTAAGGCGGCGTCTAGACGGAGGAGAAACCACTAATTTTCTACAATAGATTAGTGAACAAAGTTGCAAAACATGAGCTTAATTTGTCGCCTAAAGTTTAGCCTAGCTGCACCTACGGTGGACCAGATAAATTGGATGACATTGGTGTAGGTAACGCTGGAAGTGACAATTAAAATGTCCTGGTTAAGAGACAAGACAATCGCTTCTCGTTGGCCTAATGTCGTATAATAGGCGTAGAAATCTCGAGGTACAAATACTATAAAGTGTTAGTTCTTCTACCGAAAAATCTGACCCAGTATCTGTCTGGAGTCTAGCATAAAGTGCGGTGTGATGGCAATAAGCTTCTCATTATTACATGGTACCTTACATCATCATTGAGCGCTGACCTTTCGATAAGCAACCAAATCATCGATACTCTACACTAAAAGCAACATCACGTTCTACATCAAGTGGGTGCATGCAGTACACTTACGCCACCCCCACTTGGTAAAGGCGTGAGGTTGTTTGTTTTTAATTAAGAAAAAAAGCAAGAATCTTGAAACACCATATATATGGATCTAAACTAGTGTTGTAAAAATGAGCGCTGAAGCCGAGCGTTTAGCGCTGAGTCGACGCTCACGAGCATTGAAACACGTAGAAAACGCGAGCGTTTTAAGCGCCGTCTCGAGCGTTTCGACAACACTAATCTAAACATCTATTTCTTTCAAGTTGTACAATCATTTCTATCCTCATTACTTTGTCGCACAAAGTATTACTAACAGACAACTAAATTTTGAGTAAAATTTGTTTTCCTATTATTTAGTGTCTTTGTGCTTAAATAATTTGTAATCATTTCTATCTGTTCAATTAAGATTTGAGAATACAGATAGGTTACTAGTTGACTACGAAGGGCACCGATGGATTTTATTAAGAGATTTTGGAATCTCACTGCCGAGTCGATTGAGATGCTGCTTTGTTTTGGTAAAGAAAAAAAACATGTGCCATTAACTAAATTAGTTTAGCGTCAAAGGGCCATGCCCAAAATATAGCACGGAATAGGCCTCCTACAAAGCCAAATCGAATGATGGGAGACCAAACAGAAGATCGACGAACTGAAGACTGCCACATTACCAATAAAAAACCAGAATAAGTGATGAACGGAACCGCTATGAAGTGAGGCAACGCAGAATAGCATTAATAAATTAGACATTGAACTCAAAAACTTTTGGTACTTGACATATGTCATGTCCATTGACACAGCATCTTGGTGATGCTGAACTTGAAGTGCCTAAACTAATGAAACTACATTCGGTTAACTGAATAACGAATTTGTCCACTACCAGTAATATTCACAACCTGTATCTACTCTGTGACGAAGACTTTATTTGGGGTTTAAGTTTAAATGGCCTACTACTATCTTAAAGGGTAGTTAGGTCTTTAACACATTGTTTCTATACATACTTCTCTTGCTTCCTTCCCTCTCACAGTCTCACGCACGCTTGCAGATTACGGAGACTTTTGGCTTAAGATAAAACACGATATATTTGGCTGTTTTTCCAGAAAGGTGGTCAAGTACAAGTTTGGCATATATAATAAGGGAACTAGAACTATGACCAAAGTATATATTTTAGCTTTGCCGTCACTCATATTTAATGGTACAGTTATACCCTTTAGTTCTAGTATCAAAGATCTCGGCTTGCAGATTGACAACACACTAAGCTGGCAAACCCAAATCACGGCCGTCGGTCAAAAGGACACCGGGTTGTTGCGATATCTGTATCGCTTTAAAAATCTACTCCCCTCTAGCGCGAAAACAATGCTCGTGCAGTCCTTAATCCTTCCTATATTCGACTATGGTGATATGTGCTACTACGATCTAAATGCAGATCTTCTCAACAAACTCGACCGCCTTCTAAATAGCTGCATTCGATTCATATTTAATTTACGTAAATTTGGCCATGTGTCTGAGTATCGATCCGATCTAAAGTCCCATCTTTCCCATCTGAAATTTTTCCTCTTTATTTTTATCTTCTATGGATTTGCAGCTACTTCACTAGTTTCTGCATCACCCTAAGGTAGACTGGTACAAAATACCTCAGGCATTAAGTCCGCCTTTGTACCTGTAATGCATAAAGCATTAAATAAATAAATAAATAAGGGTATTATTAGGTATATTTATCATCCAGTCTCCAAAGCATTTATACGGACGGATGATTTAGCGCAGTGGTTAAGAGCTTAAGTCGTTCTGCCCACTGCGTCTAATAGTCGCGGGTTCGAGTCCCGCACGGGACAAATCTTTGTGTGATCCACAATTATTTGTTCTGGTCTGTGTATATGTGTTTGTGAATTTTCATGTTTGTAAACGCACCCACGACTCAGGAATAAATTCTCGTGGGGGCTACGTATTTCATTAAAAAAAAAACTACATGTATAACAATCAACCTATACCGACTTACGGATAGACAAATGTCTCCTTTTACAAATCAAAATCAAGAAATGAATCAACTCAACATCATTTTTTTTGTTCATGTAGACCGAGAAGTACTTATGAATAGTCTTTTAGTTAAGACTCTACCATCCGTTCGGAATGTTATTCCTGTGGAGAAGAAAGGCAAGAAACTCCGAAGTTAAACTACTAAACTTTTAAAATGAGAGTTCTACAATCCTTTTCGTATACATTGCGTTCATGGGGTATGAGAGAACAGTGAAGAACGAGTTAAGTATATGGGCTTAAGTATAGATTAAACGTAAATGTACTTAAACGCATGGTATCAATCAGTGTCTACACAGTCCTCTTATTTACAAAAAATAGTCTTTGCAATGGAGTATTAAAAATACATTAAAAATAATAAAATATATAATGAGTGCAAACTAAATACTTGGTAGTGTAAATAGATGTAGATAGCTCTAGTGTTATGCAGATCGAGCCAAAGTTCAACAAAACTACAGGTTTAATCCGCCAAAGGGTAGAGGCTGGACCAGTCTCCACCAGCAGCACCCGTTCACGAGTATTACTTGAGCAGCAGCTTTCACCCTCCTCGGCCATATCGGAAGGAAGACCCGCTCCGCAGAGAGTAAGTCTAAGGACTTCTTGGATCTACCAGGTTCTGTGCGGATATGTGGAAGCAGATTTGTGGCACGATGGTGGTGGAGTATGACCTATTCGCTACTAACTTAATTTGTGTCGATAGGCCTTTCCCCAGCAGTGGGACAGTATTGTAAAATTTATTTTTATTATGCAATGCGCAAGTGGAAGGATGTAGGCACCGGAGAAGACCTAGACTATCTTACCATGACCAAATAGACCGTGTCTTATCTGAAGGGCAAGTCAAGAGTCTCCTTAACCGGCGAGCGTGTATGAGACGAACTATGAGAGTGTAGGAAGCCAGAGGTCTGTATGGAAAGAACCTGTTGGAACTCTGTACTCTCTGCCTACCCCGCAAGGGAACTGAGGTGATGATATAGATAGATAGATTATGGATATCAACCATTGACTCTTTAGTGATAGTTTCAGAAGCTTTGAACTTACTTTACTAAAATCGGATATCTAATACCCGGATAACATGGTACATAATATAACCGGACTCTGTCACCAAATCAAAATTCGTTTCGGCCCGTATCGGACCCGGTCATGTCTTCTGAATATTTATCAGGGGTCGACACAGCTGCGGGTCGCAATTGAAACCGTCACGGATTTTGTTATTTCGATACCCTCTAGTGTTTTGATTTAATAACTGCTGTAGAATTATGGGTCCCTGGTACTTGAGAGTGACACTGAAGAGATATCCCAAGAGGGTAGAGGGGAGGGAGGGGTTACTGAGGAGGTATGCCACGCGGGAGGGAGGGGTGGAGGTGGTCTGTGTACACCCACAGCGCGGTTAGTTCCCGACACGGATTTTGTTATTTCGATACCTCTCAGTGTTGATTTTGATTAAAGAATGAACTTCTCTAGAGTTATGACTCCCTGGTAGCTGAATACTGAGGTGGTATCCTAAGCGGGGGAAGTTATCTATGTACACCAACAACGCAGACAATGTCATGTTCCGTGAAGGATTTATTATTTTGATAGCTTCCAGTGTTTTGCTTTAATAATTGCTGTAGAGTTATGGGCGCCTGGTACTCGGGGTTAGTACTGAGGAATCAGGGGGAGGTGGACTTCGTGCATCTACATTACAGACGATGTATAATTTCCAATGTAATAATGGGCAAGACTGTTATTGAAACTTTTTGAACGGAAAAACTACACTTTATGACCCGGGATTCGGGCCAAAGACCTTGTGTCATAAGGCACACTATTCGCTACTAAATCAGTCATTAAGTCGTATTAAACAAATTGAAATAAAAAAGAAAAATAAACTCTTAACCAAATCCCGTTAATTTAGAGTCGAAAAACACTAAAACCTAGGCTAACTATAAAAGTAACTAACAGTTAAAGTTAATTAGCATGTGTAAGTTATAGTTAACAAAAGTGCATCGTCGGGGTAACACATGGGATAAGGGGTGTACTCAAAGTTAACTTGAACTTTAACTTAACACCAACTTAAGACCGTTGATATTGATGTTACTCGGAAGTAGGGGCCGCAACTTCTTTAAAATAAATTAAGTATAATTGTTTTCAGAGAGGGTAAGTAAAGAGTAGCTTATAAGTTATTTAACCCAACTATCTATCTATCTATATCATCACGCCAGATCCCTTACGGGGTAGGCAGAGAGTACAGAGTTTTGGAACTCTGGCTCGTTCCTTACATACCTCTCTGGCTTCCTCTACTCTCATAGTTCGTCTCATACACGCTCGCCGGTTACGGAGACTCCTGACTTGTCCTTCAGACCCGGTCTATTTGGTCATGGTAAGCTAGTCTAGGTCTTCCCCGGTACCTACATCCTTCCACTTTCGCATTGTATATCAGTTTTGTCATTCTTTCTTCGGACATTCTTTCTATATACCCGAACCAACGGAGCATACCCTTTCTCATCTTTACACCGATACTCTCTTTCATACCTATTTGCTTTCTTACTACGCTGTTGCGAATACGGTCGGTCAGCTTCACTCCGCACATCTTCCGCAGAGCTCGCATTTCCACCGCATTTATCCTACTTTCATTCTCCTTCTTACATAGCCAACTAATAGTATAAATGTGAAAGTTGGTGTGTTTGTATGTTTGTTACTCAATCACGCAAAAACGGCTCAACGGATTTGGATAAAATTTGGCACACAAATAGTTTATTACCTGGATTAACACATAGGATACTTTTTATTCCGAAAAATGTAAGCTTCCTGTCTAAAGTCGCGGACGATATCGCGGGCAGGAACTAGTTTAATATAATTTTGAAAGCTCGCGCTTTTTTACTCCAGTAAAAAGGAGAACAGGTTTGTTTCTGTGTGTGTCCACAACATAGTAGTCTCAACATAAGAAGTCTGCGCCTATAACCAAGTTGACAATCTACAGTCGGTAACGCTAATAGAAAAATGAAAAATGCATGGGAATGACATTTTGCAACGAAAAATCACGTGGTCAAAACAAAAGAATTGTGAGAAGAAACAAAACGCTTGTAACTTGTCTAGGCCCTCTGATTTGACAGACGCAGCTGCATAAAAAAATAATTATTATTACGAGGATGTAAGATTAAACGACGATTTATTGTCCTTTTATTAAATGATATTTTTCTTTGCCTATGTCATCTGTCAAAAGGACTTCAGTGCAGTGAAATTTATGTGAAAAAAGTCTAGACTTACCGCCTTCTTCTTCTTCTTCAAGTTATAGCTTCACACTAATTATAAGTGTATATTGCCAGTGTCCAGTGAGATATATAATCGTGTTTGTTAAAATTAATTCGACTCCCCGATGAATTTGATGACAACGATGATAATGAAATTAATGAAGTACCCCACCCTGGATAGTAAAGCGGTGGATACTTTACATACCAATTGCAACGGCCGTTTTGAGGGAAGTCGAAAAGGCACGTTTTATCACTTTGTTACAATTACATACACTCATGCACATATAAGAACACATAATGGTTAATATTCCACCAACATTACACATTATTAGTCGAAATAACACAAATTTTGGAAATTAAAACAAATTGACAACATCACTCTTCGACTTCCCGCCAAAACTCCAACCGCCTTGATATTAAATTTCATGTTTGTAAACGCACCTAAAACACAGGAACAGATCCTGAAATTCTGAATACAAAACAAAAGCGTTCAAGAACCGCTAAACCGATTTTGAATAATATTTATTTTACATAAACATTTAAAACTTAAAGCCCACTTGAGCCCACAAATTGCTTAAGTCCAAACTAAGTAACTTATTCACAGAAGCATAAATTAAAAGAATTCACTTCTTAACAATAATGATTATGCCCGTACTTTTACCAACTTAATATATCACTTGACGAACACAAAAGATAATAATCTTCTACCTTATAACGCTACATATAGAACTTTAATTTGTTTAAAAGTAGTTTTTAAAGTGTATACTTACGTTGGTGGCCCCATACGGCGAAGTCAAAAGGGGCTATCGATCAATGTCCAAGGGGTTCGGTTTCCCGTTCGATCAAAATGTAACTCGGCACAGGTATTATTAATTATTTAATGTGGATGTCGTTTATATAATTATCTGTTTGTCTGTCGGTTGTCTTTGTTCTATTAATAGATAGTTCGTTTTTAAATACGGTAGGCGGTTAGATTTTCTGGATGTAATCTATACAAGCTATGACCCGTGGCTTTGCACGCGTTTATTTTGTAATAATACTGATGTTATAAATGTGAAAGTTTGTATGTTTGTAAGTTTGTTCCTCCATGACGCAAAAACGGCTGAACGGATTTAGATAAAATTTGGAACACAGTCTATTTATTACCTGAATTAACACATAGGATTTTTATCCCGGAAAAACGTTAGTTTCCTGTGTAAACTCAAGGAGAAGTCGTAGGTAGAATCTAGTATCCTTATAAATTACTAGCGTCTACCCGTGAAGTCATCCACGTTGACTTTAGACAGGAACCAAACATATTTCCGGGACAAAATCCTATTTTGGCAAGGATTATTGCTCATTTCAATCTCTCAAACGGCTCCAATAGTTCCTGCCATTTCAAACCAACGTAACTCTTGCTCAATCTCTTCTTTTACCACTTCTTGACTATGCCGATGTCAGCTTTCTCGAAGCAACTGAGGAACTTCTGAATAAACTCGAACGGCTGCAGAATTTGTGCATCCGCTTCATTTTCGGCCTTCGGAAATTCGACCATGTGTCAGAATTTCGTAGGCGGTTGAAGTGGTTGCCTATTCGGCAGCGTCGGGATACTCATATTCTCTCTTTGCTTTTTTCTGATCTTAACAATCCTAATTCCTTAGTATATCTTCGTGAACGCTTTGAGTATCTTGTCCCCAGGGGAAAACCATGTCGCTCTACCTCTTCTCCTCTTCTTTTTTTTTTTTATAAGTTATATAACTGTGAAGGTTTACTCAAATAGCCGACGGAGCGTGACGGAAGCGTGACAGAAGCGCTCGTCTGCGTTCGGTCGTGACGTTTACCGCCGCGCCGAGCGGGGCTGCGCTGTGTGGCATCTCCCGTACATTTTAGTACATTACAACTCCCCAAGCCCCGCCAACGTCGCGCCGAGCGTGGCTGCGCTGTATGGCGTCTCCCATATAATTCACTATATTACAACTCCCCAAGCCGCGCCACCGTCGCGCTGCCGTCGCGCTGGCGTCGTGTGGGCTATGTGGCGAAACTTTTAAGTATAGTATATAAAATTCGATCAGTAACTTTGACGTGATAGACTAAAAAACATAGGATAATTACAAACAGTGCTTAAAACAAACTAGAATATGTTAATTAAATGCTCCATATGTTACGTATTCTATAAATACCGTGAGAAAAAAATAACGGCCTTGTTGGTCTGCAACCTTGTAAGTCTAGATATCTAAGTCTTGGGTTCGACTCCTACGTCCAACAGTGTACTTTTCTATTGAAATATTCCCATTATTAGACCGAAGTGTTGAATTGTGCCCACTGAAATGATACTAAACTCGGGCCCTAATACATGGTACCCAACATCGTCGTCAAAAGTGGATACATAGTACACCTCTGCCATCCTCACTTGGGGAATGCGTAACAGTGCTTATTTTTTCTGCAAATCAACAGCCTTTATATCGCTGTCTACCCCTATACGGAAAACAGCCACGACCAGTACTTTTTTCATACATTCCCTCTAAATTTTTTAAACACCCGTTATTAGATTCGTAAGCTAAGCCTCGTTCAAGCTGGCGATTCGCCAAGCACTTTGGCGCGGACGGAAGCGCAAATTACTGTTTACATTATGACATGTCTGTACTCTGTACTGTAATATTGCTATGTCGGTACACTATTCAGATGCAGTATAACATTTTTTTTTCCTTCTATAAAACCTTTGGTCAATTTTACCATAGGCTAAGAGGGTCATTATCATCATTGTACGGCAGTGTACTTTTAATAATGCGACTTGCGATCAAAATTTGATGTCAGAGTGGAGGAGCCATTGCTTAGCCTCTGGAGTCAGTCAGAGTCTAGAGTAGCTCCTAAAATCCGCCACTGAATTTCCTAGTGCGGCAGTCCCACGTGCCAGTTAGTCTGAGTCCCCAGAGTCATAACAAGGAGATTCAGTGATTCCCCACCTGTGCAGATGATAATTGCACCTTGCGACTCCGGTTCTCATTTGGTTGATGGAGGACCGCACCAGGCGTTGCTCTTTGAACCCCTGTACTAAAGTCGGGGGAGGTTACCCTAGGCGTCCGAACTCTCCCATTGCTTTTTCCACTCTGACTGGATGTTGAGGTGGTTCTAATGGGGTAAAGCGACCCTATACATCGCTTCAAAGTTACGACTACCTACCCAGAGATGGCTACCCGAATATAGAAGTGACAAAGACTCTCCATACATGTCTAGAACCCTATATGAGAGTTCGCTTGACCCGTGACATATATACAAGCTTCCGACAACAACTCTGGGGGGAGCGGCAGGGCCCGCCAGTCACAACACCCGTCTGGCTGGAAGATCTTCTCTTTGACACATCCTGCCAAAACACACCTGCCACAGGGATATGCCGCTTCGATGGCATCATCTTTATATATAAGATTTCGGTGTACGTGTGTTTGAAATTCTTATTTAAATGGCTTAATCGATTTTAATGTTTTTTCTTTGTACTTATAGGTTCACCTGGTTCTTAGCTATAGCTGGACCCGGTGGCGCTGCTGTTGAATGGGTGCGAAGCCACGGAAAATAGCTAGTTATAATATAGAATACTAGCTCTGACTTTGCCGGCGTGGTCGAAGAATCCCTTGCCCACCGGCCGGTGCAGAGCACCACAGCAAGACACTACTCGGGAGTATATGCCCTCCCCCATGACGACTGCCCAAGCCGAGGTCGTTCCTCCTTGAGGCACCCTTGTGCTAGTTGCCCCCTTGCCCTTCTGACACGAGCGTAGTGGTTGCACGCTCGCCCAGCGTAGATCATTCACACACAGCTGTTATCCGCGACTTCTTGTGAGTGATTTTCTTAAGGTAGCCTGTACCTTTTCCCAGGATGCAAATTTTTGTTAATGTTACGGACTGTCTCGTTAGTCCAGTGGCGAATAATGTGCTTTGCGATCCCGAGGTCCTGGGTTCAAATCTTAGGTCGGACAAATGCAGCTTTTCTAACGAAAAATTCCCAGTGTACACAGTACACTTCTGCCACCACCGTTTGGGGAATATAGGCGTGACGGTTTTTATTTTGTTATATTTTACTACGATGACCTGGTGAAGGTGGGTACTACAGTTCAAAGTCGGTCGTCATAGCGATTATAAATGAAGACCTATGACCTGCAGTGGACGTTTTTCCGCTACAGAAGCAGTACCATTATCGAGTTTTATTACCTTTGTTTTGAGTAGTGAATAAATGTCATATTTTATACCCTTTGTTCAATTCTTAAGTAAACAAAGGGTGCAAAACAATATAGGGTATCTATCCATACTAGTGGTCGCCCATTGGTCGAAATTCGACCGTAATTAATTTAAATTATAAGTTTGAACATTATTAAGGTTCTATTGTCAAAGACTATACTTCTATAATCACAGATTTCGCTAAGGCTACACTGTTAATTTGCCTATTTTTTCAATGCGATAAAGAAAATGTTGTCCATTGAACTTGACATACATATTTCGATAATTTAATTAATGATACAAAACTTCTCTGTGAACGATGTTATTTGTAAAAACTCTTTCATCGTTTGCTGGTTATGTTTGACATTCAGTAAGACTATAGACAAATAATATTAAAAACAAAGAATATTAATCTATTCTCAATTTGAAGTATATTGTGTGAAATACATGGTGTGTGTAATGGTTTTTTTTATTGATTTAATGTATTTATTATGTGTAATTTAAAAAAAAAATTAGCACTGCATTCCTTCTCTATATAAACGATGAGTGTGGGAAATTTCATACTCCTCCGTCCGCGCAATTTTCGTAAAAAGGGGTACAAAGATTTTGCTTCACGTATTAATATAATGATTTGCAAGTTAGGTTAGACGACGATTTAGCGCAGTTGTTAAGAGCTTGAGCTGCTCCGCCCACTGTGTCTAATAGTCGCGGGTTCGATTCCCGCACGGGACAAATCTTTGTGTGATCCACAATTATTTGTTCCGGTCTGGGTATTTGTTTGTGAATTTTCATGTTTGTAAACGCACCCACGACACAGGAATAAATCCTAGTGTGGGGCTACGTTAAAAAAAAAAAAAAAAAAAAAAGAGTATCTGTACTCTAACAGGTTCTTACCCGTCTCATACACGCTCGCCGGTTACGGAGTCTTGACTGGCCCTTCAGATAAGTCACGGCCTATTTGATCGTCGATAGTTTAGGTATTCCCCTGTACCTACATCCTTCCACTTTCGAGAATAAAGTGTATTCCAACGATATATCTTCAAACCCATGATAACTGCATCGGGTTTAATTTCAACAGAGATATTATCTAAATAGGTCGCCGAGGACGGGCGGGCAGCTGGACGATCGCCAAATGGAGGCACCTAATGTACGAAAACCTTGCGGCTTTGATGGCATGAAGTCTGCATGATGGGTTATTACTGTTTATCTTTACGCTAGTTATGTTTTGAGATAAGTTTTAAAATAGTAACTATGTGAATACACGGATGGAAAAATTCAACGATTTATCCATCGATCAAATATAGGTAGATACACGCTCGCCGCACGAATAATGGCACAACGAAAAGGCAGGCAAAAGTGGACGGTACTAAAAAATTTAGAGGCGCTCGTAGCGCTGTGCGACCGCGGTGTTCTTACCGATCACCAAGGTTAAGCAGCGTTCGACAGGCGGACCCCGCCTGAGATGGGCGACCGTTTGTGGCATTTTCACATTCGAGCGTCTCCGTGCTTCGGAAGGCACAATAATAATGGAATAACATGCAGACGAGTCGCAGGATTTTTAAATCGCGTTTGCAATGGTGTCAAAATAATAGAGACCAAATCAAAATGGATATCTTGGCTTCGCAACATTCCAGCCGCGATTTCAAAAACTTTTGGAAATCGACTAATAAATTAAATAGTAAGCCGGGTTTACCTGTGAGTATCAACGGGACTAGTGACTTGGTAGGCATAGCTGAGATGTTTAAAGAGCACTTTACTATAACATCGCCTCTGGGACCATTACAGCATGCATGTAGCGTTGGTTGTAGTGGCCAGGAGGTTAGTGCCCGATTTTCGGCAAAAGAAGTAAGAGAGGTCATTAAATCTATGTCGAAGGGTAAGTCTCCGGGCCATGACGACTTGAGCATTGAGCACCTTAAATATGCAGGTACTCATCTGCCCCGAGTGCTGGCGATGTTCTACTCCTTATGTGTGGGACACTCGTACTTACCTTCGCAGATGCTCAAGACTGTGGTTGTCCCGGTCGTGAAGAATAGGACTGGCGATATTAGTGACAGGAGCAATTATAGACCCATCTCCCTGGCCACTATTATCTCGAAAGTACTTGACGGTTTGCTTAACACTCAGCTTGAAAAACACATACATGTACACGACAACCAATTTGGTTTTAAGTCAGGTCTCTCCACAGAAATGGCGATATTGTGTTTAAAGCAAACTGTCAAATACTATACCGATAGGAATACGCCTATTTTTGCTTGCTTCCTCGACTTATCGAAGGCGTTTGACCTGGTTTGTTATGACATCTTGTGGCAAAAACTACAACAAACATCAATGCCAGCGGATTTAATACGTCTTTTTAAATATTGGTACATGAATCAGGTCAACGTTGTTCGGTGGGCGGGGGCCTATTCGACCTCATATAGGTTGGAGTGCGGAGTGAGGCAAGGGGGGCTAACCTCACCTAAACTTTTCAACCTCTATGTAAATGCGCTGATTGAGAGGCTGAGCAGTACGCATGTCGGTTGTCATATTGGAGGAGCATGCCTTAATAATATTAGTTATGCTGATGACATGGTGCTGCTGAGCGCCTCAGTGAGTGGATTATCGAAGCTGCTTGGCATTTGCGAAAAGTACGCTGACGATCACGGCTTGTTGTACAACGTGAGAAAAAGCGAGTGTATGGTCTTTCAGGCCCGAGGCAGATGTCTGGGTAATATACCGACCATCAAATTAAAAGGGTGTCCCCTAAATAGAGTCGACAAATTTAAATACCTAGGTCATGTGTTAACCTCGGACTTGAAAGACGATGTTGACATTGAAAAGGAACGTAGGGCGTTGTCTGTTCGTGCGAATATGATAGCCCGCAGATTCGCTCGCTGTTCGAGAGGAGTCAAAATAACCTTATTCAGGGCATTTTGCACTTCTTTCTACGCGAGCAGTCTGTGGGTCGCTTATTCGCGGGGACAGTACGGCGCCTTACGTGTCCAATATAACAATGCGTTCCGGGTGCTTTTGGGGCTGCCTCGCTTTTGTAGCGCTTCGGGAATGTTCGCCGAGGCGCACGTGGACTGCTTTTTTGCAACCATGCGCAAGCGGTGCGCGTCCTTGCTGCGCAGGGTGCGGGCCAGCCCCAACAGTATCCTTAACGCATTGGCGGAGAGGTTTGACTGTCAGTACTTGAACCACTGCAACATGGTTCATTTACTGACTAATGCATTGTATTAATAATAATGATAATAATAATATTATGTAATGGATCTTGACATCTGAAATAAATAATAATAATAATAATAAGCCGTTGGTCCCGGTTACCACTTAATGTGGTAGTCGTTGAGCCGAGTTGGAAGCCTTATAGGCGGCTTGTCCTGTGTGCGGTATCTGTATCCGAAAGAAGAGATGTGAGGGCATCGGGAGGGTCGGTGAGAACATGCCGCGGTCCGCGGTAGCGGCTGATAGGAGGGGAGTTAGGTTCGTAATCGGCGGCGGCTACAATTAGCGGATTTCTATGATTGGACGCGTTCGCGAAATATCGGGTTGTCGCCTTTTTAATAAAGGCGCAAATATGTTCGAGACGGACTAACGACAAGAGAGAGATATGAGACTAATGATGTTAATTAAAAAGAGTGTCTAGAGGATTCCAGATGGCCCAGTCCCCACAAACAGCACCCGTTCACGAGTATGACTACTGGAACTGCCATCTCGACCATATTGGAGGGAAGGGAGCGACCAGACAGCAACCGCAAGCAACGATATTATAGTGAATGACCAAACCAGAACCCCAAAGACGGTGGTCAGATTGTATCTACAAAGCAGCAATACCTCAAGCTCGTCAGGCACAACACGCTACGCTTACGCTTAATGGGGTAAATATTTTCTATACTAAAAATACTTAATATTAGTCAAAAGTCTTGTATTGTGGCCGGAATGCAGACAACAGGCTCGCTGCCTATTACACTGGGACCTATAATTGGTGATATGTGGCTGTATACCATACCCCTCTGTCATCCCTTGCTTGGGGAATATAGAGGAACATATAATAGTTTATTGCATAGTACAGTTTCATTGTGATCTGTACAACTTGGCATCGGTCCAGGCGGTGACAGCATCCCTAAAGGGGACAATTAAGATGTTATCTTCTACGAGATGAGTTTAGATCCCGTTAGCAACCAATTCAAAGCTATAGATCCTTTTGTGGATGCTGGTTTAGTTGAAGATTTTAAATAGTTTGCAGATGTCGGAACCCCACTGCCGACCTTTTCAGGGAAAAGGGAAAGTATTGCCTTATTGCAAGGACGACGGCTAGGTCCAGTGGTTAAGAGCTTAAACCGATCTGCCTACTGGATCGAGAAAGCGCGGGTTCGATCTCCGCACGGGACAAATTTTTGTCTGACCCACAATTATTTGTTTGTGTTTGTGTCTGGGTGTTTGTGTTTGTGAATTTCGTGTTTGTAAACGCACCCACGCTATACATTAACGCTAGATCTCTGGCAAGTAGGCAGAGAGTACAGACTTCCAACAGGTTCTTTCCTTACAAACCTCTCTGGCTTCCTCCACTTTCATAGTTCGTCTCATACACGCTTGCCGGTAACGGAGTCTCTTGACTTGCCCTTCAGATAAGACACAGTCTATTTGGTCATTGTAAGATAGTCTAGGTCTTCCCCGGCACCTACACCCTTCCACTTACGTATTTTATATCTGTTTTGTTATTCGTTCTTCCGACATTCTTACGACACCCACGCACGCCCGACATAGGAATAATTCCAAGTGTAGGGCCACACTTTTTTTATTAAAAAACAGACTTTTTTTAAAGAGTTTGTTGGTACTTGCGTTTACGAGGTTCTGGGTTTAAATCCTAGGTCAGACAAATGTAGGTTTTCTATCGAAAAATTCCTAGTGCCAGTCAGAGTTCTAGAGTTATGACCGATATATGGCTATAAACTCGTTCCCTTTTATATGGGACCTAACAACACCGGAAAAAGTGGGTACACACAGTATACCTCTGCCACGCCGTTGGGGGAATATAGGCGTGATGGTGTTTATTTTTTTATTTATCAACCATCTCCAAGCTATAGATAGTATGCTGGTTTAGTTTAAGACTAGTTTTTAAAGAGTTTATAGGTTTTGGGGTCATGTCGTGAAAAAAACTAACTTATCGGATTTTATTTGCGTAATCGGTACTTCTAAAGCGCTCAAAACGTTGGGAACATGAAATCAAAAATAAAGCGATAAATTATCGTCAATGCAATAATTATTTTTTTTTATTTTAACAGTATAAATTTTGGACCTTCCATATATTTCACGCTGTGAATACTTCTCAAAACAAATGATACAAACTTAGCAACAAATCGCTTTACAAAATTAATATTCTCTCGTGTTCGTTGTCTTGTACTTAATGAAAAATTTACCACTCCGTCTGTTTGTTTATACAGACGGCTGGTTTCGTCGTATAAATCAATTTAATGTAAATATTTATTTTACAAAGTGGCATCGCCTTTTTAAAGTTAATTTATATTCAATTTGTGTGTGAGTAAATTTTAAGATGTTTACTATTAATAAACGACAGGAATAAATTATTGAATAGTCATATAGAATATGGAGAGAGTTAAAGTTTCTATACTAGATCGAATCAGAAATGAGACTATCCGGCATAGAACCAAAGTCACCGACAATCAGCAAGCTAAAGTGGCAATGGGCTGGTCACATTTGCCGCAGAAGAGGCAACCGTTGGAGTAGACGGGCTTTGGAGTGGAGACGACGAACTGGCACACGCTGTGTATGATGCCTCCCCGCGAGATGGAGTGACGACATACGTCGGATAGCCGGCAGGAACTGGATGAATGAGTCGAGGATCAGGCTCTGAGGCGCATATTGGAAGAGGCCTTTGTACAGTAGTGGACTAATTTAGGCTGATGGTAATGATAACGATGATGATATAGAAACGGATCAATTTACATACACGGATGACCTATCTAACTCATCACGCCGCGGTCTCTTGTGGGGTAAGCGCAGAGAGTACTGAGTTCCAACAGGTTCCTAAAACGAAAGACTCGCTTTTTCCACTATTTATTTCTTACACACTCGCTTGTTAGAGAGACCCTTGACTTGACCATCAAATCAGATAGGACACGGTCTATTTTCGAAAGCACACTTCTCGAAAACGTCACGTTAACGTCACGAATAGTTTAAACGCTATCGGGTTGGCATGCCATCCTTTTAACATTACGAATTTACTTAATAGAGACTCTGTAACCGGCGAGCGTGCATGAGACGAACTATGAGAGTGAAGGAATCCAGAGAGGTAAGCCAAGAAAGAACCTGTTGGAACTCTGTACTCTCTGTCTACCCCGCAAGCTATCTGGCATGATGATATAGATAGATAGACTAAATAAATATGAATGTTACAACACGTTTTCTCGAAAACGACACGCTAAAAACAATGTGCTCGTACTCTTAGTAGCAGACATCCACAAACCGACACAAAATATTTTTTTTTTATAAAGCCTTTATAAAAACAAGTTTTTATAGCAAAAATACAACAAAGATTCTTACGTTGTTCAGGAGTTCCTATAGCTTCCATTCGGCGCCATCATCAGCCCTTAGGCACCAATCGGGTCTAAAGTCAAGACAAATCCAACGAGCCCAAACACGGTAAGTTTATATTGAATATTCGAGTGGTTCCATTGAACACCTTCCGGCTTCATCATCAGACCCTGAACACTATCTGGTTGTAAAGTACTCGTCAATACCAATCTTAGAAGCCCACGCAACAGGGGGGTTACGTTACATAATTCACATGTTCCTATGGCCACCTTCTGACTCCATCATCAGACCAGCTCCATGGTACCATACTACTACATTGTCATTGACATACATACGTATGCCAAATTTCAGCTCAATCAGATACCTGCAAGTGCCTGAAAAATGAATCACAAGATTTGAACCGGAAAGAGACAGACATACGCTTGCAAGTTAAATAAAAGCTTGTAAAAAAGAAAATAAAGGCAGCTGTAAACAAAATACATTTCCAATACAAAATAAATACCCATTACAAAGTAACCAAAGAATAATCGCAATACGTTTTGTGAATAAAAAAAATACATTTACATATTGCCTTGGTTGGGCTGAGCATTGAATTCAGGGCCTCGTTGCATTGAAATAATAAGTCAGTTGGTTTAATTGACAAGCCTGTTTTCTTGAGTGACGGCCTGATGAGTTGCAAGCTTGAAGCCAGCCTTTTGTGTATACGGAATATATTACAGTGTAAATATGAACATGTTAAACAGCATGTTCTCATGAGGCGCTCGTAGCGCTGTACGACTGCGGTGTTCTTACCGACCACTAAGGTTGAGGAGCGTTCGACTCGGTCGACCTGAGATGCATGACCATTTGTGGCATTTTCATATTCAAGCGTCTCCGGGCTTCGGAAGGCGCGCTAAGCCGTTGGTCCGGGCTACCACGTAATGTGGCAATTAAGCTAAGTTGGAAGCCTTATAAGTAACTTGATAAGCTCCAACACCAGGTGGCCACAAACCTGCCTCCACCGCACCGCACTGGGTCCGCGTGGTGGAGTATGACCTAATCTCTCTCACCTCGATTTGTGAGAGAAAGCCTTTGCCCAGTAGTGGGACAATTTAGGTAATATTACTGTACAGCGTGTAACAGAAACATTGCAAGATCTAAAAGGTTTTTGTAAATCGGTTACTGAATTGATGACAACTATTTTTAATAAATGTTACGTTTTTTTTTAAATTGATGCAACACGATTAGTTATGATTTTTTTTAAAACTTAGCCCTACACTATGAATTTAATTCTGTGCCGTAGGTGCGTTTACAAGCATGAAAATTCACATACGCAAATACTCAGACCGTGGGTCACACAAAGGTTTGTCCCGTGCGGGAATCGAACCCGCGACTATTAGACACAGTGGGCGGAGTGGCTTAAGCTCTTAACCACTGCACTAAATTGTCGGTTCATTTAAGATAAAAAGCAATATAGCGATTTCAATCGAACTTCTTTACACATTTACTCAATACAGCGAGTTTAGTTCTTAAGAATATGCTAATTTGCTCCTTAAAATTGAAGCCTATTTTTGAATTTTAAGGCAAAAATCTGATGAGGGATTAGGGGATGAGATCTTGCAAGTTGTATATTGTGTTTAATTGAAAGGTTGTGTACTTGGCTACAGGCCAAAGATTTGTAGTCTCGAGGAATTGAAAGAAGATTCTATACTACTGCTTAAAGCAATCATAAAAAAATATTAGATATTTCGTTTTGGCAGAAACTATTCCTATTAATGTTATAAATGTGAAGGTTTGTATGTTTGGGCGTGTATATATGTGTTTGTATTTATGTTTCAGAGGGCACGTTAAGCCGTCGGTCCTGGCCACCATTTTATGTGGTAGTCGTAAAGCCAAGTTGAAAGTTTTAGAGGCTTTTTAAAGGACATTGTCGAAAATTGCCCCAGAACCAACCAACATTAGTCCCATGCCATCATTATTGATCTATTTCATTCAAATAATGGCAAATATCTGTATCTAACGGACAATTTTCAATCTAAAACAAATATTTCAAAGTATTGTAAGTACTTATATCGAAGTCGCCGACATCTTTACTGAATGTCAACACACAATATAACCTTGTATGTATTAATGGCTACTGAATTACAGCCTCAAAATCTGATATTTTTGTGCAATATTGCGATTCCCCGCTTGACCGTTTAATAATAAATGCCTTAAGAGAATTAAGGGGTATTTGAAATCATACAAGTATTTTTTCATTGCTGTTGGTTCTGGGGCAAATTATGTATGGGCGCAGAACAATGTCCTTTGGCACACAAATAGTCTATTACGTGGATTAACACATAGGATACTTTTTAGCCCGGAAAAGTGTTAGGTTTCTGTCTAAAGTCAACGCGGACGAAGTCGTGGGCAGAAACTAGTATACTATATACTTAAGTAGCATTACCCTATTCCAAAGGGGTTGATCGAAGAACATCGGGACCCTAGCAACCTGAGACAGGCCATAATAACTTGCCAAATTACGTCCCAAAACGAATTAATAGGAGCAACAGGTGGTGAACAAAATCTTTCAAAAACAACCCTTATTCAAAAGTAATTGAGCGTATTTTCCATTGAGAAACTCACCGTTACGACTGATGGTAAAAGTCAGGTTTAATTATGGAATAGTGAACTTTATTTTGTAGAGTTAAGGGTGGTTTTCTCTTGGAAGTTGGTGCAATTTTAACTGATGATGTAATTGATCAGGAAATTTCGACAAGTCCCTGTATATTCAAGGGTTATGCATTATACATGGTGTAGGCAGAAAGGATACTAATTAAGAGGTCCATTTGATTGTGAAATATATTTTTTAAAAGAAACCTAAATCTCTGAATTATAATGACTTATTTCAGAAGACATGGACAGACACTATTACTATTCAAGGTTATTATTCAATCAATCAGCCTATAGGAGTCCACTGCTGGACATAGGCCTCTCCTAACACGCGCCATTGCACACGGTCCTCCGCCTTCCGCATCCAGTCTGTCCCAGCGACCTTTTTGAGGTCGTCGGTCCATCTAGCTGGGGGCCGTTTTACCTTATGCTTACCAAGTCGCGGTCTCCACTCTAGGACACGTTTGCTCCATCGGCCGTCGGTCCTTCTACAGATGTGACCAGCCCATTGCCACTTTAGCTTACTGAGTTTGCGAGCTATGTCGGTAACTTTGGTTCTTTGTCGGATTACCTCGTTACGAATTTTATCCTTCAAAGAGACGCCGAGCATAGTTCGCTCCATAGCCCGCTGTGCTACTTTGAATTTGTGGACTAGTCCCACTGTGAGTGGCCACGTCTCAGCCCCGTAGGTCATAACAGGTAGGACGCATTGGTTGTAGACTTTAGTCTTCAGGCATTGCCAGGTTATTATTACTAGGTGTTAAAGGTCAACGTCAAAAACAATAATTAGTACATCCCAAAAAGTACTTACAGACTTATTTATTAACATGCACCATAATATCCACCATTTTTGCCCTCCCGATGCTTTTACTTTCCTTCTTTCAAGTCAGATACCGACCTCGCCGGCGAGGTCGAAGAATCCCTTGCCCGTCGGCCGGTGCAGAGCACCACGGTATATGCCCTCCCCCATAGCGCCTGCACAAGCCGCGGCAGTTACTCCTTAAGGCGCACTTGAGCTAGATGCCCCCTTGCCCTTCTGGCTCGAGCGTAGTGGTTGCACGCTCGTCGTCTTGTTTGGTGAATCTGTAGATACTCACACACACAAAATCACCATGTAATTTTTTTTTAACTTTTTTTATGAAATAAGATTCCAGTTTGCATGTTTTTCTGAATTCTTTTGCTCCTAAACGGCTTGATAGATTTTGATGTTTTTTTGTACCTATATCATTTGGATGGTTCTTTGTTGTAGTAGGCCCGGGAGAGAGGCGCAGTTTTCGACTGGATGCGAAAACGTCTATAATACCGAGTTGTAGAAAAATTAAGGCCTCCTCAAAGATCCCTATGAACGATCGGATTTAAGCTGTTTACAAAAAAGCAGGTTGTTGCGGCGATCTTTGAATAAACCTTTGTACTACAGTGGACATCTTTGGGCTGATGATCATGATGATAACTCAGAAATAATCATCACTAGACATTATGCCAAAAATCATCACAACATATTTTTTTCTACGGGTCTTATCTGAATGGCAAGTCAATTCTCCGTTACCGGCGCGCGTATATGAGACGTTCTATGAGAGTAAAGGTAGCGAGAGAGCTCTGTAAGGAAAGTAATCGTTGGAAGTCTGTATTCCCTACCGTCTCTGCAAGGAATTTATCGTAATGCTATAGTTAGATAATTTGTCAATTTTATAGATATTAAAAAAATCTGACGTAAGAACCATAATAAAACAAAAGACTTAGCACGAAAAGACTGAGGTCAGCGTGACGCTAGCGAGTAAGCGTGCGGTCACGTTCATGTTTATTTAATAAACTGTAGTATGAAAAAGATGGCATATCAACTCGCTAGCGCCACGCTAACGTCAAAATATTCGTGCCAAACCCTCAGAAAAGTGCCGCAATAAACATTACGGAATTCGAAAGTAAATTCGTACAGACTCGGCTTACCTTTCGCAGATGGCTCCCGAAATTTATCTAATTAAATACATAATCCAATTAAAAGCCTTAACTTGTTCCAGAGAATATCGATATTCATTAAAATATTTTACTTCGGGACCTATTGTATAAGGTTAAATAGCGATATCTAAAGGCTATGGCTATTAGGAATTTCGTGTTGTCATCTCTTGGGCATGCATGCGTGCGTGCGTGCATGCATGCATGCGTGCGCCTGACTGTGCGTGCGTGCGTATGCAATGGTGCCGT
The DNA here is from genome assembly GCA_905147815.2 of Phalera bucephala. Classification (NCBI taxonomy): domain Eukaryota; kingdom Metazoa; phylum Arthropoda; class Insecta; order Lepidoptera; family Notodontidae; genus Phalera; species Phalera bucephala. The sequence continues at coordinate 13,054,765 of LR990633.1, forward strand.
TATTAGACATCATTTGTTTTCTTCTTTTATAAAAACGTAGCCCCACACTAGGATTTATTCCTGTGTCGTGGGTGCGTTTACAAACATGAAAATTTACACACAAATACCCAGACCGGACCAAATAATTGTGGGTCACACAAAGAGATCCCGTACGGGAATCGAACCCGCGACTATAAGACACACTGGGCGGAGCAAGTTAAACTCTTAACAACTGCGCTAAATCGTCCTTCAATTGGTTACAATCATCCGTATTCAGCTACAGGGCTTTATTTGCTATGATCAAACAAACTCAGCGCGTTAAGATATCGTTGTGAAATGATTGTGTAATACCATGTAATTTATGAAGTTACCATCCATCACCATTCTATTAAATTCCCCCATAGCGACTGCCCAAGCCGCGGCCGTTCCTCCTTAAGGCGCCCTGAGCTAGTTGCCCCCTTGCTCTTCTGGCTCGAGCATAAACGTTGCACGCTCGCCCTCTTGTCCGGTGAAGCTGTAAAGGCCCCGCGGCTAACACCGTAGATCATTCACACACACACACACACATTCTATTAAATTTACATCTACAAAGACGGAAGACTTTTTTTTTGTAATCGATGAACTGTAAAACTACTGAATCGATTTCAATAATTCTTTCTCCATTAGACAGCTACGTTATCCAGAAGTAACATAAAACCGGTAGGTGGCGCTGTTATCGACCGGGTGCAAACCCGCGGAAAACTGCTAGTATCTGATAAAGTAACCTAGAACCAATGTCGTAATCCTACTTAATATTCTAAATGTAAATTGTATGTATTGTATATTTGTATGGATGTTTGTTAATCAAAAACGGCAGAACGGATTTGAATGAAATTTAGCACACAGATAGTTTATTACATGAATAAACACATAGAATATTATTTATCTCGGAAAAATGTTAGGTTCCTGTCTAAAGTCAATGCGAAAAAAGTCGCGGGCAGAAAACTAATGTGTATTATAAGCGAAAACACAAATTCAATATCTCAACAAATTTTTGTTCTTCAAAGAACAATGGCAAGATCCCATACATGGTTTTGCCTGATATCGATTTGAGGCGTCGATGTATAAAAAAAATATGAAAACTACTTTCATTTTCATTACTTAAACATTTTATTCCGGAAAAATGTAAGGTTCCTGTCTAAAATAAAGGCGGACGTAGTTGCGGGCAGAAACTAGTCAATAATAAAATAAACACCGTCACGCCCATATTCCCCAAGCGGGGCTGGCAGAGGCGTACTGAGTACACCCACTTTTGGCCGACGATGTTATATCCCATGTATTAGGGGGCGAACCTATTGCCACCGGGCACAAATCCAGATTCCGGACTCATATTGGGAATTTTTCGTTAGAAAAACTTACTTTGAACCCAGGACCTCGTAATCACAAAGCGATTCGCTTTGCCACTAGACCAACGAGGGAGTCGTAATCACATATGTTCTATTTTTCTTTGCTCTAACAATATTTGCCGACACGTAATATTAGTCGTGTCAACAACCTTACGAAGGGGTGTGATGTCATTAGTCGTGGATTTCCGCTGTCATAATGATTTGGGTATAATATTGGCAAAGAAATTAGGGTCAAATTACTAAAGCTATGTTACCTTATAAGGTAATATAACTTTAGTAATTTGACTATTATTTATATACTATATTTGATTTATTATTACTATATTTGACTAGAAGGACCGACGGCCGATGGAGTAAGCGTGTCCTAGAGTGGAGACCGCGACTTGGTAAGCGTAAGGTAGGACGGCCCCCAGCTAGATGGACCGACGACCTCAAAAAGGTCGCTGGGACAGACTGGATGCGGAAGGCGAAGGACCGTGTGCAATGGCGCGTGTTAGGAGAGGCCTATGTCCAGCAGTGGACTGCGATAGGCTGATTGATTGATTGATATTTGACCTACTAAGGTAACATAGCTTTAGTAAAATGACCCTAATTTCTACAGACAAGAAGACAAGTAATTTATCTTAGGTATTTACTTTAGCTTTCCTACCTAGTAGTAGGAAAGCTATAGTAAATACCTAAGATAAATTACTGGTCTTTTTTGTGTGCGTGTGAATGATCTACGCTGTTGGCCGCGGGGCCTTTACAGCTTCACCGATAAGAGGGTGAGCTACCACCACTACGCTCAAGCCAGAAGGGTAAGGGGCAACTAACTCAAGTCGCCTCAAGGAGTCTCGGCTTGGGCAGTCGCGGCCGGCGGGCAAGAGATTCTTCGACCTCGCCGGCGAGGTCGGTGTCTGATCTTGAGTGCGGTGTCTGTATCCGAAAGAAGGGAAGTAAGGGCATCGGGAGGGCTGGCGAGAACATGACGGCGGTAGCGGCTGATAGTAGGAGAGTTAGGTGCGTATTCAGCGGCGGTTACGATTAGGGGGTTCTGATGATTGAATGCGTTTGCGAAATATCGCGTTGTCGCCTAAATTACTTGTGTTGATAGAGCATCGCGCGCGCAGAAAGACATAAAATTTATCTACCAATTCCGGTGAATAAATTGTAGTAGGCACACGCAGGCGCACACACACATTGAAAGCTTTTGAATAAATCAAACACCGTCATTACACACACATAGTGTCTAACTTAGGCCGCCTTTGGCGACATGTTTGTTAGCAAAGCTCAGTCTAGACAAGTCACACCCCTAACTATCGACAAGTAATTATAATAATATCAGCCCTGTTAAGAAACTGTCCCACCATTGGGCATACCCCTCTCGAACTGAGAGGGTTTAGGCCATAGTCCACCACGCTGGCCTAGTGCGGGTTGGCGAACTTAACACAACTTCGAGATACTCTTAGGCATGCAGGTTTCCTTACGATGTTTTCCTTCACCGTTAAAGCAAGTGATAGTCTATTTTTAATACGCACATGCTTTCGAAAAGACAGAGGTGCGTGCCTGGGTTTGAACCCGAGACCTCTGACTTTATCCAACGATCTAACCACTAGGATATCATTGTAAATAACATAACACAAGTAATTACTTAATCAAAATTAATTTAAGCCAGAGAAGTATGTAAGGAAAGAGCCTGTTGGAACTCTGTACTGAATGCCGACCCCGTAAGGGATCTGGCGTGATGATATAGATATGTAGATAGAAAATTAATTTAATTTCAGACATAAAAGTCCAAAGTTTGTTATTAACAATAGTAACTTATTAACTATGTCAGTTAATATAATAAATAAAACAAAACACAAAACACGAGCCTCCGTAACCGTTGCTATAAATAACATAAGAAAATAAATAATTTTATTTATTGATTTCCTATAAATTCCGCTAAGATAGAAAGCAAGAAACTATCTATCGATCCGCCGATCACTTGTGGGATAGGAGAGTAGAGAGGTGAAACGGGTACTTTCCTTCCATACCTCTCGTCCATCGCTCTCATAATAACAAAACATACACTGATAATAACAAAATTTAAACATATATTTTATCTCAACCAATACCGCTTCTACAAACACAAAATTAATATTCAAAAGGCATTAAATACTAAAAAATATTTAATCACGTGTAACACATAGAGTCGCCGACATCGCTCCGGGTTATTATCGTAAAATTTCTGTTAAAGGTCGACCACACGCGTTCGGACGGCGCTGCGACCGCGACCGGTGCTTTGGCGATTTTACGACTAAAATTATACGCACATCCGTTGGTTTACTAGTATTACAATTTTTAGGGTACTGTTTTATTGAAGACCTTTATAGTGTAGTATGGTTGTGACGTGTGAGGTTAATTATTATATAGGTCGTTCCTCCGTTCTATTCCGAAGTGTCAACAATGGTGTAATATAAACCGAACGGTGACGATCGTCTGAATTAAATAATTTAGGGCGCAGTCAGTGTTTTAGAGGATTTTAGAACATTAGTACCGCAAGACCTATTGGATTTCTGTATTCTCTGCCGTAAGGGATCTGGCGTGACGATATAAATAGATGAAGTCATTGGTTATTATTGTGACTGACGTTAAAATATTACAGAGTGTGATTACAACAACAAATATAAGAGAAAAATAATTTAACTTTATTTGAAACAGCACAAGGGAGACACATAAGATTTAACAACAATGTGCTATATATACACAAATTGTTCCAAATTATATTGAAGAACGTAAAAACCTAATACATCCAAAAAATACTCAAAAGAAAAGAATACAGATCAAAACAAATATCGAACACATATTTGTCCAAAACAAGGATCAAAGCCGTGACCATTCGGCCTATTGATCCGAGCAGCCTCTACCTAAACTACTCCACTCAGTAGTTGGACTAAACCACCAAGTCCAAGACCAAGTCTCTGTACCTTACAACACATTTCACGGACGGTTTGATCTAGTGGTTTAAACCTCAAGCCGCTCCACCGAATCTAGAAGTCGTGGGATCGATCCCCACACGAGATTAATATTTACGTCCGTCTGGGTATTTGTGTATGTGATTTTCATGTTATAAGCATCCACGACACAGGAATATTTCTTAGTGTGAGGTTACGTTTAAAGAATTACATGGGACCTAACATCGTCGGCGAAACGTGGGTGTACTCAGGACGCCTCTGCCACCCCTTCTGGGGAATATAGGCGTGACGGTGTTTACGTTTAAAGAAATGTAAAAGAAAATAAATATTATTTTAATAATAATACGGAACCCACATCTAATAATGTAACTCGTCTCTAACATTATATTTTTATGATGTTTACATTACTAGATATTTTGAAATATCGCCATAGTAGTGTTGTCATCGGGTTTTCAATATACTTAAAAAAAAGTAGTTAAAATTACTCCAAACAAGTTTTAAAAGTAAACAGTTAAAATTTGTATACGGCCATTAAAATTATGGTACATTTAGAATGAAATTAAATTTTATTGGTCTCGGTGTAATTTTGTGGCATAGTTATACGTGTTTATATTTTTTGTTTTTGTATATTTATGGGGATGAAAATGAGAGCGAAAACCGGGTCTACTTAGTACACCTCTGCCACCCCCGCTTGAGGAATATAGGCGTGACAGTGTTAAATGGTATAGTTAAAAAAATAACAATAAACTATTCATTGATGTAACCTGTTGGATATCTATACTCTCTACTCTCTCTGTCTGTACTCTCATCCTACCCCGCAAGGGATCTGGCGTGATGATACAAAATAGAATGTTATAATAGCAATATATCACCCCCTATTATAAGAGACCTAACATCGACGGCTAAAACGGCTCGAACCAGAAGGGCAAGGGGGCAACTAGCTCAAGGGCGCCTCAAGGAGGAACGGCCTCGGCTTGGGCAGTCGCTTTGGGGGAGGGCGTATACTAGGTGTCTCGCCGTGGTGCTCTGCACCGGCCGGCGGGCAAGGGATTCTTCGACCTCGCCGGCGAGGTCGGTGTCTGATCCTGTGTGCGGTATCTGGATCCGAATGAAGGGATGTAAGGGCATGGGGAGGGACGGTGAGAACATGCTGCGGACGGCGGTAGCGGTTGATAGGAGGGGAGTTGGGTTCGTAGTCGGCGGCGACTATGATTAGCGGATTACTATGATTGGACGCGTTCGCAAAATATCGGGTTGTCGCCTTCTTAATAAAGGTGCGAATAGGTTCGAGACCGAGATCGGAATGGAAACCACGGTGTTCTGTTCACCTCTTCTAAGAGAGCGATCGTGATATTACGATACCAAGAAACAAAAGGGGTAAGTCTGGTTTTACAAAATAATTAACACGAATTTCCCTTCCCTTAATTGACAAGCTAAAATAACCCTTTCAGTGGAATAACCGGAGCGCCGTTATTTCTATAGCAATAAGTCTTATATTACCATAAATCTGTCAACGCTGTTAATAAGGCGACGCAAGTCGGTAGCATATTTCTAAAGTCTTGTTACTTAGTTATTTGATCTATTTTTAAGATTCATTAAATGTCCTTTTTTAGATTTTAGCGCAGTGGTTAAGAGCTTAAGCTGTTCCGCCCACTGTGTCTAATAGTCGCGGGTTCGATTCCCGCACGGGACAAATCTTTGTGTGATCCACATATATGTGTTTCGGTCTGGGTATTTGCGTATGTGAATTTTCATGTTTGTAAACGCACTCACGGTACAGAAATAAATCCTAGTGTGGGGCTACGTTAAAAAAAAAAAAGTTTAATTTATTATTTAAAAAAATTATATTTTAATCATTACGATTATTCCTAAGGAATAGCCAGATAGATAGGTGTATGTATGTATCTATATCAACACACTAGATCCCTTGCGGGGTAGGAAAAGAGTACAGATTTCCAACAGTTATTTCCTTACAGACATCCATAGATAGATGAAAATAAACACATACACTCACACACACACACAAACACGCACACACAAACACACACACTACCAGCTCTCCTCTTGACACCACCACTTTCGACTAACACGAAATGTTATTTAGATTATGAGAGAGCCGAAATTAGCTCATATGGGGAAGGTGCACTGGTGACCTGAAATACAGGTATTACCTAGTTTAGGCACCAGTCGCCCACAACAAAAAACTGCATTGTAATATGGCAATCTTCCTATGTAATGTTATATTGTGGCGAGAATTAAAATGATTTTATAATTATTTTTGATGATATAGATAGAGATAGAGATAATTATTTTTAAATTAACTGATATAATATAATTTTGATCAAAGTGGTGGTGGTTGAGGGAATACTAACCTAATTCAGTTTTCTCTGAAAAAAAATCAGCATAAAGGTATACTACTGCACCTAATTTACTTCAGTTATCTTACTAACAGAACCTACTTCACTGCTTTACTTTCTTCTATCTATATAATCCAACGCCAAATCCCAAGCGGGGTAGGCAGAGTGTACAGTGTACAGTTGACTGCCTCGTTGGTCTGGTGGCAAAGCACATCGCTTTGTGTTCACGAGGTCCTGGGTTCAAATCCTAGGTCGGACGAATGTAGTTTTTATAACAAAAAATTCCCAGTATGAGTCCGGAGTCTGGAATTGTGCCCGATATATGGCAATAGGCTCGCCCCCTATTACATAGGACCTAACATCGTCGGCGAAACGTGGGTATACTCAGTACACCTCTGCCACCCCCGCTGGGGAAATATAGGCGTGACGAAGTGTTTTTTTTTTACAGAGTTCCAACAGTTTCTTTCCTTATATACATCTCTGGCTTCCTACACTCTCAGTTCGTCTTATACACGCTGGCCGGTTACGGAGACTCTTGATTTGTCCTTCATATAAGACTCGGTCTATTTGGTCATGGTAAGATAGTCTAGGTCTTCCCCGGTACCTACATCCTTCCACTTTCGCATGCATCTGTTTATTATTATTTACTTTCTTTTTAACCGACTTCAAAAAGGAGGAGGTTCTATGTTCGGTTGTATGTATGCTTTTTTTTTATGTATGTTCAGCGATATTTCCGTCAATTGTGGACCGATTTTGATGATTTTTTTTGCATTGGGTTCAGTATATCTCCAAGGTGGTCCCATTTTAATTTCATTGGTATTGGACCTTCGACTTAGAAGATAGACCAGGGAACTCCTTAACGACAAACAATAGGCATGTGTAAATTGAGATATTACGGGTATTACGTCAATCCTATAGGTACCCTACTATAGAATAATTCTCTCGTCACTTGAAATTGTAAAATAAAAATCTTTTATTAAAAAAGGTAACCGACTTCAAAAAGCAAAAAATAAATATTTGAAGTCGGTGCCAAGTAACCTGCACTGCACCAACCAGCACCGACTTCAAATATTTATTTTTTGTTTTTTGAAGTCGGTTTACCTTTTTTTATAAAAGATTTTTCTTTGTAAAAACCGTAACCACACATTAGGAATTATTCCTGTATCGTGGGTGCGTTTACAGACAGATAACTTACATAAACATCCAGACCGGAACATATATTTGTAGGTAACACAAAGATTTGTTCAATGCGGGAATCGAATCCGCGACTACTTAATACAGTCCGCGGAGCGGCTTACGCTCTTAACCACTAATCCAAGCCGTCCGTAAGCCCTAGTCCCATACTGCATTCGTAAGTATTCTCTCATCACTTCACTTCAGAGCTCACTAGCAATTCATTCATATGCTATAATACATCATATTCTTACACCACGTCATCGGAACGCTCAGTTAGATAGAAGAAAAATTATTTAGTAAATAGATATTGTTGACGAATGAATATTAATGAATTTTATAGTTTACGAGTTATTCTCTGGGATCACATAGGTTTTCTTGAAGAGAAAATGGTGATATATGCGCTAATAAAACATGGCTTACTATATAGTTATATTCAGCATGTATGTAACTACACCTATTTTCAGTTTGAAGATATTTATTCTCAATAAGAAATACTTACATGTAAATTGTAAAATTACTTATACTATAAGGTAAACATTAAAATAAGTTCGTTCACAGTTATTTTTTTTGTCTCCATATAACGCATTTAGCTTAAAGTGATTAGTTATTGACATAATTTACTCGAGAGGCTTAGTACGAACAATTTGATGTAATAGCAACATTGTCAAGAAAGCGTGTTGTCACTTTGACATGACATACCAACTCTATAGAGTCATGCTGACATCAATCTTTTAGTGCTAAGTTCTCTCGGCAACAAAACCTACTCCACTTTACTCCAGAATTTCCAAACTACGCATTCTCATGTTATGATACAGTTCCCTACATCACGTCATCGGAGCGACACACGCTCAGTTTAACGTGAGTCGATAGTGTGTGCCATGATTGATTGAGTTCAAACGTGGTTATATCCGGAAATCTGAGATAAACATTATAAAGTGATCTTAAAGCTTGTTCATACATTAATTAGCCTTCTAGTACCAGGCCGGAGTCTTGGATTGTGCCCGTTATAATGGCATCGGGCTCGCCTCCTATTAGATAGGACCTAACATCGTAGGTGATAAGTGGGTGTACTTATATATTTCTGCCACCCAAGGTTTGGGGAATATTGGCGCGACGGTTTTTTATGTTCTCGCTAACAAATCTACTTCACTCCTGAGCGCCTTAACTTCTCATTCACATATTATGATTATGACACATATAGGCGTGTATGACACATATATGAGGAATATAGGCGTCACGGATCAAGTCTTCTCACTCCGCAACATCGTAGAGAAGCATCTGGCAGTGGGCCGGAAGGTTTTCTGCGGTTTTGTAGATCTGGAGAAGGCATTTCACAGAACTGTGCGAAAGAGACTTTGGGACATTTTGCCAGAGTATGGTATAGATGGCACTCTGTTGCGAGCCGTCCAGTCCACTTATGTGGACTGCAAGGCATGCGTACGGGTGGGTGGTAACAGGCCACCCTGGTTTGACGTTAAAATCGGCGTCAAGCAGGGTTGCGTGTTGTCCGCTAGACTGTTTATAATATATCTGACAAAAGTCTCCAAAGACTGAAAGCGATGAATGAAGGTGTACAAATGGGTGACTTAGTGGTAAACCATCTACTTTATGCAGATGACGCGGTTTTAATAGCGCCAACAGCCACTGATCTGCAAACACTAGTCACAGTTATGAAAGACGACTGCATGATCAATGGCTTACACTTGAATGTGAAGAAAACCAAGATTATGGTTTTTGAAAGGGAAGAAACCAGAACGAATGTAAGGATTGTGGTTGGTAACAATGTGCTGGAGCAAGTGAATGAGTTTGTATATCTTGGATGCGCCTTCAGTAAGGATGGGAAATACACCGCTGACATAGAGAGAAGAGTGAGTGCAGGGAACAGAGTGAATGGTGCGATGGGAAAGCTACTCGGGAGCCGGCACTTAAGCCATAAGGCGCAGCTGGCCATACATAACGGAGTTCTTGTCCCAACGCTGTTATATGGTAGCGAGAGCTGGGTATGTAAGAAGGAGAATGAAAGTAGGATAAATGCGGTAGAAATGCGAGCTCTGCGGAAGATGTGCGGAGTGAAGCTGACCGACCGCATTAGCAACAGCATAGTAAGACAGCGAGTAGGTATGAAAGATAGTATCGGTGTAAAGATGAGAAAGGGCATGTTCCGTTGGTTCGGGCCTATAGAAAGAATGCCAGAGGAAAGAATGACAAAACAGATATACAATGTGAAAGTGGAAGGATGCAGGTACCGGGGAAGACCTAGACTATCTTACCACGACCAAATAAACCGAGTCTTATCTGATGGAAAAGTCAAGAGTCTCCGTAACCGGCGAGCGTGTATGAGACAAACTATGAGAGTCGAGGAAGCCAGAGAGGTATGTAAGGAAAGAACCTGTTGGAACTCTGTACTCTCTGCCTACCCCGCAAGGGATCTGGCGCGAGGTTATAGATATATATATATAGATATATATATATATATATATATATATATATATATATATATATATATATATATATATATATATATATATATATATAGGTATATATATATATATATATATATATATATATATATATATATATATATATATATATATATATATATATATATTTTCCAAATTTCGACGATCAGACCGGTTGCGTTGGAGAGCGATTCGGAAGGCCTATGTTCAGCAGTGGACAAGTACAGGCTGAGATAATAATGATGATTCCAAAAATCAAGGGGAAGGTCTTTGCTTAGCAGTGAGATACAAAATAGTCTATTAAATATATATAATAAAGTGGTAATATATGACTAATTTAAAGTAATTATTTCTTAGTTGTATCTGCCCATAACTCAACTCACATCTCATCTAGGTAGACAGGTACTCAGAAAACATTTTTCGAAATTCCCAATGTTACTGGGAACAGAAGCGTTCATCTAAAATTCAGAGTTCTAGTATTTCCATTTCGTTGCTATAAAGCCTTTGAACTCACGTATTCATATCCGTTATACCGAGCTGTCATCAAATTTCATACCGGACATCCCCCACAATCGATAGGGGGGAATCCCCCTACAATATGACACTCTACGTCGATTAACCCAAATTACGGGATCGTACCACGTAAATATTTGTGCACTCGTTAAACTGCGGACGAGTTGGGAAAAATCAATCTTATGATGGCATTCTATTTAGGAATGGATATTATTGTTCTATATTGGACCAGAATAATATGTTAATGATTTTAATTTAAAAAGACCCTTTTAGCAAAAACATTACGAAAATATCTTGCTTAATTGAAGAGTCAGATACTTTTCAATTAAGCAATATATTCAGTTCAAATCTTGTGATCCGTATTTCAAACACTTGCGGATATCCGATTGAGTTGAAAGGACATGATTTGCCCAGAACCAACACCAATGACAAAATACTTGTATGATTTCAAATCACCCATAAATTCTCTTAAGGCATTTATTATTAAACGGACAAGCGGGGGAATCGCAATATTGCACAAAAAGTATTAGATTTTGAGGTTATAATTCAGTACATATGAGGTTATATTGTGTTGACATTCAGTAAAGATGTCGGCGACTACGATAGTACTAGTACTTATGTACTTACAATACTTTGAAATATTCGTTTTAGATTGCAAATTGTCCGTTAAATAGGGATATTTGCCATTATTTTAATAAAATAGATAAATTATTATGGCATGGGTCAAATGTTTGTTGGTTTTGGGCCATTTTCGACAACGTCCTTTGGCATACGTATGTAAGTTCGATGAAAATGCAATAATATGGTACGATGGAGCTGATCTTATGATGGAGTCGGAATGTGGCCATAGGAATATGTGAAATATACAACGTAACCACTCGTTTTTAGGCTTGTTAGATTGGTATTGGCAAGTAATCTACAACCAGATAGTGTTCAGGGTCTGATGATGAAGCCGAAATTAGATCCCCCCTCCTATTCAGCCTTTACATGGACGATATTCCTCGTTCGAGTAAGGTGCATCTAGCCCTATTCGCGGATGATACCGCTCTGTATGTCTCGCATAGTAATAAAGGTTTCATTACCAGAAACCCTCAGGCAGCCGCCAATACCCTAGGGGATTGGTTCAGGAAGAGCGTATTGAGGTGAACCCGGCCAAGAGCGCTGCAATGATTTTCTCCAAAGGCGCCGCCCCGCGCCCCTCCCTGCGCTACCCCAGAAGTAATCTCGGTCAAGTGACCATGTTCGACCTACCTATTCCCTGGGTCAAACAGGTCAAATATCTAGGCGTCACCCTAAACAATACGACGACCTTCGGACCGCACATCAAGCAAGTCCGTAACCGAGCAGCCTTTGTGCTCGGTCGTCTTTACCCGATGATCTGCAAGTGGAGTAAAATGTCCCTTAGGAGTAGGTGACACTTTACAAAACTTGTATAGGGCCCATCATGACGTACGCTTGTGAGGTGTTCAGGCACGCCGCCCACTCTCACATCGATAGACTCCAAACGGTTCAATCCCGCTTCCTCCGCAAAGCCGTCGGAGCCCCGTGGTTCATACGGAATGTAGATCTCCATTCCGATCTCGGTCTCGAACCTATTCGCGCCTTTATTAAAAAGGCGACAACCCGATATTTCGCGAACGCGTCCAATCATAGAAATCCGTTAATCGTAGCCGGCGCCGACTACGAACTTAACTCCCCTCCTATCAGCCGCTACCGCCGTCCACGGCATGTTCTCACCGACTTTCCCGATGCCCTTGCATCCCTTCTTTCGGATACAGATACCGCACACAGAATCGAGGAGGTCGAAGAATCCCTTGCCCATCGGCCGGTGCAGAGCACCACGACTGCACAAGCCGAGGCCGTTTCTCCTTGCCCCCTTGCCCTTCTGGCTCGAGCGTAGTGGTTGCACGCTCGCCCTCTTGTCCGGTGAAGCTGTAAAGGCCCCGCGGCCAACAACGTAGATCATTTACACACACACACACACACACACACACACACACACACACACACACACGCCGAAACTGGAACCCCTACTGCTCAATATAACCACGCCGTGTTTGGGCTCGTTGGATTTGTCTTGAAGAATACTTGAGAACCGAATGTTGTCCAGGTTCTGATGATGGAGCCGGTAGGAAGCCATAGCACTCATGAACGAAGCAAGTTATTACATTGCGCGTTTTTGCTATAAAAGATTGTATTTTAAAAGGTCTTTTGAAATTAAATTATTTAAACTATGCAGTGTTTTCGAACGAAATCTATATTTTTCCGGACGGACGATTTGCCGCAATGTTTAAGAGCTTAAGCCACTCCACTCACTGGGTCGAATAGTCGCGGGTTCGATACCCGCATGCGACAAATCTTTGTGTGACACACAATTATTTGTTTCGATACGTGAATTTTCATGTTTGTTAACGCACCTAAGACACAGGAATAAATCCTAGCGTGGAGCTCGGTTTAAAGAAAAAAACAATTTAGACTGTGCGTCTAGTTTTTTATAATTACAATTTCTGTGGCTACGAGTGCCTAGCAGACGTTAATTCTAGCCAATTATTTGGTTTCTAAGTTATGCTATACGATTGGTTTATCAGTGGTTCCTGCACGCGAAGAGCTAATTACTGCGACCCAAACAATAAGCCGGGGCAATAGTGTCGTGTGCCAATGTTGTCGATATATTTTGAACTAACTTAGTGCGTCCCGCTGCTGTGCAAAGGTCTCCTTCTCTTCTTTCATACAGTCCTTCCTATCCTTAACCAATTATTAGTCATTCGGGCCGATATGCATTAAAGTCATCGCGCTAAGCGTTTGAGGCCTATTTAAGCTTCGATATAAACAAGTTTAAGAAACCACCATTTTCCATTCAAGCGATAAGTTTTCTTGTATTCAGAATCACTATTTTGTTACTTTAATAAAAAAAGTCTATCACATTTCCCTAGCGTGCCTGGCAGAGCTTTACTGTGTGTAGCCCTATTTAGTCACTAATGTAAGGTCCCAATGGGCGAGTCTATTACGACTAGACTTAACAAAATTGTACTACCTATTTAATCTCTGTGTATACCCATATTCTTACAAAAAAATATCTCTACTTTAATATAATGTAAGATAATAAATAAAGAATTCGCAATGTTATCAATGCGAATTCTTAACAACTCCAATTATGAATGCCACTTTCTCATCAATATGGTCGTCAAAAGATGGAAGCGTAATAAAAATGTAACTAAATATTTTAGCTCGATAAATCAATGTATCTATTTCACATCCCTATCTCCAATAATTAACGCACACACAGAAAGTACGTATCCAAAATTAGTGTTTCCCAATATCGATACATTTAAAAATAAATCGCTATAATAATGAAATGCTCACAGACCGCTGCGGGGAGCCGTGTCGTGTGCACGCTTGCCCGTCGCGTAGGGTAGTGATGTGCATAATAATTATCGATTATGACAAAGACTTGGTGAACACGCTTTGGTTGTAGAAAGTATATCACACGGTAGATTGGGCGGTGGAAATCGTTGCTTGTTTTTATGGGGGATGCAGTATTTTTATTGTTTTTTCCTCATGTGTATTTTAATTGAGGCAATGTTAATAGTTTGTACTTTTTGTAATTGTATAGTTATATTGCCTATATGTATGTGTCATATCAGCTAAATATCGTGTCTCTCATGCTGTGGCAAATAAAATTTCTTTCATTCTTCTTTCTCTTTCGTTCTAGTTATATTTTTTGTTTTATTTAACAATGTTAGTTTTTGTAGATAATAACGTTAGGGAGATATTTTGTAGTTTGTAAAATTTTTGCATCAATATATTCGATAACTGCCAGATTTTACCAGACTGACTCCTAAAATCAATGTAATAGAGGCCATGTACACTAATGACCTGGTACCGAGACTCGCGTGGTTATGGTATCTGGTCGTAGAATAGTGCCACTCCCACTTTTTGTGGATATCTTATTATATTATTTATTCAGAAACATTTTTTTTCTGATTGGATTCGAATTACTATCAGACTTTACTGTTAGTAATGTGGATTGTATATTGTTGGGTAGATTTCATGTCCGGTGAAGCTGTAAAGGCCCTGCGGCCAACAGCGTAGATAATTTACACACATACACACACACACACAGACACACACACACACACACACACAGACACACACACACACACACACACGCACAGCTAGATAGATTTTGCCAATCATCTACATATATTATAATGATAACCTTAACAAGTTCCCCAGTAGGTGTTCGAAAATGTATTAAATGGTTAGTATTCCAAATATTTTTCTGTCGCTATAGCGTAAGATTATAGATATATATTATCAAAGATTTTTAATTCTTATATTAAAATCATGTTACGTCTTTCTTTTCAAAAGTATCGATATTAAATATTACTCCGTATAAAATAAATTCACCCCAGACCTCCGCAGACTGTGTCCGCCACCGCAGTGACGTGCATATAAATTATCGATTATGTGGGAGACAAAGCGAGCAGTCTCCAAAGAATCTTGAGCGATATCCCCGTGTCATGCACATTGCACAAGGGTAGATGCAATTTTTAGTGATGTGGTGGTTGGCGGTATCGATAAAATTTTTATCTTTCTTTGAAATATTCGTAATGCGCTACCAACGTTTGGCGCACGACAAAATTAAAAAAAAAGTAAGGGAAAATATCAGAATCAGAAATCATTTATTGCTGGAAACATGGTTACACATATATTACAAGCTTCATTATAGTTCAACATGTTTCGCCAAATAATTGGCATGCAATATGTAATAAATAATATAATAAGAATAATAAGAATACAATAGCTTTTCAATCAATAATTCAGAATCGAACATACATGTCAATCACTCACTAGTAATATTTACATGGATAATAAATGTCGAAAAGAGTCAAGAAATCATGAATTAAATAAAATTAATGTATGTTTAAATGAATAACTAAAATGTCATTAATATATATTTGGTATTTTAATCTCTATGAAATGGTGTGTACTAAAAAAATCGGAACCTGGCTTACAGACATCAAAATTTATGCATTATTTAGACAAGCATTGACAGAATAGTATGCGTTTACTACCAGAAAATCTAAAAGTTTTCTTTTAAATACATTAATGTACTCTGTTGATTTAATTACTTTTGGCAAGTAATTAAATAATTTGGAGGTCATTCCAAGAATACTTTTTGCGAACAGTGCAGTTTTATGAAATTTTACTCTAATATTGTTTGGTAGACCTTCTTAACGTCCATCAGATGAGATGGGAGCTCTGTGCAATATATCTACTTTTAGTGGAGGGATAGAAATACCGACTTAGATAAAAATATTAGTATTTAACTGCCAGACAAGGAGTTCTTTTTCACACTAAGAAAGAAATCGACAAACACCAAAATAAATGCGCCTTAAAGAAACTTCCTTGACCGAAAAAACTTAGGGAGTTATAAAATGACCTTTAAGTTTCCGGCAAATGATTATAAAATATCATAGCGAAACTGTAGCTGTACTAGAGAGAGACTTGAAAGAGCGAGAAAGAAATGTTCACAAAAGAGACACAATACTACATATGTATATGCACCTATACCGATCTATCTATCTATAGCATCACACCAGATCCCCTGCGCAGATAACCCTAGGGAATTAATTACATTTCATTTATAACATTTTGCATCTATCGACATCTCTTCCCATCTCTACCTGACAGAACACGACAGAAACAAGAATGGCGCAACAGGCGTCCGTTGCTTTTTGTTCTATTTCTCAGCGGTAGAGTTAAGCACGATTTTGCTGGTCTGAGCTTAGATAATATGCTACCAGACAGATACTGACTGTGATAGTCATCTGAGGGCATAGTACACACAGATTAATGTTAGCGTAACGCCATCAATTTAATATACCATCCTTTTCACTCTACAATATTTTAAATAAAGATGAACGTGACGGCAGGCTTTCTAGACAACGTTATTATGATACATCAGTATGTTTATGCTGAGCTCTCTATACACACTTTTTTCATCCAGATCGTGGTCACTAGAGGGTAAAAGCTGGATATTTACAACACGAAGCCGTTCTGTTTATCATTTGAGAAGGCCTTTGTTCTGTAGTAGACGCCTGATGATGAAGGGTGAACGCAGGATAAAAGTTGTCTAAGCTGAAAAGCAGAAATTTTAGTAATAGGGACATTTTTTTTCGAGTTAATTGGGATTTTGTCAGGGACTACACTGACACTAAAACGAGAAGTAACGATTTTTTGTAGTAAAATGTCATTTCCGTACATTTTCAGTTTTCTATTCGCGTTGACGACTATAAAGGGTATTGTTAACTGGAGCTTATCTCTTAATCATTCCTTTTATACAATGGATAATACCACTTAATGTGGTAGTCTTTGAGCCAATTTGGAAGCCTTATAGGCAGCTTGATAAGTTCCACCAGCAGGTGGCCACAACCTGCCTCCACAAATCTGCACTAGGGGGTCTGTCCAAGTGCGTGCTCGTCGCGACCCCTGCCAGTCATTATGGCTGCAATCTTGGACCGAAGACGTACCGCAGTGCGGGCTAGGGCGTCCCCCCGAGGCGACGCGTACCGGCCCGCCCCCGTCGGTACGAATATAGGTGGAAGCGGCGATGGGGGCCCGCCACTCATCACGCCGAGTCCGAACTGGCGAGTCGTGGGGTGCAGAGTGTTTACTCTGTACTCTCTGCCTACCCCGCAAGGGATCTGGCGTGAGGTTATAGATAGATAGCATATTGTTCCATAATATTAATATTATCAACCCTCTATCAATGGAATTGATTAGCCGACGTTATTAGCAAATTAATTACATGAGCGATTAGTGCATCTGCAGTTTCCATAATTAGCAGACTTGCTGGTTATCAATTAGATACTGTATCATGTTTTGCTACTTTACCATTATCTAATTCATGATGGAATTAGGCGAGAAATTTATACCTCCACGCTGCAGGACTTAATGGCTACCTGCAGTCGAAGGGGCCACGTTTTAGGCCGCTTCTATATAAATACAACATGTCTGCTGTCGGAACGATATGAAGAGGAGTTTTTTCAGACACATCATTATCAGTCAAGAGCCGTCTACAGCAGGACAAATGTCTCCCTACAAGAATCCCAGAATTACTTTGTGCTGAAAATATTCAGATTTTACCGTGACCTTTACCAGGTTAAGGGGAAACTTAACCCTGACTCCCAAAAATAGGGTCTATTTACAGAAGATTGTTTATGAATGTACTGTGTATTTGTAATAAGAAATTATATAAAAATTAAGATGAAAAGGTCATGTAATTAATGTATAAAGGAAAATTAAAAATCAACACCGTCACGCCTATATTCCCCAGAGGGGGTGGCAGAGGTGTACTGAGTACACCCATGTTTCGCCGACGATGTTAGGTCCCATGTAATAGGGGGCGAGCCTATTGCCATATATCGGGCACAATTCCAGACTCCGGACTCATACTGGGAATTTTTTTGTTAGAAAAACTACATTTGTCCGACCAAAGATTATTATTAAGTAAAATTTAATTTAACATATTAAAATTTTCAAACTACCATTTTTATAAAACTCTATCTTAATAGTACCTAAATTGAAAATGTTCTATACATTGGTGGATTGGATATGTATAAAATATATACGAAAAAAAAGTTTAAGATATGCTATAATTGTATGGTATTTATTTTATTTAACTATATCTGAATCATAAGAAAAATAAACACTTGACTTGAGAAAAATAGACCTTGTGGGACACCGCACACCGAGGAGTTTTATATGCGTTTTTTTTTCTTGCAATATTTGTATGTCAATCTGTCTTGTAATCTATTTTTCAAGCATTTGCATTTTCCAGCTCAGTTGGATACCCATCCAACAACATATATTATAATATATATTTGTAGCTTAACACATGTAAATTTTTCTTCAACTAATTTCTCTAATCTTGGTACCTATTTTGTTAGACATATAATGAAATCGTTTTCTCTTTCTTTCGTGAAGGCGTATGGCGATAAAATCGATCTAAAATAATTCTATTAAAAAATATATACTTTTAAACGTATAATTTTGGAAAATTGAATACGTATCATTTAATTTTATGTAATGTATGGTACATTAAATTAAGGACCTTTTTACCTTCATTTTTATGTTCATTTCTTATAGCAAAAACGCAGAAGATTCATCAATAATCTTCTGTAAATAGATTCTATTTTAAGAAGTTAGGGTTAGGTTCCCCCTTAAAAAAGGTTTAAATACACTATATGTGAGTGTATTATGAATAGAATAATATACTACATTTCAAATGCAGTTATATAAAGAATAAGTCGTTGCATTGTTTTCATAAGCAATAGTCCATTTGGAAAAGCGCGTTAGTCAAACATTGTAGCTACAATATGCAAAGTGTTCGTCTGCATTTGATGCATGCTCGTGATGCTTTAAAATGGCTGAATATGACACCAAAGTGTAACATATCTTTGAAAATACAATCACTGAATATTCGGGTGGGATTTTGATATGATTGTGAACGCAGGACTTATGAACTCATGAAATGACACAGAGATATTCTTTTCTTTGTGCCGATGTATTTAAAAATGTTTACTTATTATATTATGATATTTGCCTTACGGAAACATAAAGAGGCAACACCGTCACGCCTATATTCCCTAAGCGGGGGTGGCACAGGTGTTCTCAGTACACCCACGATTCGCCGATGATGTTAGGTCCCATATAATAGGGGGCGAGTCTGTTGCTAAATACCGGGCACAATTCTAGACTCCTGACTAATACTGGGAAGTTTTTCGTTAGAATAAATAGATCTGTCCGACCTAGGATTTGAAGCCAGGATCTCATGATCACAAAGCGACGCGCTTTGCCAGTAGACCAACGAAGCAGTCTACGAGGAAACTTAAGAGACAATGGACATAATATTTCTTTCTCTCGGTAGAAATTGCTTATTGGCAAGTTGCTAAAAGTCAAGTTTTTTTAAGCAACCTTGAGTCCCCTAATACAAAAATCTGCTACTATCAACATGAGATTCTTTGCAGGGTAGGCATAAAGTACAGGGATCCTACTGCATTTCTTACAGACTCCTTTCGCTTCCCCTCTTCTTCCTCCGCTTCCAGAGACTTTTGACTTGCTTATCAGATAATTTAGGCGAAAGTGGAGGGATTTCAGTATATGTTAACCTGGACAAAAAAAATCACAACATCTGGATATTCAGTGTCAGTTATTTAAAGTAGTTTCGTACCTTTAGTAAGTGGCGATATTCTATTAACCTCATAAATACGGCTATAACGATATAAAATCTAAATAAGAGACAATAGATAAATCTGTAAATGAGAGAACCATGTAGCCATCCTCATTAACAGTATAACTTGGTTAATTTAATTTAGACCCACCTGATACTAAATTATTCTCCCATACGCCACAACTAAATGTAGATGGAAACATTAAAATACTATTATAAAAGAGTAACCGTAGAGTTTCTTGTCCTTCTTCTCCACAGGAATGACATTCCGAAGTGGTGGTAGAGTCTTCGTTATTATTCTGACGATTCATAAATACTGTAATGATTTACATGAATAAAAATATTCTGATTCTGAAAGTTGTATCGGTGTAAATGTGTCCGCAATAACGTTTCACTTTAATATTCATGTACGGAGCTTATCCCCGGGAACGGAACACTGGCAATACAGCTCGCTTATGACGGCGCCCATTGATCCACTGAGCCACTGGCACATTGCTGACAGCAAGGGAGACGAATTTAATAATCTTACACGTATATATAGGCTATCGATTCGTATTCCAGTAGAATTAACGGGATAAACTCTAGATGGAGAGGACATTACTTAAAGCTCGTTTTTTTTTGTTCTTATCGGTACTATTATGATATTTTTACTAATAATCATAATTAGATAGTAAATAAGAGGGTTTAGCATGAACAGATTGACTTTATCATAATATTATCGAATTGATATGCCGTCCTTTTCACACGAGGAATTTATTAAATAAAGATGAATCTGACAGCATGCGTTCTCTACAACGTTATCATAATGATAATCAGTCGTGCTAAGCCCTCTGATATAACCCTTAGTAGAAATGAAGTATACTCTACCATACGGAAGGTATGTAGATATAGTATACTTTGCTGCTCCCTTTGCGACACCACACGCGGCAATAAGATACAAATGCTTGTTAAAAGAGCGCAATTTCATTTATAGTGGCTTGTTATTACGATGTTTGTGGTCTTAACCCACAAAGCAAATGTTATTATAAAGAGGAGATAAATATGTTAAGAAACTGCCCCACCGTTGGGCCCAAGCCTCCTTTCAAACTGAGAGGGTTTAGGCCATACTCCACCACGCTGGCCCAGTGCAGGTTGACGAACTTCACAAACCTTCGGAAACTCTTAGGCATGTAGGTTTCCTCACGACGTTTTCCTTCACCGTTAAAGCAAGTGATAGTTAATTTTTAATACGCACATGCTTTCGAAAACATAGAGCTGCGTGCCTGGGTATGAACCCGAGATCTCTGACTTTGCAGACCATTGGTCTAACCACTAGACTATCACTGCTCCTTCTTTCCTTCTCCCTAAGAGGAGATAACATTATTAATTTTTTCTATACAGTCAAGCGTGTCACTGCGCGGGGTACCGCGGGATGAAGCGGACGGTTCACCCCCACACTTCAGTAATTGTACTGTAATGTAGCTGAGAATGTCAGACTAAAGTAAACTACACCCACCGCGATGTAGTCATGGCCTAGTTGGGAGTCACAGTGCACAGTTTCTTAGGCCGACTCCTCTTTATATTTCCTTCGTGGTTCTGACCTGGCTTCTGTCTGATTCATTCGTCTCTTCAACTGTCAAAGAAACCGTGTCATCTGAATCACTTTAAAGACAAAAAAGTAAAACGTTGAAACGCGACAAGCATCTCTTTCAAAAACGCGTGACGCATATAATCGACACACAATAAAACGCCAGTTAAAATTCTTCGTTCATTACTCGTTCGGTTCTTTTAAGTTCATCGAATAATGTTAAAGACTTTCGTGGAATGGCATGACGAATATTTTTTTTCAGTTTCTTGACTACGGCTCGGTTCAGTAGTTAAAACTATAACTCGCTTTGCTCACTGGACCAAGTCACGGTTTCGACTCGCGACAATTCTTTGTGTAACCCATAACATTTTTTTGAGTTTGTGTGTTTATTTATGTATATGTCATGTTTGTAAATGCACCCACGACACAGGAATACATATATAATATATTATTCGCCCTGTTAAGAAACTGTTCCACCGTTGGGCACGGGACTCCTCTCAGACTTAGAGGGTTTAGTCTATACTCCACCACGCTGGCCCAGTGTGGGTTGGCGAACTTTACACTCCTTTAAGAAACTCTTAGGCATGCAGGTTTCCTCACAATGTTTTCCTTCACCTTAAGGGTGATAGTTAAATTCTAATACGCACATGCTTTCAAAAAGATAGAGGTGCGTGCCTGGGTTTGAACCAGAGACCTCCGACTTTGCAGTCCAACGATCTAACCACTAGGCTATCACAGCTTGTATTAGTTACATATAGAAAAAAAATTTGTATGTTTTAATGGTCTTATCGAAAAAATCTTACTAGCAGTCTGGAATTGCGCCTGATGTAATGGCAGAAGGCTCGCTCCATATAACATCGTCGTGGGTGTACACAGTACACTTCTGCCAGCCCCGATTAGGCAATATAGAAATGTCTCCCCGCTGACTATATAATGATATAGTCGTGATTTCGAGAAAGAATGAGGTATTGGTAACACGCTACTCGATAACTACATTGTGTGGTCGCGGGTTAGATTCTGGTGGGATTTTCACATATTGCAATAGCTAGCTTATGCTCTTGACCACCGCTCTTGCATTAGATAGTAATCTATCTATCTATATCATCACGCCAGATCCCTTGCAAGGTAGGCAGAGAGTACAGAATTCCAACAGATTCTTTCCTCAGATAGTAATAATGGGTATAACCTAACCCGCAAGCAGTGTTGGGCATTATTCAATATTTTTTTCATTGTAGGATTCTGAAACTTCGATTGCAATAAAATTAATCTCCCTAAGGTTCTTCAGAATAGCAATGACTTTTTGGACGTCTAACGCCTCAGCCCCTTCAGTGATCATGAGTGATGTACTCGAATCGTCGAGATCTTATTTATTTTTTTTGTTTTTTTTTACACTCAGCCCCACACTAGGATTTATTCCTGTGTCGTGGGTGCGTTTACAAACTTGAAAATTCACATACACAAATACTCACACAAAACACGAAACAAATAATTGTAGATCACACAAAGACTTGGCCCGTGCGGGAATCGAACCCGCGACTATTAGACACAGTGGGCGGAGCGACTTAAGCTCTTAACCACTGCGCTAAATCGTCTAACTTATAAACCGAAAAACCCGCGATAAAATTCGGAATATTGGAAATGCAATTAAATGTAATTAAAATTAAAAGCCCGCAAGAGACCTGGCGTGATAGATAATAAAGATAAATCAACAAGACCATCGGTACATTTTGTAGTGGACCTGGACACACCACATCTTCTGGTACGAGGTCCCCACTCCAAAACTTTTCCGTCAAAACGTTTATTTCAAACCAAGTATAAAATTTTCAGATAACTTTAATACGCCGTCATGGACAATAAAAGTAAGCGTTTACGACTTCATTCGCGACGAACGGCCGACACGAGTCACCCTTTTAATTGGCACGTCCGGTGTAGAGGCGTTAATGAAAGTTTTCGAATTTCAACACTGAGATGAAGTAGGTACATATTTTGTACTTATTTTATTGTTTTAGGGCACACAAATACGATTTCTGTGCTCTAAAACTAATAAAATACTAGAAAATACTGCCTCATTGGTCTGGTGGCAAAGCACATCGCTTTATGATCACGAGGTCCTGGGTTCAAATCCTAGGTCGGACAAATGTAGATTTTCTAACGAAAAATTTCCAGTATGAGCCCGGAGTCTGGAATTGTGCCCGGTATATGACAATAGGCTCGCCCCCTATTACATGGGACCTAACATCGTCGGCGAAACGTGGGTGTACTCAGTACACCTCTGCCACCCCCGCTTGGGGAATATAGGCGTGACGGTGTAAGATACGATTTCTATGCTCTAAAACTAATGAAACATTAGAAGTCATTGATCAAATAAACGTAGATACACGCTCGCCACACGAAAATGGCACCACCAGAAGGCAGTCAAAAGTGGGCGGTACTAAAAAATTAAAAGGCTTCCGCTTTCTTGCAAATACAACTTTAAGTGCTACGAGTAAGGTACAATATGCCCTAATTTATGTTTATACCATAACTCTAACTACTCACGTTAAATCGCGAAGGTAGTATATCTTTGGTATGATATATCGATGCTACAAGTGAAATAGCTCACGACTTTGTTTGCAACCACTATCACCGCTGTGCTGTACATGCACAGTTTAGACAGACACAGAGTCAGATACACTTGAATTATTTCTTTCAAAAATAGGAATAATGGCTTGGTTAAGGTTTGTCAATGGTCAAGAGCTTAAGCCGCTCCGCCCACTGTGTCTAATAGTCGCGGTTTCGATTCCTGCACGGGACAAATCTTTGTGATCCACAATTATTTGTTCCGGTCTGGGTATTTGTGTATGTGAATTTTCATGTTTGTAAACGCACCCACGATACAGGAATAAATCCTAGTGTGGATTGCCAAGCACCACACCAACCCACGTTTAAAAAAAAATTAAAACAAAACTTTATAAGATTTTTGAAAAACTTTCATACTAACTTCAGCCAGTGTATTACATATATATATATATATATATATATATATATATATATATATAAAAACATTTTGTGATAATTTTCTCACAAGTGTGGCGAGAAGTTCACGAGTCTATACCACTTTTAGTGTCTTGTCATTACGATTTCTATGTATACTTATGTATACTTTATTAATAAGCCGCCCACTGTGTCTAATAGTCGCGGGTTCGATTCCCGCACGAGACAAATCTTTGTGTGCTCCACAATTATTTGTTCCGGTCTGGGTATTTGTGTATGTGAATTTTCATGTTTGTAAACGTACCCACGACACAGGAATTAATCCTAGTGTGGGGGCTTCGTTTTTATGAGAAAAAAAGAAAAAAAAATGTGTATCAACGTTTCCAACGAGCAAAGTCCTATAATCCAGTATTTATATGTGGCATAAATAACCTTATAGACGGGCACTAAAGTTGCAAATGCCCTTTATTTTGTTTGGCATATGTAACTTCGTTCTATGGGATCGTCGATACGTTAATACATGTTAAATGTGACTATTCTAAAATAGAAACATTCGTAGCACGATGGTAGGCGCAGATAGCAAGTCTCAAAATATTATCAAGATATCAAATGCAACTAAAAGAATTAAACCTTAAATTTTTTGTACAAGTTGGTGAACATTTTTACAAAAAAAAATTTCTTAGTGTAAGGCTATGTTTAAAAAACTAATAAAAATATATCAGACATGTTTAATGAAGTACAAACGCAAACAAAACTGAACGCGTTCGTAACGAATCGACAAAATGGACGTCGGACAATTAAAACTGCCGCATGCACACTTCTGCATCAAAATAAAAAACAGAACGAGTGAGAACGAGTTTGAGTGTTCCGTACTTTTTTTTTACTCTGCCTGGCGAATAATGCAGCTAGCGCTCAAAAAATCTTAGGTTGAATTCTAGAATTCGTGACCCAGGTTAGACTGAAAAATTCTCAGTTTAAGCCACAATCCCAGACTCCAATCCGTCACACCTATATTTCCCAAGCCCACTTGGCACAGGTGTACTATGCAGACCCAATATTCGCTGATGATGTTAGGTTCAAATGTAATAGGGGAAGATTATTTTGCTATTATAGCGGACATAAGAACACACACACACACACACACTCCAGATTGATACTGGAAATTTTTCCAATGAAAAATTAGTTTGTCTGACCTAGGATTCGAACTCAGGACCTCTAACTCGCAACACGCATTATCTTCAAGTAAACCAAATAAGCAGATCCCAAACGCCGAATAATTATTTTTCGATACCAAAACTCCAATTACACTTTTTTCCAACCTAGAATTCGAATCAGAATCAGAATATTTTTTGTTCATGTAAACCATTACAGTATTTATGAATCATCAAAATAGTAATAAAGACTCTACCACCACTTCGGAATGTCATTCCTGTGGAGAAGAAGGGCAAGAAACTCCACGGTTACTCTTTTAAAATAGTATTTTTACAATTTTTCCATCTACATTTTATTGTGAGGTATGGGAGAACAAGGTAGTGAGTCTAAATTAAATTAACCAAGGTAAACTATTCATGAGAATAGCTACATGGTTCTCTCATTTACAGATAAAGAAATGAGGAAGAAAATGATCAATTTTATTTAACTACTAGAAGGAAGAGAGGGAATAATAAATAATTATAGCTGAACATGTTATCCCCATTCTGGTGGAGCTGGAACAGCACCCATCCGAGCATTTTTATCTTTTAAATAATCATCTAGAGTATAGTAAGCTCGCTTGCAGAGCGTACGTTTAATACAAGATTTGAATTTATTTTCACTAAGTTGAGTAACGTCAACTGCAATTTTATTATAGAATCTAACACAGCAGCCCATGAAAGACGTGTGAATTTTAGACAGACGAAATTGCGGTTCATCCAATTTATTTATATGTCGCGTGTTATAGCAATGCCTATCACCTAGCTGATTAAATAGATCTAAATTTTTTCGTGTGTATATTCATCATCTCAGCCTATACTTGTCCACTGCTGAACATAGGCCTCCCCAATCGCTTTCCAGCGTAACCGGTCCGATGCCACCTGCATCCAACGACTTCCTGCGATTTTCACAAGATCGTCGGTCCATCTGGCAGGTGGTCGTCCCACGCTGCGCTTGCCAGTACGTGGTCTCCACTCTAGAATCTTTCTGCCCCAACGCCCGTCCGATCTTCGCGCTATGTGGCCCGCCCATTGCCACTTCAGCTTGCTAATCTTAACGGCTATGTCGGTGACCTTGGTTCTTCTACGAATCTCTTCATTCCTGATTCGATCACGTAGAGAAACGCCGAGCATAGCTCTCTCCATAGCTCGCTGAGCAACTCTGAGCTTTTTTATGAGACCTATTGTAAGAGACCACGTCTCTGATCCATATATCATCACTGGTAACACACATTGACTAAAAACTTTAGTCTTTAGGCACTGAGGTATTTTGGATGAGAAGATGTTGCGCAGTTTCCCGAACGCTGCCCAGCCGAGTTGGATTCGTCGATTGACCTCTCTCTCAAAGTTGGACCTACCTAACCGGACTACCTGTCCCAGGTAAATGTATTCGTCGACAACTTCAAGAGTAGAGTTCCCAACGGTGAGTGCGGTGGGTACGACATGGACGTTACACATTATTTTCGTTTTGTCCATGTTCATTTTAAGACCCACTTGTTGAGATACTCTGTTGAGGTCGCCGAGCATTCGTCCTAGATCTTCCAGCGACTCCGCACATGACCACAATGTCGTCGGCAAATCGAAGGTGAGTGATGTATTCGCCATTGATGTTGATGCCAAGTCCTCGCCATTCCAAGAGCTTGAAGGCGTCCTCTATGGTGGTCGTAAACAGTTTCGGAGAAATGACGTCTCCCTGTCTTACTCCTCTTTTTATGGAGATCGCCTTCGTGCACTGCCCTTGTACTCGGACTGACATGGTGGCGTTATTATACAAGCACTTCAACACTTCGATGTACCGATAGTCAATGCGGCATCGCTGGAGAGATCTAAGAACCGCCCAAGTCTCGATCGAATCGAAGGCTTTCTCATAGTCCACAAACGCCAAGCATAGTGGCCAATTATACTCCTCGGTCTTCTGTATAATCTGCCGCAGCGTATGTATGTGGTCTATGGTACTAAAGCCTTTCCGGAAACCGGCTTGTTCGGGAGGCTGGAAATCATCAAGCCTGCGTTCGAGACGATTCGTGATGACTCTCGAAAACAACTTGTAAACATGGCTCAGCAGTGTGATGGGCCTATAGTTCTTTAATAAAGTGTTATCACCTTTCTTGAAAAAGCGCGAGCAAGACGGAATTAAACAGCCTCTGAAGGACTTTAAGTACCGGCGATCCGCCCGCTTTCAGAAGCTCTGCAGTAATTCCGTCTTCACCCGGCGCTTTGTTGTTTTTAAGTTGGTTGAGAGCCATCCTAATCTCGTACAGGCTGATGTCCGGAATATCTTCAGTGTAGTGTCGGGTTAGCTTGGCTCTTGGGTCTTTTACCAAGTCAACAATAGGTTCAGCTACTGAGATATACAACTGTCCATAGAACCTCTCTATCTCCCTGAGCACCTCTGACCTATTCGACGTTACGTTTCCGTCCTCCGTCTTCAGCTTCGTCAACTGGCTTTGCCCAATCGACGCGGCTCTTGCGAACACTTTGGAGCCCTTGTTCTGCTTTATGGTCTCCTCAATACGTCTTGTGTTGAAGGACCGTAGATCGTGT
This sequence comes from Phalera bucephala, assembly GCA_905147815.2. Classification (NCBI taxonomy): domain Eukaryota; kingdom Metazoa; phylum Arthropoda; class Insecta; order Lepidoptera; family Notodontidae; genus Phalera; species Phalera bucephala. The sequence continues at coordinate 13,083,082 of LR990633.1, forward strand.
CGCAAGGACTTCAATATCTGTCCATTGAGCTGCCTATAGGACTTAGCATCATCGGAGGTTTGGAGTCTCATGGTACGTCGCTCAGCCATAAGGTTTCGGGTGTAGTCGGATAGCTTTTGAGGCCTATTTTTACGGTGGGGCTTAAAATGCTTAGACCCGACCGTATGGACAGTCTCTACCAACCTATTGTTGATTTCGTCCACTGATGCGCTGCTGTCTAGCAATTCGAAGCGGTTTGACAATTCGAGTTGAAAGTTCTCGGGGTTTTGGATATGTGTATTAGAAGGTCGGAGCGTAGACTTCATCAGACGCGATCTTTCCATTTTGACATTAATATTTAATGTGCCTCTGACCATTCGGTGATCACTGCCGGTTTTGCCCTGTGAATCACGGAGACATCATTAAATATTTGTCGCTTGGTGCTCATGATGAAGTCTATCTCATTTTTTGTGAAACCATCAGGGCTCATCCAGGTCCATTTCCTATGAGACGGCTTCTGGAAGAAAGAGTTCATCATAAAGAGTCCCTCCTTCTCCAGAAATTCGGCCAGCCTCTGACCCCTGGGGTTGCGCTGCCCATATCCAAATTGCCCCACTCTCAACTCATCATCGCCCCGTTTGCCCAGTCGCGCATTGAAGTCACCCATAATTACTGTAAAGTGTGCTTTGGAAGTATGTATGGCTCTACTAATGTCCTCATACATAACTTCGACCTCATCATCTGAGTATGCCGAGGTCGGTGCGTAGACCTGTATGACCTTCAGCGAATATCTTTTGGATATTCTGAGTATCAGGTACGCTACCCTGCTCGACACACTAGTGATGGACACAACGTTGTTTATGAGTGACTTGTGGGCGATAAATCCGACACCACCTTGGGACTGCTGTTCGCCCTCCCGGTAGTAAAACAAGTTGCCGGATTTTAAGGTTATCGTGTCCTCGCCCTCTCTTCGGACCTCCGATAAACCAACAATACTCCACCGCAACTTGTTTAACTCTTCTTCCAGCTCAACTAGCTTCTCATCTGTTCTCAATGTGCGTGCGTTGTATGTCACCAGGGCCAATTTTCGGTTTTGGTGGTAGCCGAATCTCTGCCGGAGATTCTTAGCACCCCTTGTCCTGTCGTTACCATGGCTGCTACCGTGGCCAGGACGAACAGGACCGCCGGGGACTAGGGGCCTGGTTTTCTTGCTTTCTTCCATATTGGTTGGGGGTGTTTGCCATACTCGCCACGCTTGGCAGGCGGGTTGGCGAGCGCAGTTTTTGGTTGTAAAAGTGTTAAGGGAACGCTGCTGCCCATTCCCTAGTTTTCCCTTAGTCGCCTTGTACGACACCCGATGGGATGAGATGGGTTGGTCCTATTCTAAGCCGGGAACCACGCGGCGTGTGTATATTGGCTTAAACAATTCTCTTAAAGAGTCGCGACTACCTAAGTTATATGAAATTCATACCACATATATCCGTAATATTAACTACTAAACCAACATCCAAATAGGCTCCAAAGCTATACCTCATATAGTTTAAAAATCCAAATTTCGTTTTTAATAATAATAGCCTTTTATTCTACCATTTCCAATTACATGTTTTACATTTGATTATTAGTTTATATAATTATTTTCCTTCATTTCCAGTACCTTTAATACAAATTATATATATTTTTTTATTTTTTTACATTTTGTTTGGTTTATTTATTTATGGAAGTCGCCTCTTCAGCGTAGGCCTCCCCCAAACTCTTCCATTCTCCCCTATCCCTGGCTTGTCTCATCCAGTTTGGGCCACATCTTTTCCTGAATATATCCTCCCATCGTAGTAGTGGTCTGCCTTTTTTCCTTTTTCCATCGCGCGGTATCCATTCTGTACTTAGCCTTGTCCATCTATTATCATTAATTCTACAAACAAATTTCGTTTTACCAAGCTAAAAATGGACCATTAGACTGTTTCACAACTGTACCTTATTAAAGTCCAAAATATAGTGACGTCAGAATTGTTTATTTTTTTCATTTTATGTACAGAACCCTAATATAGGAAAAGACAGCCTTCTTATTTTTTACATTACAAAATATAGACTACCAAATATCACACTGGAACCCCAATACGGGGGTTGTATTAACAAACCCTTGATCTACAAACTGCGCTCTATTATAACCGAACACAATACCACCCCCAAAATATTCTATAGAATATCATATTTTTATGATGGCTTCCGATTAATAATGGTTTCTATGGGGGGTTAGATTACCAACTTAAAAATGCAGTTACCAAACTACAGTTTATAGTACTCTTAAATGAAAAAGTAGATTTCTCAACCGCAAATGCAGGTTGGTGCAAGCTGTTTGTCAAAGAGCTCAATTTTCGAAATTAAATAGTTTTTATTGGTTCAGGCTTATGTTCTTTGAAAAGAATTGAATGCAGATGTTATATAAGTAATGAGGGTTGATTGTGGTTTAAATTCGGCATTTTTAATAACTGTTTATCGTACTTTGCCGACCGAGAAATAGACCGAGTCATAGTTATCCCACTTTTGGGCAAATGCCTCCTTCCCACTGCCCCCTCCCCCTGTATTTGTTACTACATCAGAATAATTCCTTGAGACGATGATCAGTTCATTACGCTATCTAAGTCCAGGTACAGACATTCTGTGATCTATGCCGCGTTGCCTGACGTATTTCTTGGGGACCAATCACTTGTTATTTTGGGTTCCAACAAGGTCACGAGGTCCTCGATTTAAATCCTAGGTCAATCAGTTACATTGCCGTTGCGCTGTAAAAAATATAGTCCGGAATCTGGAACGTTCCCCGTTGGCATCGCCGACAATAAGACAATTATGAGTCTATATAATCCGCCTTTGCCACCTGTGCTCGGGCAATATAGGTATGACGGCGTTCATTTTTTCCTCTAACTTTCTATATCGTCGACAGGCAGTGATAGCCTAGTGGTTAGACCGTTGAGCTGCAAAGTCAGAGGTCTCGGGTTCAAACCCAAGCACGTACCTCTGTCTTTTCGATAGCATGTGCGTATTAAAAATTAATTATCACTTCCTTTAACGGTGAAGGAAAACATCGTGAGGAAACCTGTATAACTGAGTGTTTCTCGAAGGTGTGTAAAGTTCTCCAACCCGCACTGGACCAGCGTGGTGGACTATGGTCTAAACCCTCTCAGTCTGAGAAGAGGCCCGTGCCCAACGGTGGGACAGTTTCTTAACAGGGCTTTTAATATTATTATTTATTATTTCTATATCTTCACGTCAGATACCTTGCGGTGTAGAAAGAGAGTACAAATATCTAACTTGTCTTACATACCTCTGTGGCTCTTCACTCATAGTTCGTCTCATGCACGCTCGCCGGTTACGGAGACTTTTGACTTGAATAATTGTTATTCAGATAATAAGTTAGTTGAGAGTAATTTGATTACCTCGCAAAGCGGATCGCTTTGGAACCACATGGATTAAAGACGTAGCCCAACGCTAGGATTTATTCCTGTCTCGTGGGTGCGTTTTAAAACATGAAAATTCACATACAAAAATACCCGGACCGGAAATAATGTGGATCACACAAAGATTTGCCTTGTGCGGGAATCAAACCCGCGATTATTAGACACAATGGACGGAGCGGCTTAAGCTCTTAACCACTGCGCTAAGTCGTCCGACGATTGTAAATAAAGTTTTTCTAATGAAAATGTAATTTTTCTTACGAAAAATTCCCAGTTAGAGTCTGAAATTGTGTCAGGTATATGGCAATATTCTCGACCCCTATTACATGGGACCTAACATTATCGGCCATAAGTGGGTGTGCTCAGTACACCTCTGCTACCTCCGCTAGAGAAATATAGGCGTGACGGTGATTAGAGTGATTAAAATAATAAAATAATAATTAGAATAATAATAAATAATAATATCAGCCTATTTTGTCCCACTACTCAGCACAGGTCCTTTCTCAAAAATTTTAAACAAATTGAGTGGAGTGATTAATAAATAAGAAAAAAAAAAAACTTAAATGTACATAGGAGTGTAATAATTACACTGGGATTCGTATATATTTCACGACGAGCATTCGGGAAACATAAAAAGTGTTGGCAAATCCAGTAAAGCCGGCAGTCGGGGCGGGACGATGACATACGCTCAGTGCGTGGAGTAAATTCTCTACATATCGGGTCAGCACTCATGAATGAAGATACGGCGATTTGAGAAAAAAAATATTTGTAATATATTGAGTTCTTAGATTTACGCGAATATTACACATGAAATAAAACTATTTTACGGATTTTATCGCGGTTTATTTTTTTTATTTTTAGTTCCCGACGTTTCGAGTGATTTGCAGCACCCATGGTCACGGGAGGGACTGAGGTGTTAGACGTCCAATAGGCATAGTTGTTCCGGGGTACCCTAAAACTTCTTAATTATTTTTGTTGTTGTTGGTCCGATCTACGCAGAATGAGCTCACGGTGTCTTGAGGTCTTGCAGTGTTACCTCGAAACGTCGGGAACTAAAAATTAAAAAAATAAACCGCGATAAAATCCGTAAAATAGTTTTATTTCAAATATTTGTAATAATTATAAATATTGTATGCTATCTATATGTTAATTTACTTTGTAACGTATGATCACGAGAAATCATCGTAGTAGGTTAATCATTTATTGTTATGTGAAAACTCATCGAGAAAAAAACATCATCATGTGAAAAAAAAATACATCATTTAAGTGCTAGCTGGAGAATATGCGTAGTAGTAGTTAGCTTTTGTTAAAATTACACTTTCAAGAATAAGTATTTATTCTTTACGGCGATATGTTTTGATTGATTCTTAGTCTACTTAAGTGCCTACTTTTGTGAGTAAGCCTTGGGACCCATAGCACAGGTTCAATCTCATCAGGAACACATTATTTATCCTTTTGAAAATTATGACTAGACTAGACTTTAGTTTAAAAATAAAATATATTCATTTTTTTTCATTTAATTTGAGATCACAGTGAATTGTATGGTCAACATCATTGTGTTGTGAAACTTATTGATAATAAGGTTAAAATTCGGACTCTTAAATCTGTATTTTATTTTTAACGTATCTAGGTATACGCGATTATAACTTGCAAATTATTTACTGCGCTAATGGTAAAAGAACACAGCGTGGGTGTGACGCCTTAAATAAAATAAAAGACATGTGAAACGATGTGTCTAAAAATGGCGACAGCGACACATTACTCGCTGCCTACCCCGCAAGGGATCTGGCGTGATGATAAAGATTGATTAAGGCATTTCCTCAAATTAAAATTATTCAGAAATAAATTGATTGGTTTGCAAATACAGGTGTACAAAGATTTTAGGTTATAATAATGTTTTAGCCGTATTCCTCCTTCTGGCATACAACTTACAAAATACAAAAGCAATGCTTGTGCAGTCTTTAATCTTTCCTATTTTCGACTATGGTATTGTGTGTTACTTCGACCTGAATGCAGATCAACTCAATAAATTAGACCGGTTACTCAATAACTGCATTCGATTCGTCTTCAATATACGTAAATACGATCATGTGTCAGAGCAGCGTTCACTTTTAAAGTGGTTTCCTATTTGGCAACGCAGAGCTCTGAGGGCTTTGACAACATTATTCTCTATCCTCCATTCTTCTGTCTCGCCTGCTTATCTTACTTCCCAATTTCAGTACCTATGCTCTACTCATGATAAACCTCTACGTTCCTCAAATAATCGTCACCTTCAGTGTCCCTCTTATCGGACTGATTTCATTCACTCTTCCTTCTTTATCCAATCTATCCTTCTATGGAATGGATTGGCTGTAGATCTCAGGATGGCTAACAATCGTCTCACTTTTAAAAAAAATCTGCAGGTCTATCTACTACATAACATGTTGGCGGAATCTTCTAAACGTTAGTAGTTCTTGTTGTTATGTCACACTATCTGGTTCATATATATGTATGTCTATAAAATATATTTATGTATATATATATATATATATATATATATATATATATATATATATATATATATATATATATATATATGTGTGCTATTTATGTATTGTATTATATTATATATTGGTATATGACTTTCTTATTGTTTTCCCTTCTTTTTTTTTCTCATTTTTAGCACCTACCACAGTTGTTTCCACACCACCTCAAGGTAGACTGGCAGAAAATGCCTCAGGCATTAAGTCCGCCTATGTACACATGTGCATAAAGAATAAATAAATAAATAAATAAACTTACAGGTGTTATTTCTTTTTACAAAATTAGTTGAGATATTTTAGCAGAAAATACATCATTATTATACATTTATATTATTTGTTTTATAAGTCTCCGTAACCGGCGAGCGTGTATGAGACGAACTATGAGAGTGGAGGAAGCCAGAGAGGTATGTAAGGAAAGAACCTGTTGGAACTCTGTACTCTCTGCCTACCCCGCAAGAGATCTGGCGTGTTGATAGAGAGAGAGGGAGAGAGAGATAACATTTATTTATTTATTCATTTAAAGATAAATATAATAACTCAAACATCTTAACTAAATTAAAACATTGATACACATTAAATGTGTATAAATTCAATGAAACAGCAAATGTCTATATTACTAATGAATTATGAAACGTCAAATTTAGCTGCTTATAAGCTGTTAAGTTGTAATAATAGACCTATCATATTTGTTAGAAACGTATAGAAACACATATCGCCTATCGTTATTCTTCAAAAGAATTTTCCAAATTGCTCCGCTTATCACCGTGTTCACAAAAAAACTTATTAGGTACATCACACATTCCGAGTCTGAACACGCGCCGAGCTAAGCGAGATCCTTATTACTCCACGCGATTCGCAAGTGAGGTTTGTGACAACCATAACGGCGGCGCGGTGGGGCGCCGGTCTTATGTTACTTACCTTTCAGAATTATTCCGTCTTTTTATGCCCACCTGTGGGTTTCTAGGTAAAAATGTGAAAACATTTTATGTAGGACAGGATTCAAATCTCGTTTTCCGAAAGCTATTTGCTATTGCGAATTCCTGGCGGTATTATTTTTAAGTAATCCTGGCGATCTCGAGAGGAAGTAGCGCTTAGTCGACGCTTATGAGCGTTAAAGCACGTTGAAGACTCGAGCGTTTACGTGCCGACTCGAGCGTTTTTACAACACTAAGATAAGGCCTTTTTTGTCGACTGAACGTTTTAATGGCTACGATGGTTATCTGCCCGTTAGAAAGATCACAGACAAGAAATAAAACTAGCTACTTTTTACATAGGAAATAAACATAATTTCTTAAAAATAGTCCTCATAATAAGCGATATATCAATAAGCGAACTCATTATATTCAAGTCAAGAGTCTCCGTAACCTCGTGTATGAGACAAACTATGAGAGTGGAGGAAGCCAGAGAGGTATGTAAGGAAAGAACCTGTTGGAATTCTGTACTTTCTGCCTACCCCCCAAAAGGATCTGGCGTGATGATATAGATAAATAGATTATATCGAAACTTTGTTTCATAAAAGTTTCGGTTTATCAATATAGCCGGAGTCATAATAAACAGATTCTGTATTTTCGAAGCCGGATCGGTCCTCCCCGTGACAATGTCTGCTGTAAAGCATTTGAAACATTGGAAACTTGAAAATCCGAAAAAAGTTTTATTTTATGTGTACCTAATATTCGCGTAAGAACTCAATTTAGATCTTAACAAGTTTTCGAAAATTTGTCAAACAGAGATTTAATAATATAAGCCTTGTTAAGAAACTGTCCTACCGTTAGAAACGGGTCTCCTCTCAAACTGAAAGGGTTTAGGCCATAGTCCAAAACACGGGCCCAGTGCGGGTTGGCGAACTTCACACACCTTCGAGAAACTCTTAGGCATGCAGGTTTCCTCACGATGTTTTCCTTCACCGTTAAAGCAAGTGATAGTTAATTTTTAATAAGCACATGCTTTCGAAAAGACAGAGGTGCGTGCCTGGGTTTGAACCCGAGACCTCTGACTTTGCAGTCCAATGGTCTCACCACTAGGTTTTTGGCAACCGTAAATGGGACAGGCGTACATTTTCCCATTATAGGGGTGTACTTTGTATACTCGAATTTCGCCAACGATGAGCCCTTTAAGTGATGCGAGTAAAGTTCAATATGCCCTATATATAATACGTAAATAGGTCGCTGGATTAGGATAATTTTAGATTCGGAGAAACTAAAATTATCCTAATCCATATTAAAACTTTTTTTAGAATGCAACAAAAAACCTTATATTAGTACAGACGCCATCTAGCGGCAATGCGCTGAGGATATTGACCAACTCGTGTCTTTCGTTTTTATTAGTGTAACTTTTGAACGGGACTGTGTATCTTGTTATGATATATCGATGGGGCGTGACAAAGAAATAGACTGCACTGAAATAATTTCAATTTAAAAAGATCATTTTAAAACCAGCTTTAATAGCCAAACCACAACGGAGACATCGTGATTAACTGACGAGTTCCTATGGCCTCTTTCACATTACTTGTCAAGACAAATCCGGAGTCATTCGTCGTTAAGAGGTTCCACTGACCATCAATTATAATCATCAGACCCTGAATACCACCTGTCAACACCAATCCAACAAGCCAAAATACTAGGCGATTATCTTGTGGAATTGACATGTTTCTACGGCCAACGTCCACCATCAGACGGCGACCAGCTCCATACTATTGCATTGTCACCGAACTTACATACGTATGCCAAATTTCAGCTCAATCGGATATCCGCCAGTACTTGAAATGAATCAAAAGATTGAAATCGGAAAATTAGGCAGACATACGAACATTCCAAGTCAAATACGAGCTTGTAAAAACATATCCCTTCCTTTTGGCTTCGCTGTAGTCAGGAAAAAACAAGGCAATTCTAGCGATTATTAATCGATAAATAACTATAATTCTGAAATAATTCGCTATAACTTCTGTTCGCACTAACGCTGCCCAAACACCTCTACGTCGCATAAGCAAAAATTACAATGATTTATTTAATGACTTAGATTTGTTTGCTTTATCACCTTATACATTTCGAAGTAATATTCTTAAAATTATAAAAGAATGTTTTAAATTTAATAGATACATAATTTGGTCCTTATTAATTACCTTTTTGATAATAATTGTTAACTAGCTTGCTTTGTATCTACATTTTTTATTATATTGCTTAAAACATACTATACCATATAGAGGTAAAATAACTCATAAATAAAAATTGTCATATCGTTTTGCCATATCTCGTGGATAACGCTGTGAGTGCAAATTTATATTTCTTATAAAAATGTATTATTTAGTAATAAACAATGTGTAACTGTTTGTTAATCCCTAATAAATAAAATAAAAATAATAAAATATTTTTATTTTATATTAACATAGTATAGCATTTTTTTCATAACTTCTCTTTATCTATATTATCACACCAGATCCCTGGATAGGCAGAGAGTACAGAGTTCCAATAGGTTCTTTCCTTACACACCTCTCTGGCTTCCTCCACTCTCATAGTTCGTCTCATACACGCTCGCCAGTTACGGAGGCTCTTGATTTCAGATAAGACACGGTCTATTTGGTCATGGTAAGATAGTCTAGTTCTTCCCCGGTACCTACATCCTTCCACTTTCTCATTGTATATCTGTACAGTAAAATCTTGGAAAAAAATGTTGAAATAAGTGCAGAAGCACTCATTTCAAAATATATATCTATCTATCTATAACCTGACGCCAGATCCCTTGCGGGGTAGGCAGAGAGTACAGAGTTCCAACAGGTTCTTTCCTTACATACCTCTTTGGCTTCAAAATATATACTAACTTAAAATCACTATATTTCAGCAACCCCCATCGATAACTGAACGGTCGATACAGCTAAATAACGTAACTAAACCGGCGATAAGGGATGGTTAGTTAATATACAGGGCGCGTTCATCCCGGATCCGCCCAATCATCTGTATGAGCCCACAAATGAGCAAACATTAGTTAACTTCGATACACAACTTTGTATTGACTTATGTATTCCGAGGTGTTCTGGCTAAGATCTGTTTCGTATTTATAATAATCAGAGCGAGTACGTCTCGCATTTTGAGAGTTCCGTATAAATGTGACTAGAGAGCAATATTTTTAAATTTATTGATTCTGAGATTTTTTTTCCGTAAAAGAGTTAGAAATATCCTATTTTCGGATTATTTCCTTTGCTCGTACTAGGAAACCATGCTTTTTGAAAATTTCATGATTTTAAATCAACGGGAAGTACTCTATAGGTTTTAATGATAGAAATTAAATGGTCGTATATTTTCATCGCATTAAATTTTTACACCCCCTAAGGACCGTAGACCTTATTATTGTAAGGTGTAAATTTCAATTTGCTACCTTTACCCGTTCCTAAAGAAAAGCGTAACCATTGGACAGACAGACAAACAGACGGACAAGAAATTAAACATATTATTGACTTTTAGAATGATAATAAGACGGATAATTTGGCGCAGTGGTTAAGAGCTTTAGCCGCTCCGCCCACTGTGTGTAATAGTCGCGGGTTCGATTCCCGCATAGGACAAATCTTTGTGTGATTCACAATTATTTGTTCTGGTCTGGGTATTTGTGTATGTGAATTTTCATGTTTGTAAACGCATCCACGACACAGAAATATATCCCAGAGTGGGACTACGTTACTCATATAAAAAAATATATTCAGAGAACTTAGCACGAACAGATTGACGTAAGCATAACGCTATCGAATTGATATGCCATCATTTTCACACTTCACATTGACTAAACAAACAATGAACGTGACAGCATTTTTATTCGAAAACGTTACGATATAACGTCAACTTATTTGTGCTTAGCCCTCTGAACATTTCTTACCAATCCTGTATGTAATATGTAGTTGCAGCTTGGTCGTTAAATAATATTGCGTTATCAGAAAAAAGAGTGTGCAAGCAGTGATAGCCTAGTGGTTAGACCGTTGGACTGCAAAGTCAGAGGTCTCGGGTTCAAACCCAGGCACGCACCTCTGTATTTTCGAAAACATGTGCGTATTAAAAAAATAACTTGCTTTGATGGAAAACATCGTGACGAAACCTGCATGCCTAAGAGTTTCTCGAAGATGTGTGAAGTTCGCCAACCCGCACTGGGCCAGCGTGGTGGACTAAGGCCTCAAACCTCTCAGTTTGAGAGGAGGTGCTCAACGGTGGGACAGTTTCTTAAGAGGGCCAATATTATATTATTATCAGAAAAAAAAACATACCACAATAATTCACAGCATAGCCGCCATCTTTACAAATGGCCGAAAATTCATTCAATTAAAAACCCAAACATAAAACGAACAAAAGTACAATCGAGCACAGCGTCCTTTAAAATCTTTTTATTATTTCTCAAAGCGCCTCGACAACAGAGTGTAAAGTTACACGCTAATAAATAATGCGAGGAATTTAAGGACCGCCCGTTAAAACCGATAATTTATCGGGTGCATGTTTTTGTTTCTGATTACCATTAAAACTAAGGAAAGGGACTAATTGACGTTTTTCGATGTGTTAAATAACGCAAAGGATAAAATATTGGCGCGTGTTGGGCTGTAAATTGAAAAAACGTGGAAGTGTACTGCTAATTTCGTAGAAATAAAAAAGGTTGTACGATTTGTGACTCGGTAGGATTGTAAAGTTTATAAGCGAGTTATTGGTCTGTCTAGGAATTTAATTGCAGGTTTGCTATGCACGTTATAATTTAAAGTTTATGCCTATTTGACACTTCGTGACTTCGATATCTTTATGTTTTAATGCAAATTTTAATAGTACGATATTTTAAATTAATGATTGTATTTTAAAGCCCCCGTGTGGTGTCCGGGACTTTTTAATCAGTGAGTTAATAAAATAGAAATACTTTTAAATTAAACACATTGCTGTCAGTTGAAGACGTGCGTAGAATGTCTTAAGATGCAGCGTAATAGTTTTTGTAATATATTTTTAAAGGAGGGAAGAAATAAAATATGCCCAGTAATAGTTTATGTGATTCTGGGTGTGAATGTTTTTCGCAAAATGTTTTTTAAGGTCATGCAAGCAGATACATATACTCGTATGTCAAATACCTATCATCTACGATCTTAACGAAACAGAATACAGGGATTTGTATAATAAATAGCGCGTCTCCATTACGGCACATTAATAAGTCTAGAGTAACGGGCGTAATCCCTATTCTTGTATCCCTACTACAGTAAAAATAAACCTAGCAAACACTTAAAATTAACCACAACAAACATAAACGAACCGATACTCGAACACGGTGCCGAAATTCTATAAATCAAGTTGAATATTAATCCCATACTGTTTACACATACGATGATCGAGAGTTTCGAAATGGGGCGTCAAATAACCGTTATTTTAGTAATTAAATTTAATTATCAGTAAAGCAATTTTGTCGGTGAGTGTACTTTTAATGACTATTAAATATAGTAACAAGTACTTTACCATGTAATTACGCTGATTCGAGTAGTTAGCACGTACATAACTCTCGATCTAGTGATCGATGGTGCGGCTGGCGATCTCGAGGTTCTGGATTCGAATTCTAATCATACTGTTACGACTTCAATACCCCCCCCCCCCCCCCCCCCCGATATCTCGTAAACCCACTTTCAGGATCAGATACCGACCTCGCCGGCGAGTTCGAAGAATCCCTTGCCCGCCGGCCGATGCAGAGCACCACGGCCAGACACCTAGTATACGCCCTCCCTCATAGCGACTGCCCAAGCCGAGGCCGTTCCTCCTTGAGGCGCCCTTAAGCTAGTTGCCTCTGGCCCTTCTGGCTCGAGCGTAGTGGTTGCACGCTCGCCCTTTTGTCCGGTGAAGCTGTATAGGCCCTGCGGCCAACAGCGTAGACCATTCACACACCCACACTAGTGAACCCTTTATCGGGGATGTTGATTTTAAAACGCATTTTATACTCTTAAGAACTATCGATCCGTTTAGAAAGATCTAGAATCCGCGCTTAGGTGCCAAAACGTTTCCTCTCCCTTTTATTTTAAACAAGTATCTACCGCGGTAAACAAGTATCTACTTACTTACAAGTAGGTACGTAATAATAATACTGCTTTGTGGAATGCGCCGGCTATTGTTCGATGTACCTGGACTTTTCAATCGTCATTCGGCATTGTATTACCCCGCAACGTAACAATACTAAAAAAAACCCCACAGTGGTCCCTTTCGACACGATAGGAGAACCCAGAATCTCCAAACAAAACTCACTGGTGACCGTCTCTTGTTTCATCGTCAGGCGAAGGATGTTCACTGTTAGACAAAACCCCTCCTCAAAGAACTCTATGACATGTCTACGACGACCAGTTTTGTGCGGTCCCCCTTCAGGTTTCACCTTCACCAGATCATCGGAATCTGGCGTAATGGTATAGAAAATAAATAGAATAATCAAATTAATAAATAAACACCGTCAAACCTACATTCCCAAGTTTGGCAGAGGTGTTTTATGTAGGTCCCATGTAATAGGGGGCGAGTCTATTGCCATTGCACCGGGTACAATGCCAGACTCTGGAATGATACTGGATTTTTTTGGATAGATAAACTAGGTTTGATCGACCTAGGATTTGGGCCCAGAACCTCGAGATCGCAGAGCCTATTATTCGACACTAGACCATCGAAGCAGCCGCAGAGCAGGAAGAAGAATAATCTCATATTAATCCGTCTATTGCGTATTCTAAAAGTCCACATGAATACAAATTAACCGACGGACAGTTTGGTGCAGTGGTTAAGAGCTTAAGCAGCTCCGCCTACTGGTTCGAATAGTCACGGGTTCGATTCCCGCACTGGTCAAATCTTTGTGTGACCCACAATTATTTGTTTCGGTCTGGGTGTTTATGTATATGAATTTTTAATGTTTGTAAACTCACTCACATCACAGGACTAAGTCCTAGTGTGGGGCTACGTTTAAAAAAAGTACTCGTGTTCTCTAAAAGGCTGGTGTCACACAGGCGATGCCTATCAATAAGCTAGTATGAATGGGTATAAGCAAGTATTCCGTCTATAACATGTTCCATACATTCCGCGATGTTACAAATCAAACAGCCCGTATTCCCGAAAAGGCTGATCTCACAGACGAAGCCACGGGTGGGTATAACCTATTCATACAAGTATACATGGTTTTACACAATAAGAAGGCAGCTCATCAAGGGAGCTGCGACGGTAAAAATATCGAATATCACCGAAGCCCCGGGTATAGCACTATTAGATTACGGTAGAGCAACTATTGGAACTCGATATAACGGCCACTAACTCGCAAGCACTTTATAATTTGAAATGCCATATTAATGTACACTTAGTCCGCAAAAAATTGTTTGTATTTGAATAGAGAAAGCTGGATGGAAGAAAAGATAAATGGGTACATCACAAAACTGGTCGATGTGGGGATTTTTAGAGAAGGCCTGTGTCTTGCAGTAGACGTACTTCGGCTGTAGAAGGAAAATAGAGAGCGGTAAAAATATCAAGTTACGTATAATGCCATAGTTAAATGTGTGGTCAGTGTCTGCTTTTTAAATAAAATAGTTGAAAATAAAAAATTAAATTATGAACATTCTAAATAAGTGAATGTGAATGTGAAATTAAAAGTAACTCTTGTAGGTATTTTCATTAGGCATACAAATTATAACTGAATGTATAATAATTATTTCTGTTGATGTTAGCAGCAAAACAATAATTCTAATATTTCATTAGCGGCAAAACTGTCTTGAGTAAGGACCATGAATCGTATATACTTAATAGATTCGTAATAACAAGCTATTCCGTACGTAAATCAGTTTGGTATATTAGTCCTAACGTTCTCCTGGAATGTCACCACAGCACTCTTATTTTATGAATTTTGCACCTTATTCATTTAATTTATTTTGATATTTATCTTAAATTAAAATGAGTGTGACTTCACAGTGAACTTATATGGTTATATTCACATTTATCTCGATCGATACTCGCGTGATTCTCGATCGGTATTCCTCTTAAAATTGTCACCATTAGTAGCCCCGATAGAAATCCTAGTATTATCTGTATATATTCGCGTAATACAAGCCACCGATATCCCGAATAAAGTACTATCGAGTTATGACCAATTCAATCGGACAGGATTATTGTTTGGGGTTTTTGGGGGTCGGTAATTGAATGACGAGAAACCAATGTAATTAAATTACTTTTGATTTTTGTCAATTATTTCTGGTTATATACCAATATTTTTTTTTTTTTTGCATAGGTATATTAATAATTTATTTGACATTTTATAATAATATTATTTTTCTGATGATGACCTTGATGTATATAATAGAATACAATATATATTTTTTTGGTATTCTTTTAGATCACTCAGAAATATATGCAATATTGTACGCCGTATAGGCTGATCATAGAGAACTAATGTAACACTTATACCAACCTTTGTAACCTATGATACACAATAATAAATGAATTTGAATTTGAAATAGTACAATACAGTCTTTCTTTTGTATGTGAAAGAAGTTGTATATTTAATTAACGTAATAAAATTATCGAATGTATCGTACTTAGGTACCTTTTTGAGTCAAATTTGGGTGTTCGTAACTAATATTTTATTGGAAACGTAGGGAATATGCGTTCCTCAAAAACTCTGATCGATCGCGATACATTTATGAAGCTGTAAGGGTGTATATTAATTCTTCCCAAGTTCTAACAAATCTCGAGATTTTCTTTTTAAGTACGTTTAAAAAATACGTTTGGCTGGTAATTCAACTAGATATAGTATATAAAATCCAAACTTTTATCGTTATAATATTAGTCTAGATTACTCTTAACTTAATTATGTCATGTATTCTTTGGCTTTGGCTTTGAGAGAGAACAGGTTAGTCAGTAGAGCAGAAGCTGCTCCGCTGACTGGATCGAATAGTCTTGTGTTCAATACCCAAACGGGACAAATCTTTGTGAGACCCATATTTTTTTCTTGCGAAACCCCTAAGGGTTTTTGTGTTTGTAAAGTCAAAGTCAAAAATAATTTACTTGTATAGGATAATAAAAACACTTAAAATGTACCTATAACACAGAAATTGACGGACGATTTAGCGCAGTGGTTAAGAGCTTGAGCTGCTCCGCCCACTGTGTCGAATAGTCGCGGGTTCGATTCCCGCACAGGACAAATCTTTGTGTGATCCACAATTATTTGTTCCGGTCTGGGTATTTGTTTGTGAATTTTCATGTTTGTAAACGCACCCACGACACAGGAATAAATCCTAGTGTGGGGCTACGTTAAAAAAAAAAAAAAATTATAATAATAATTCTTAGAGTGGAGCTACGTTAAAAAAGGAAAAATTCATCTATTCATCCATATCATCACTGCAGACCCCTTGAGCGGTAGGCAGAAAGCACAGATTTCTCACAGGTTCTTTCCTTACAGACTTATCTCGCTTCTTCATCTCTAATAAATAATAATATATAAAAAAAATGATTCTGAACAAAACTATATTGTACAAAACCTCAAAAACATACGGAACCTACTCCCCGGCCTGTTCAAACCCACTTAGCAATTTCTTTTTCGCTTGGACAGATGGTAATCGCGGTATTACACGGCTCCCGTGATCGGCCATGTTTACCATATTGATATTTATATTATGCGGGCCGTGACGTCATTCAGACTTTGGGATATAAGCCGCGGATTGGGTGGAAATCGGCCGCCATTTTTGTTTTTCGTTTTTTTTTTGAGAAGTAAATGCGTTTATATAGGGAGGGGAATATGTTGAATGTACTTCTATTGGGCTCACGATCGATAACTGGCCCATGAATATTGAGAAAAATAAATTCAGATGCGTTATAACTGTTGGGGCAGAAAGGTTCTCAAGTGGCGACCTCGTTCTGGAAGACGTGAAGTGGGTTCCCCATAACGTGGCCCGATTACCTGGTGAAGGCTGGTAAAGGCTGCCTACAGCACTAACGCAGTCGTCGTGGCGATCTTTGGGGGAGGCCTATCTCCTGCAGTGGACGTCTTTTGGCCGACGATGATAACCGTGAGGTGGTAAACTTAAGAGGCAACCCCGAAAAACACGTGTTTTTGAACGCCATACACTTCAATAAGTATATGGATTTGAGACTTGATATTTAGAAATATGAGTTTTGACTCTATATTTTAGGATCTGGTAAAAGGAATATAGAATTAAGCCAGAGAGGTATGTAAGGAAAGAGCCTGTTGGAACGCTGTACTCTCTGCCTACCCCGTAACGGATCTGGCTTGATGATATAGATAGATAGAATTAAACAAAATTTTCTCAATAGAAAACATATTTAAAGTCAGCTCTTGTACTTTTCTTTTTCTGAATAACTGTAGCAAGGTTCTTGTAAAGCAGTTTTTTATTTGATATAGCATTTTTTTTTTAAATGATAAAATTTGGTGTTGCGCATACGTCGTTTATTTCCGAGCGCGCGTTAAATTTATTATTATTTTTATTTAAAAAAAAAAAAAAAACGTAGCCCCACAGTAGGATTTATTCCTGTGTCGTGGGTGCGTTTACAAACATGAAAATTCACATACACAAATACCCAGACCGAAACAAATAATTGTGGATCACACAAAGATTTGTCCCGTGCGGGAATCGAACCCGCGACTATTAAACACAGTGGGCGGAGCGGCTTAAGCTCTTAAACACTGCGCTAAATCGTCAATATATCCGTCCCTTATTATTTATTTGTAAAGTAATTGCATCACTGTCTCCCTCCCGGTCTATAAATGATAGATCGCGGTAGGCTCCTAAATACATTACAATACTTAAATAAAATACCTTTTTTTTGTGTCAATGTTTCATATTTGACCCGCCCAGTGAGTGGCCTTATAGCGCCATTCGTGGCTGCACTTAAGAATACATCGCCACGCCTATATAACCCAAGTAGGGTTGGCGGAGGTGTACTGAGTACACCCACATTTCGCCGACGATGTTAGGTCCCATGTAATAGGGGGCGAGTCTACTGCCATATACCGGGCACAACTCCAGACTCCGGACTCATACTGGGAAGTTTTCATCAGAAAAACTTCATTTGTCCTACCTAGGATTTGAACCCAGGACCTCGTAATCACCAAGCGATGCGCTTAGCCACTAGACCAACGAGGCAGTCCTACGAGAGAAATCATCATCAGCATCATATCTGCCTATATTTGTCCACTGCTGAACATAGGCCTCCCCAATCGCTCTCCAGCGCAACCGGTCCGATGCCACCTGCATCCAACGACTTCCTGCGATCCTCACAAGATCGTCGGTCCATCTGGTAGGTGGCCGTCAAACGCTGTGCTTGCCAATACGTGGTCTCCACTCTAGAGAATCTTTCTGCCCCAACGCCCCTCCGATCTTCGCGCTATGTGGCCCACCCATTGCCACTTCACCTTACGGCTATGTCGGTGACTTTGGTTCTTCTACGAATCACCTCATTTCTGATTCGATCACGTAGAGAAACGCCGAGCTCTTTCCATCGCTCGCTGAGTAACTCTGAGCTTTTTTTATGAGACCTATTGTAAGAGAGAAATTCAGAAATATAATTTCGAAAGATGTGTGCTGGCCCACAGCAGGGCCAAGGCCCCTCGCAAATTGAAGTAAGAGAGGATTGGTCATACTCCACCATGTGGACCCAGTGCGGATTGATGGACAAATTATGCCAATATGCCATTATGACAAATTATGAAGAATAGCAAGTTCCGCCCCCTATTACATTGGTAACAAAAATACCTGGGCGTCGTACATCTGCCTCTTCAAAGAAAAAAGGCTTGATAAATATTTTTATTATACCATATCACATTAAAACAGTAAAAGAATTCTTTTAAATATATCCAAAAGGAAAGGAGCGCTCATTCCCGCTCATGTACGGCCCGGAGCTTATCCCGGATCACCGGACTCGCCCGGGATCCGGCGCCAAGCGTCCCGGTTATTAAAGCCCTTATCTTCTGATCTACTTATTAGAATATCTGTATTTATAAGCGGGAAAAATATATAAAGATGTGTGGAGTGAAGCTGACCGACCGTATTCGCAACAGCGTAGTAAGAAAGGGAGTAGGTATGAAAGATAGTATCGGTGTAAAGATGAGAAATGGTATGCTCCGTTGGTTCGGGCATATAGCAAAGAATGTCAGAAGAAAGAATGACAAAACGTTTTTTTTACTGCAATAATGTGTGTCTATGTGAATCTATATATCGTCGTTGTCAAACCAATATCTGGTATGTGCCCTTTTTGAAAGAAAGAAAGAAAGAGAACATTTATTAGTTAGGCTAACAGTAAAGTACTACACAAAATGATAACTATAAAATAAAGAAAAAACCAGTTACATGTACATACTATGTAGCCGCACTAATGGGGTACCACTCAGCATAAAGCTGTGTTACAGCGTGGACCACAACACATCGCTGATTTGGAGATCCCGAATTTTTTTTCGCAATCAACACAAGTTTACTCAAAGTCAAAGTATTTATTGTATAAACTGTGCTAGTGCAATGCCAGATGTTATGGTCTAAATCGGCGGGTCCAACACAATTTACCCTAAATTAGGCATACAATATTTTATTACTAAGGTAAATATTGTGTGAAAGATTAAATCAATTATTATTGGGAATACTAATCAAACTTTCGTATAAAAAGACTGTTATGGGACTCGAAGCATAATACGGTGAACTGTGCTCGCTGAAATGTATACTCCAAAGATCTGCTTCATAAAAAATTTGTCAGGAGGACGTTTTTATTCATTACTAGCTGTTACCCGCGGCTACGCACGCGTTAGTTTACTAATTTGACATAGGTAGACCTGCCTTTCTTCCTTAAACAAATAAAAATGCAAAGTTTCGTGGCCGGGTCATTCGTCATTAAGGAGTTCACTCCCGAAGAGATAATCTTGACTTCATCATTGGTTCATCCAAGAAGTAATATCTGAGTATCTAAACATAATGTGTATAAGCAATTTCGGGCGCGTGCTATTAATCACTGAAGAGTTGTTTCATGAGGAGACGACTCCGAGCCCATTACTAGTTCATGTGTAGGCATCAAAATAACACATTTTAGCGGAACATTGCAGGTTACCACTAAAAATATTATTAATAAAGATGTTTTATGGTTTATCCCGCGATAATCCCGGATTGCTTCGTTATTCCGGGATAAAAAGAATTTCATATTTTAAGTTAGGGTATAAGTTATTACCATACCAAATTTCATTGAAATCCGTTAGGTAGTTTTTGCGTGATTGAAAGACAAAGAGCCAGACAGACAGACGGACACACAGAGGGACAGACATACAAACTGACAATAATTAAAAAAAAATGTTTCGGGTTCAATATCGATAAAGAAATGCAGCCCAATTAAAATTTTCAAAAAATACTCATTGTACAGATTTGGCTCGGTTACAGTTTTATTATATGTATAGATGTACAAGTTTTACTTTTTTAACATAGCAGATATTGGTTTAACAAAGACGATATGTACGGCAAAGCGATACATACGAATCCAGGATCTCGAGATCGACAGCCGCCATAAGTCGCTACTAGACTCTAGAATAATCAAATCTTCTATGACGGTAAAAAATAATTATATAAAAACAAGTTAAAGTTCACCGGATGTCAATGAACGGGTAACATCCGGTATCCTATTACCAAACTCTACAGGTTTCTCCAACCTTCGTTTGGTAATTTGAGATGCCTTATCGTGAACAGCCGACCCGTTTTTTATAGGAGCAATAACGAACAGGAAATTGACCTACATACATATCTACAACTAACTATATATAAAACTAGATCGTGTCTTATCTGACGGCCAAGTCAAGAGTCTCTGTAACCGGCGAGCGTGTATGAGACGAAACCCCTTATGAGACAAACTTTGAGAATGGTTCCTCCATTCGAGACGTGTGTAAAGAAAGAATCTGATGGAAACTCAAAACTCAAACTCAAATAAGCCCTGCGGGGGCGCTTACAAATAGTCAATTTACATTTTTTTAAATCTAATTTAACTACTAATGTACCGGATAGGAAAGCGGCTTCCACTGAGAAGATCCGGCGAAGAAACAAAGCGGGCTAGTCTTTTTTATTTAATTCTCTTTCTCTTTTTATTGTTTTCAATCATATTGTATGGATACAATGTTTAGGTGACAATTAAATAGTTTACGATCTAGATCCAGTGTGACGATCGAGATATGAATCTAATGATGTTATTTGTAAAGAGTGTCTAAAGGATTCCCGGCACCCGTTCACGAGTATGACCCTCCCCTCGACCATATTGTAGGGAAGGGGGTGATCCACGCGCGCTAGACAGCCACCGCATAGCAAAGAAGTTATAATGAGCATGACCAAACTAAAACCCCAAAGACGGTAGTCAGATTGTGTCTATAGCCTAAGCTCGTCAGGCACAACACGCTACGCTTTCGCGAATTTTTTTCTCTCTGTCTATCCCGCATAGGATCTGGCGTGATGATAGATAGATAGATCTTGAATTTATCATTGACAGATAAAGACACAAGGAGACAAATTTAAATGTGATAGGTAGGAAACAGAGTTCTGGAGTTAGAGACTAACACCGTTTACCTGCCATTAGAACATATTAATCCGTTTATAAGGCTTGTCTTAATTACTACCACATTAAGTGGTAGCCAGGACCAATGCCAAAGCATGGAGGCGTTTAAATACGAAAATTCCACAAATGGTTACCCATCTCAGACTGACCGACCTGAAAGCTTGTCTGCTTAACGTTGGTGAATATTAGAAACCCCATGTTCCCGCAGCGTTACGATCACCACCTATGTCTACACATAATTTAAAAGACTCTATTCTTACTATAAATTAAAACTAAAACTAACGAAATTTTGGCTCGAAATTCTGCGTCTGCGTATAGAAACAGAAACTTCGCCGCGCAAATTATTTGCTCGCTAAATACTGAAATTCATAATTAGCATCCTATCTGGAAGAATGTAAACATACAGGATGAAATTAAGAACAAGAACGCCAGTGATTACAACTATTATCTTAAAAATAATCTGTTTTTATCATTACGTCAGATCTCTTGCGGCGTAGGTAGAGACTACATAGTCCCAGCAGGTTCTTTCATTACAGCCCTCTATAGCTTCGGTAGTCGTAAAAATAATAACAACATACAATCAAAATTAGCAAGCTGAAGTGGCAATGGGCGGGCCACATAGCGCGAAGATCGGACGGGCGTTGGGGCAGAAAGATTTTAGTGTGGAGACCACGTATTGGTAAGCGCAAAGTGCGACGACCGCCTGCCAGATGGACCGACGATCTTGTTAAAATCCCAGGAAGTCGTTGGATGCAGGTTGCATCGGACCGGTTACGCTGGAAAGCGATTGGGG
The DNA here is from genome assembly GCA_905147815.2 of Phalera bucephala. Classification (NCBI taxonomy): domain Eukaryota; kingdom Metazoa; phylum Arthropoda; class Insecta; order Lepidoptera; family Notodontidae; genus Phalera; species Phalera bucephala. The sequence goes on from LR990633.1 coordinate 13,105,358, forward strand.
AGGCCTATGTTCAGCAGTGGACAAGTATAGGCTGAGATGATGGTGATAATAGCTTCGGTACTCATAAAAATAATAACAACATACAATAAAAATACCAAATTGCCTCGTTAGTCTAGTGTCATATGGTGCAGCTGGTAATCACGACGTCCTGCACTGAATTCGAACAGTGTTATTGGGATATTTCTATTGAACATTTTTCAGTGTTGTCCGCAGCGAACATTTTTTAGTAGCGGTCCAAAGTCTGGAATTGCGCTCAGCATAATAAAATAGGCTCGCCCTCTATTCCATTTGGCTGTAACATTACCAACAAAATGTGGGTGTACACAGTACGCCCTCGCCGCTTGGATATTATAGGCGTGCATGTGTCTGTTTAAGTCTAGGTATTTGTGTATGTGTTTGTAAAGGTACATAAAACAACAAACGCGCCCACGACACTGAAATAGTACATAGCGTGGGGCAACAATTTTTAAAAGAAATAAAATGTAATGTTTTTCTGTGATCGTTATCGTTCAGTCTTCCAACGCCGTATGTTTCCACAGCAAAGCGGTCAAACAAAGTTTCATAACATCACCGAAGTTGCATTTCGCTCAGTTTTCACAACTACTTTGCTTTCAGGCTTCACACTTTGTGTTTTAATGGATCACTTTCGTTAACATTTCCTTTGTTTATATGTGTTTAGGACTGGGGTACGTTGCATAACTGATAGGGTTTCAAGATAGGGTGGCAAGAAGATCTGGGCAAAAATTAATTGTGATTTTTTTTACCTATTTATAACATCTCGGCAGATCCATGTACAGAAAGTACAGAGTTCCAACAGGTTCTTTCCTTACAGAACTCTCTGGCTTCCTCCACTCTCATAGTTCGTCAATACACGCTCACCGCTCGCGAAAAAATTAGGTGCAGTTAAAATGTTTTTGGATTTTTCAGATCTGGACATTTCGAGGGCCTCGTTGGTCTGCGACTACCTCGTTGGTCTGGTGGCAAAGCGCATCGCTTTGTGATCACGAGGTCCTGGCTTCAAATCCTAGGTCGGACAAATGTAGTTTTTCTAACGAAAAATTCCCACTATGAGTCCGGAGTCTGGAATTGTGCCCGGTATATGGCAATTGGCTCGCCCCCTATTACATGGGACCTAACATCGTCGGCGAAACGTGGGTGTACTCCGTACACCTCTGCCACCCCTGCTTGGGGAATATAGGCGTGACGGTGTGACTTTTCGAGTGCTCTAACTCACCCATGGTCACGGAGGGACTGACGTTTGACGTCCAGAAGTCATTGTAATTCGGAGTACCTTAGGGGGATTAATTTCAATGCAATTTAAATTTGATTTGATTGATTCTACAAATTAAAAATTGATTGAAAAATTTGATGGCAAGCTTATGACATGTGTAAGATGAACTATAATACCCGGTTTATACACTGCTACTGCCGTCACTTCCTGCCAAAAGTAATGACCAGTACCGCGGCAGCGTCAAATGTTCACATACTCGCAGACGCAGTAAACCAATTCGAATTAAATAACAAACTAAAAATAAATGTCTTCGAAACATTTCTACCGATTAAAAAGTACTTGGGTAGATTTCATATAACGGCAACTCCACTGAAGAGTCTGTAGTGACATTTCACTATGTGACAGCGTTAGTTCCGATTTTAGGCGCCGGCCAAAAGATCCTAGTCGGACTGTAGCATGGTTTATTTGCGGAATGACATCCGTTAATTTTTTTTTTATTTTAAAACGTTTACGTTGCGTTTACAAACATGAAAATTCATATACACAAATACACAGACCGAAACAAATAATTGTGGATCACACAAAGATTTGTCCCGTGCGGGAATCGAACCCGTGACTATTAGACACAGTGGGCGGAGCGGCTTAAGCTTAATCACTGCGCTAAATCGTCCGTCGAAATATCACTCAGTGTTCCTGCTTCCATAAAATGCGTCGCCACCATTAATACGCACATGGTTTCGAAAAGACAGAGGTGCGTGCCTGGGTTTGACCTTTGACTTTGCACCCGAGACCTTTGACTTTGCTTTCCAACCGGCTAACCACTAGGCTATCACTGCCTAACTACCTAACTTTAACTGCCTAACTAACGTTAAGCGAAAATAAATTAAATTAATTTAGATAGCCTCTTAAACTGAGTGTCGCGAAGATATTGTAATTTAATGTAATTTAAACTAAGAAATGCAAACGATTTGAACCTTTTAGTACCAAGAACAAACTACGGCAAAAAGAATATAATGCATGAAGGTACTAAATTATATAATAAACTACCAAAAGACGTTAAACAAGCAAAATCAATGCTAGTATTTAAAAATCTTCTCAAAAGCTATGCAATGAAACAACACCTAAAATCAAGCTGAAAATCAATATAATACATACAAATAATACATATAAAATGTATAAGCATACATCCATCTCATAAATTGGAATCCGTAGAACAGAAAACGTACAAAATATAATGTAACTGCAATTCAACAATTATTAATGTATTATACTTTTTTTTGTTATTTGCAAAATATGCTATTACTGATTTCAAATGCATTTAAAAAAAAATCTCAATACGCACACATAGATTTCATTGTTATTTGGAGATGAAAAGTGCTTAGAAAACGGGTAAAAAAAAAGTTTAAGTTTGGTGGTTTTGGTTTTTGTATTGAGTTTGTTAAACGATTGTCTGATCGGGATTTCCGAGACCTTGCGTTGTTTATAAAAGGAAAAAAAGGATTACCTAAAAAAAGCATTATTATACGAATATATTCGACGGACGATTTAGCGCAGTGGTTAAGAGCTTAAGCCGCTCCGCCCACTGTGTCTAATAGTCGCGGGTTCGATTCCCGCACGGGACAAATCTTTGTGTGATCCACAATTATTTGTTCCGGTCTGGGTATTTGTTTGTGAATTTTCATGTTTGTAAACGCACCCACGACACAGGAATAAATCCTAGTGTGGGGCTACGTTTAAAAAAAAAAAAAAAAAAAAAAAAATATATATATATATATATATATATAAGTAATTTGTAATAATAAAATAATAAATTAACACTGATAAACTGTCACTTCCAGTTACGCTTATCTACGTCTCGAAACTTAGATAGTTAAATTACCATTGTTTGTCTATTTCGAACTACCTTAATACTTGAAATAAAACTATTTTTTCGGATTTTATCGCGGTTTATTTTGATTTTAAGTTCCCGACGTTTCGAGTGCTTTGCAGCACCCATGGTCACGGGAGGGACTGAGGTGTTAGACGTCCAAAAGGCATAGTTGTTCCGGGGTACCCTCAAACTTCTTAATTATTTTTGTTAAAATCCGAAAAAATAGTTTTATTTCATGTGTAATATTCGCGTAAATCTAAGAACTCAGTACCTTAATACTTGTTTAATTTTTATATTTTATGCATTTTTATGTTACATCAACCCGCTATAAAAATAATTCCAGTGTTAATGATAAAATTCTCATGTAAGTGAATGTTATTCTTATGAGAATACAGTTTCTATAACCATAACTAGTAACAGAGGGATTAGCACGTACTGACTAACGGTATCATAACGTCCAAAATACTTGCTGTCACGTTCATCTTTATTCAGTACATTTGTAGTGTTAAAAGGACGGCATACCAACTCGATAGCATTACTATAACGTGAATCTGTTCGTGCTAAGCCCTCGGAATAGGTAATTGACTGTCTGACCTGAAATAAAGGAGAAAATCACCTTCAGTTACCATTTGACAAATTTTCCAAGTTGCTGAGTTTGTTAGTTCGGTCACAGCGTGGCGACAGCGAGCTCCCCGAAATCTTACGCAGATTATTTATACTAGTCAAGACTTAATGTTTCATGACTTTCAAAATTGTAGGTAGACTTTAGCTGGAACAAGTTATAAAGCGAATTAGAATTGTTGAAACTTGATTTTGAACTAAAATTTGGAGGTGTCGAATTTAATTGTGGTTTTGTAGTAACCACTTAAATATACCATTTTGGCATTTCGTGTCTGCAGTGTTTCTCCATCTATCTATATCATCACGCCAAATCCCTTACGGGGTAGGCAGAGAGTACAGAGTTCCAACAGGTTCTTTCCTTACATACCTCTCTGGCTTCCTCTACTCTCATAGTTCGTCTCATACACGCTCGCCGGTTACGGAGACTCCTGACTTGTCCTTCAGATAAAACCCGGTCTATTTGGTCATAGTAAGATAGTCTAGGTCTTCCCCGGTACCTGCATCCTTCCACTTTCGCATTGTATATCAGTTTTGTCATTCTTTCCTCGGGCATTCTTTCTATATGCCCGAACCAACGGAGCATACCCTTTCTCATCTTTACACCGATACTATATTTCATACCTATTCGCTTTCTTACTACGCTGTTGCAAATGCGGTCGGTCAGCTTCACTCCGCACATCTTCCGCAGAGCTCGCATTTCCACTGAATTTATCCTACTTTCATTCTACTTTGTGTTTTTTTTTAACGTATTTTTCATGAATATAGTATTTTTCATGAAAAATGGGTACTGTGACGGTTCTAAGTGTCTAAGAAAATTATACTTTATTCAATGGCAATAAGAGGCATGACCTGTTTATATACTTATGGTTTTATGCCCTAATATCATTGCACGATTTAGCGCAGTGGCTTAAGCCGCTCCACCCATTCTGTCTAATAGTCGCGGGCGCACGGGACAAATCTTTGTGTGATCCACAATTATTTGTTCCGGTCTGGGTATTTGTGTATGTGAATTTTTATGTTTGTAAACGCACCCACGATACAGGAATAAATCCTAGTGTGGGGCTACGTTTAAAAAAAAAATGCGAAAAAAAAATTGCAAATGCAATTAAATATTAATTTCATTTGGCACTTAGAACTGTCACTACCCATCTTATGTGAAAAATATTATAGGAATTATTCCTGTGTCGTGAGTGCGTTTATAAATATGTCACACCCATATTGAAACGAATATTTGTGGAACAGACAAATACTGTTCCGTGCGAGGATAACCCCGAGGAGAAAAATTTCTTTGAAAATATTATATCTACCAGTGTACCTATTGAATTAGTCACCCACTCATATCACACCATCACATTAAACATTTTTCCAAAAATTTTTCGCAGATCGTTCCCCAAGATCTCTGCTCAACCCGCAATTATCGCGTCGATAGATATGCAAACCAGTTCACAAAACATCACCCGAGTAGATTTCATCTGGAGGCTGTAACGAGCATCTTATAAAAAACGTCCCTGGACCAGAGATCAGGCATAAAGAACTGGCAACTTAATACTTTGTTGGATGACTGTTACACCGAAGCGTAAGGCAAGCCGCTTACACAGCGAGCTTTAATATGTACTTCCCGAATATACGGGTAATATTTACAAAGAAAAATATGAACTTATTTGAATATTATAGGAGTAAACTACATGCATACTAAATCAGCTGTCCAATTCATAAAAGAGAAATGTTTAATAAAAGCATTTTTGTATGGGACCTCGCATGTATAACCATCTGCCAAAGCATATACTAGAAATTACTAATATCAGTATTTTTAGATGTAGACTAAAAGGACTTTTAGTGGATAGGGTTTACTATAGTGTCCATGAATACCTTGTTAACAATATAATATGATGTTTTTAATGACACAACTAATCTCAATTGAATTCATAATATGAGTTCTGATACTAATTTAATTGCCACTTATAAGATTAAAATTACTATAGTATAACTTATATCATTAACAGACACTTGGAATTAATTTAATTTTAGTATATATTTAACTTTTAATTAAATAATTTATAAATGTCCGATACAATTATGTTTTCTTAATTGTTAGGTACTTTGAGTTCTTGGATTATTCCTAATGATATTTGCTTGCCTAAAGGCAGAATATGGCATAAGCCCAATGTAATTTTAACGTCCACTGTAACTCATTTTCGCAAATAACTGTTTTGATTTGATTTGAATATGTTCGGTCAATGACTATACCACTATGCAAGGAACAGTGTCGTCATTAGTACCATTGGGTTGGTACCAACACACTATTTGTTATGCAATTTTTACAATTACAAAATAAGTAACAATTGAAGAGAAAGTATGAAATGGTCATAAATCCATTGGTTCCCCGCGGTTGCTTCCTTCAATGTAACAAAGGGATGGTGGGCAATCGATTTCGAAGTGATTGATTACATTTTATCTGAGACTACTTACCTTTCCACAGATCAGAAAACCTAGGCGGTATAGAGATGTAACATAAACATGACTTTTTTTAAAGGCCGGTGTAGTCTGGTGTGCCGAATTTCCCCCTCAGAATTACAGTATTATGAGTCCGTGTTAGTATATGTTGGGGAACGTAATTACATCGTGTAGATGACCGCGTTAATATAACAAAATGATGTCTACGCGATCTCCCCATGCCAGTGGTTTGTAGTTTGCTGTGTAAATTTGCATGTTTACTGTCGCCGTGTTTAGTTAAAGATGTGCGCATATTTCTGAGCAATACTTTTATTTTTATTTTATTTTCTTCAGGGTAGCAACAGCATAAACATTAAAAAAATACACGAGAATAATTACTTACAACAAAGCCTTTACAGCTAACCACTATAGATTGCCAGCATAATTTAATTGATTTAGATTTAGCGCAGTGGTTAAAAGCTTAAGCCGCTCCGCTCACTGTGTCTAATAGTCGCAGGTTCGATTCCCGCACGGGACAAATATTTGTGAGACCCACAATTATTTGTTTCGGTCTGGGTGTTTGTGTATGTGAATTTTCATGTTTGTAAACGCACCCACGATACAGGAGTAAATCCTAGTGTGGGGGTAGGTTTAAAAAAATTAATTGTACGAAGAAACATTAAAGAGTATTGAGGTAATATTAATAGTTAGGTGAAAATCGGATTATTATGTCTATAAAATAGAAAAATTTAAAATAATTGAGAATATTAATCAAAAAAATTGAGAGCATTATCCAAAGTGGTGTAAAGTTACGCGCAGAGTATGTATAGCTATGTAACGAATGTTTGAAAAGATAAACATACTTACTGTACACAACAGTGCACCACAATTACACATCAGTTGTTCGATAAATGTATAGTGGCGGTGGAGCTGATTTATTGTACTTTTCTTTGCTTTTACCATTACACAACGGTGTAAGAGAATATACTGACGGAACCCAACACTCGGAACTCCTAATCTCGATTCGTCCATCGCATCGAAAATCGATTAACTGACGGAATGCAGAATTCGCATCGATTCCCCTCGAAAATTACCGGACTGGCCGTTCGATAAATTAAAATGTAAAAATCGAATGATGGAACTTAATCGATGCCGAGCGATTATTCCGATCGGAATAAAATCTGCTAAGAATAAGGTGGCCAGTAATTATGATGGAGGGAAGATCTACGTGATCGATTTGTAAGAAATTATTATATGAACGATAGCAGTAACATGAAATAAAACTATTTTTCGGATTTTATCGCGGTTTATTTTTGATTTTAAGTTCCCGACGTTTCGAGTGCTTTGCAGCACCCATGGTCACGGGAGGGACTGAGGTGTTAGACGTCCAAAAGGCATAGTTGTTCCGGGGTACCCTCAAACTTCTTAATTATTTTTGTTGGTCCGATCTACGCAGAATGAGCTCATTGTGTCTTGAGGTCTTGCAGTGTTATGTTTGGTTTTGGATTTGATTATATTAATTAACGGATCCCAAGTCGATGGAAGCACCCCGCCATCTTCTCTATTGAAATTAGGATGTTTTTTAATTTCAATAGCCTCGCGAACCATCCTCGGTAGGAATCGGTGTTCCTTCACGAGGATTTGTGGTCTATCAAATCTGATGTTATGGCGGGTGCGGTCAAGGACATGTTCACAGACTGCAGACTTCTTTGAGTCTGTGAACATGTCCTTGACTAAAAATAAACCGCGATAAAATCCGAAAAATAGTTTTATTTCATGATGTTCGCGTAAATCTAAGAACTCAGTATGATAGCAGTAACAGTCTATTTGGTTGGAGGCTCGTTTTGAGATCACAAGGTCCAGGTTCAAATACATAACAAACATTTACAGGCTTAGAACTTGGTACATCAGAGTTAAAAATACCTTGGTAAAACTAAGGTGCATTTTGTACATCTACTTCTAACGCTACCTGCCTAGTCACATTGGGGCTAAACATATCTAAGTGAAAGGATATTGTTCTGCGCCCATGCATGATTTGCCCCAGAACCAAAAGCGATGAAAAAATACTTGTATAATTTCAAATCACCCATAAATTCTCTTAAGGCATTTATTATTAAATGGACAAGCGGGGGAATTGCAATAATGCACAAAAAGTATTGGATTTTGAGGTTATAATTCAGTAGCCATGCGACTTCTATATAAGTACTTACAATAGTTTGAAATATTTGTTTTAGATTGCAAATTGTCCGTTAGATACGGATATTTGCCATTATTATAATTTGTTGGTTCTGGGGCAATCTTCGATAACGTCCTTTGAGAGTACTTTGTATATTGTGCTAACCTGTATTTGAACGAGAACTTAAGTGAAATGTGAGTGAACTTTGAACATCTCAGCCAACCTCTAATAGACACGGAACTTTTAACGTTGCAGCTAAAAACATTTGGTGAAACTTGGGTGTACACACCCCATGCAAAAAAAAAAACACCGTCACGCCTATATTCCCCAGAGGGGGTGGCAGAGGTGTACTGAGTACACCCACGTTTTGCCGACGATGTTAGGTCCCATGTAATAGGGGGCGAGCCTATTGCCATATACCGGGCACAATTCCAGACTGCGGACTCATAATGGGAATTTTTCGTTAGAAAAACTACATTTGTCCGACCTAGGATTTGAACCCAGGACCTCGTGATCACAAAGCGATGCGCTTTGCCACCAGACCAACGAGGCAGTCACCTTACACCACATGCAACCTCTAGTTTACTCAGTACTTATTACGTAGGGCTACAAAATACCTCTAAAAAAATTTGGTACACTATATAGACCTTAGCCAGACCCTTCAGGGCTAAAACGCTTACAAAACCCTAAACAATTAAACTATAATCCTTTTTTGATACATAAACCAGCTGACCTAATTACCAAAGTTTTCAGACGCATTTCTAGACATAATTAAACAAAAAAAGTCTTGTAATGTCGACTTAATTAAGGTAGAAGGGTTCCAGTGAATTGCGACTTTTTTCTTAAATAACTTATGAAGAGGTGTAACTTTCGTGTCGTGCAAGCCACAATGAAAAGTTTGTTGGAAGAAAATCAAGAAAATATGTTGCCTTAGATGTATTTCATCGCATTTCAAAGTATTTCGGGTTTTGGAACGACAATTTTGATGATATGGTTTGTGTTAAATGTTCGAATGGAGGCGAAACGGATCCTTGATGAAGTTGTCGCGGATTATATTCCCGCTCGGAACAATTTTTGTGACCCCACTATATTAGTTTCTGTTCGGATATTGCACCAGCCACAAATGTACAATTCCCGGATAGGGACAAGGTTTTCTTTTAAAAAAGAAAAAATGGGTCGTCCATTCAAACTCAACCGATATATTTACGCGTAGTTTAACTTCGAAAGGACTGGCTCTGTGCTGATCAGGTAATAATATGGAACCCTTCCACTCCGATCTCGATCTCGAATGTATTCGCGCCTATATTAAAAAGGCGACAACTCGTCACTTCGCAAACGCATCTTTCCATGCGAATCCGCTAATCGTAGCCGCCGCGGACTATGAACCCGACCCCTGCCGCTACCGCCGGCCGCGACATGTTCTCACCGATCCCCCGATGCTCTGACATCGCTTCTTTCCGCTCCGAATACGGACGACGATGACGAAGTCGTAGATCCCCTAGCCTGCCGACCGGTGCACTAATAACACCCCCTCCCCCCGTAGCGACTGTCCAAACCGAGCCCGTTCCTCCTTGAGGCGCCCTCGAGTATGTTGCCCCTTGCCCTTCTGGCTCGAGCGAAGTGGATGCACGTTCGCCCTTAAGTCCGGTGAAGCTGTAAACGCCTCGCGGCCAACAGCGTATATCACTCAAACACACAATATGGAACCCGTACGTTAATCACCAAAACGATATTTATATGGTGATTTATACGTCTAATATAAGTGGGCCTAAAGGCGTGTAAGGCGCTTGTAGATTTACCGTCGTATTTTTAGCAATCACTAAGGTAAGGCAGCGCTCGGCTTGGTCAGTCTGAGATGGGTAATCCTTTGTAGCATTGCCATTTTCAAGTATCTCTATATTCTAGATATAACGTTTACCTTTTGGTGCCGATCACTACTTAATGGAAATTAATCCAAGCTGGAAACTGTATGGCTTGATCATAATCTGCTAGCACGTGGCCACAGACCTACGTCCATCAACTCGCATCATCATATCAGCCTATATTTGTCCACAGCTGAACATAGGCCTCCCCGATCGCTCTCCAGTGCAGCCAATCCGATGCCACCTGCATCCAACGACTTCCTGCGATCCTCACAAGATCGTCGGTCCATCTGGTAGGTGGCCGTCCCACGCTGCGCTTGCCAATACGTGGTCTCCACTCTAGAATCCCTATAGAATCTATGTGGCCCGCCCATTGTCACTTCAGCTTATTAATCCTATGGGCTATGTCGGTGACCTTGGTTCTACTACGAATTTTCTCATTTCCGATTCGATCACGTAGGGAAACGCCGAGCATAGCTCTCTCCATAGCTCGCTGAGCAACTCTGAGCGTTTTTATGAGACCTATTGTAAAAGACCATCACCACCATCAACTCGCATGCATTCCAGCATTGAGGCAGTATAGGCCTATGTACACAGCAATTATAAACCTCACATTTTCGTTTTAGAAACTTCAATTATCATCGCCAAATCCAACTTAACCTTCTCCAAACTCGCCTATCCAATCGCTTAACATTTGTATTACATGTAACAAGACTTTATTGTCAGCACGTGACCGGAGTGCAGAATCCACATACGTCTACAAGAATATGAAGGAGGCGTGATGATTTATGCATGATCCCCAATAACACACGCTGGTTATCCAGGGTTCTTTACACCTGGGGATTTTCATCATAGTATTGCTAATAATGTACGATATAAAAAAAATGTATGTTGCCTTAAAGAGGCAACGTATTACAGTTTCTTTCTCTCATTATAATTTTTTTTTTTTTTTTTTTTTTTTTTTTTTAATTAAACGTAGCCCCACAGTAGGATTTATTCCTGTGTCGTGGGTGCGTTTACAAACATGAAAATTCACATACACAAATACCCAGACCGAAACAAATAATTGTGGATCACACAAAGATTTGTCCCGTGCGGGAATCGAACCCGCGACTATTAGACACAGTGGGCGGAGCGGCTTAAGCTCTTAACCACTGCGCTAAATCGTCCGTTTACTACTAGGCATGTAGTTTTAAGTCGATTAATTGTGAAATCGATGTTTTCAAGTCTAATAACCGATTTTTTACATCTATCCGAAACACTGAATTCATTCAGTGATCTGATTCCGAAGTTTTCGAATCGGAATGATATATGTTCCATTAATAAAAACTGGTAATCCTAATCTATACATATAAATAAACTGTAAGGAAGTCGTGTCTGTACATGGAATATTTTTAGGAAATAATAACCCATATCATCATACTATTGACGTAGAAGCCAATTCTACAATTTTTTGCTTTAGTGTCTGTTTGTCTGTCTATCTGTCGGAGGGTATGAACTACGAAGCGGATTTTGATGAAACTTTGCACGCGGATACCGGATAAAATATTGGCTATCGTATTGTATAGTATTTATCTCGGAAAATCAAAAGGTTTTTCATTGAACTTCTAAAAACAACACTTTACTTCAAACCTGTTTGATGGATTTCAATGAAATTTTGTGTAATCGTAGCATGTACAAAAAAAAGGTCATAACTCTGTATACTTATATTTTCTAAACACCTAACAGTTTCTGAGCAAAGAAAAAAAGTCGATTAGGATTTATCATTCATTGTACCAAAACTACTCTTCAGATGTCAGTGAAACTTAGCACGGAGATATTTCATATGACAGACAATATTGTTAATATTTATGTTTTCAGGAAAACCAACGGTTAGTAGGGAAAATTAAAGCATCTATATCTATCAATATATACTTATAAAAACTGTAACGAAGTCGTGTCTGTACATGGAATATTTTTGGGAAATAACAACCCAGGGGTATCATGCTATCGATGTAGAAGCCAATTCTACAAATTTTGGCTTTCCTGTCTGTTCATCTGTCTAGCCAAGGGTGTGAACCATCATAATGCAAAAACTATCACGTAGATTTTTATGAAACTTTGCATGCGGATACCTTACAATGTTGGCTAACATATTGTATAGTATTTATTCAAAATCAAAAGACTTATCCAGAAAAAACGAAAATAAGCAACATTGAATTTCTAAAAAGACCTTTACTCAGAACCTGTTTGATGGATTTTAATGAAATTTTTTGTAATTTTGTCTGTACTAAAGATCATAACTCTGTTTACTTATATTTCTGAAAATCTAAAGGTATCTGAGGAAAGAAAGATTTTCTTTCGATTTTGATAATCTTTTACCGTTCCGAAACAACTTAGCTACTAGATTGTCGCGGGATAAACCATAAAATCATATTATTGTTTATCCCGAACTGCTATGTTACGACGTAAAATATGTGATTTTGCCTACACATGAATTCCTCCATGAATTAATTAATATTAGACTCAGGTTCGTCTCCTCACAAAAAACTCTTTAGTGGTTAAAAGCACTCACTCGAAATTGTTCATACACGTTTGATTTAAACACGCAAACATGATTTCGTGATGCAACCTCATGATGCATTTACGATTGTTTCTTCTGAAGAAAACTCTAACAATGAATGGGCCGGATATGAAACTCTGCATATTCGGGTATTTAACAAGATTTTATTATATGTATAGATATCTATCTTTACATGATTTTGATCATGAGCATGAACTATAATATCTTAAGAGAAGACTAACACAAAATGTACTGACAAACTGTGCTACATACTTAGCTGGCAATGTACCTTTTTAGATATTATTACGCTAGATTACAATCTTTGGCAGGGTAGGAAGGTAAGGTTTAAATGAGAAATATTTTACCAATAATTATGTAATAAATAGATTGATAAACCGATAATCATTCTTAAAAAGAAAGGAAACATATTACATATATTTTTTTTTATGAGATGGCCTTAGTGTTGTGTGTTGAATAAGATCGGGTTATAGTTTAGTGCGGTCTAAATGAGGCTACAAGTAAACCCAGTTATAGAGTTAGTTGACAGAAAAATAAGTCTGGTGGAAATTGATAAAATATACAATATATTTACTACACGGTTCTTCCGGGATAGCTGTTATTACTTCATAGTAAAATGGCAGAATGGATCTTACAAACACTTTCAAGGTGTTTCAAGTCTAAAAATAATGTTCGAGATACTTTTTATCCCAAAACAAATCACGGCTATTACGACACAGCTGGTATTTATTCGTATTAAAATATACTGAGTTCTTAGATTTACGCGAATATTACACATGAAATAAAACTATTTTTTCGGATTTTATCGCGGTTTATTTTGATTTTTAAGTTCCCGACGTTTCGAGTGCTTTGCAGCACCCATGGTCACGGGAAGGACTGAGGTGTTAGCCGTCCAAAAGGCATAGTTGTTCCGGGGTACCCTCAAACTTCTTAATTATTTTTGTTTTTGTTGGTCCGATCTACGTAGAATGAGCTCACGGTGTCTTGAGGTCTTGTAGTGTTATGCTTGGTTTTAGATTTGATTATATTAATTACTGGATCCCAAGACGATGGAAGCACCCAGCCATCTTCTCTATTGAAATTAGGATGTTTTTTAATTTCAATAGCCTCGCGAACCATCCTTGGTAGGAGTCGGTGTTCTTTCACGAGGATTTGTGGTCTATCAAATCTGATGTTATGGCGGGTGCGGTCAAGGACATGTTCACAGACTGCAGACTTCTTTGAGCGACGGTGTTTTAGGTCAGCTATGTGTTCTTTAACTCGAGTTTTTACTGGTCTTTTTGTTTGTCCTATGTAAGAGAGACCACATTCACAATCAAGCTTGTATACTCCTGCATCTTGAAGAGGGATGTGACACTTGACAGATGGTAAAAACTGACTGATCTTCTTTGGCGGCTTATAAAATGTTTTAATTGAAGCACGCTTCAAGATGTAGCCAATCTTGTCTGTGACTCCTCTTATGTAAGGTAGTACAGCATGGAGACGCTCGACTGTGGCTGGTTTCACTCGGTCACTGTGACGTTGGCGTGGGACTCGAAGCTTATTGTCGTGCAGGACTTGCTTGACATGTTGAAATCTCGGCAGCCAGATGTTTCTTGTCACAGATCCCTTGTGCTCTCTGAAACAAAGATTTACCCACAGTAGCTAACTGTGATGGATGGTGGCGAGATTCACCGTTTAAGTACCTATCATTGTGGGTCTTTTTTCTATAAACCGTATGGCTTAAGGTGTTGTTGGGGTTACGGATTACTGAGACATCTAGGAAAGCTAGGGAATTGTTTGCCTCCAACTCCATTGTAAACTGAATTTTAGGGTTAATGGAGTTAAGATGATTAAGGAATACATTAATTTTGTCAGATGGTAATATTGTGAAAGTATCATCTACGTACCGCTTGTAGAAACTTGGCTTTACAGGTGAGGTACGAAGGGCTGTCTCCTCAAAGTCTTCCATGAAAATATCGGCAACAATGGGAGATACAGGGGAGCCCATCGCCACACCATCTACTTGCTTGTAGAACTGCTCCTTCCACAGTAGGTAGCCAGATGTAGGGCAGTGCCTCAATAGTTCTGAGTATTCCGCTGGCATGTTGTTCTCCGCTAGTTTCCTTTCTACAATTTCGACACAGTCTTGTACAGGTAAGCATGTGAATAGTGACTGGACATCGAAACTGACCATAGTTTCATTGTCAGTGAGATGTAGATTTTTGATCTCACTAACAAAATGGTATGAATCCTTAACATGTGCTCTTGTGTGTCCTCTGAGTGGCGAGAGCACTTTCGCTACGTGCTGAGCCAATCTGTAGGTTGGTGTGTCGATTTGGCTAACAATTGGACGTAGGGGAGCATTCGGTTTATGAATTTTTGGGAGCCCATACAACTGTGGTGGTTTTGCGCACGAAGGTATTAGTGATTTGACGTCCAGATTCAATGTTTCGGAGTGTTTCTTTATTAAATCATTAGATTGTTTTAATATACTGGTGGTTGGGTCTGTCTTGACCTTTTTGTATGTGTTTGCATCCGATAAAAGTTCTTGTATTTTGACATTGTAATCTGACGTATCCATTATGACCGTAGCATTACCTTTATCCGCGCGGAGAATAGTGATATCCTTTCTATTGCGTAAGGTTTTCAACGCTATATATTGATTTTTAGGAAGAATTAGTTTGGGCACTGAACTTCGACGTAACATGGATGAGACATCCTGACGTATTGCCTCCGAATCTTCCCTCCCTATACTATTTTTGGATAGGACGTCTTCAACGGCGCTGATAATTTCCTCATACGGTATCCTTCGAGGTGCTACAGCATAATTTAAACCTTTAGAACGTCGGGAACTTAAAAATCAAAATAAACCGCGATAAAATTTAATATTAATTGACGGACGATTTAGCGCAGTGGTTAAGAGCTTGAGCTGCTCCGCCCACTGTGTCGAATAGTCGCGGGTTCGATTCCCGCACGGGACAAATCTTTGTGTGATCCACAATTATTTGTTCTGGTCTGGGTATTTGTTTGTGAATTTTCATGTTTGTAAACGCACCCATGACACAGGAATAAATCCTAGTGTGGGGCTACGTTTTTAAAAAAAAAAAAAAAAACCGAAAAAATACTTTTATTTCACGTATTAAAATAGCTAAACTAATTTTGTTGAGCTTTATATGAAGGTGTCTTACATTGTAAAATAAAACAAAACACTTTTTATGTCGAATAATAGCACGTCTTTTGCGGAATATCGATTATTTCTTCATACTAAAACGGCTGAACGAATTATAAAGAAACTTAATATGAAAGAAACTACACAGATATACAATGCGAAAGTGGAAGAATGTAGATATCGGGGAAGACCTAGATAATCTTACTATGACCAAATAGACCGTGTCTTATCCGAAGGGCAAGTCAAGAGTCTCCGTAACCGGCGAGCATGTATAAGGTTTGTAAGGAAAGGACCTGTGGGAACTCTGTACTCTCTGCCTATCCTGCAAGGAATCTGACGGGATGATATAGATTGATAGATAGTAGTAGTATTAAAGTATCTTAAGTCGTGAAATAAGAAAATTTATTTCGAATCGATTAATCGAGAACCAAATATCTTTAAATCTTTGACTAATTCAAAAATCGATTCTAGTGCTTTTTAGAATACATCGACATGCCTAATTATCACCCAGCGTTGGTCACCTGCTTAGCAGCTTTTTCGTGGAAGTCAAAGAGGTCTCAGCGCGAATATGGACGATCGTTTACATTGCCCTTACTTGCTCGGTTTCAAGTTGCAGTTTGGAATTTCAGCGAATTTTCTATCCTATATAAAATTGTAAGGATGGTGCACCGGGACGGCGTGGTAGAGTATGGGTCTCTCACACCTCGATGTTTGAAAGAAAGCTTTGACCCAGCTACTACTACTACCAGCTTGACGGACGATTTAGCGCAGTGGTTAAGAGCTGGCCGCTCCACCCACTGTGTCTAATAGTCGCGGGTTCGATTCCCGCACGGGACCAATCTTTATGTGATCCACAATTATTTGTTCCGGTCTGGGTATTTGTTTGTGAATTTTCATGTTTGTAAACGCACCCACGATACAGGAATAAATCCTAGTGTGGGACTACGTTTAAAAAAAAAAAAAAAAAAACCTATGAGAAAGTATTGAATTTGTGCCAAATGTCCCCACGGACAACTGGGACATTTTATTAATTTGTAACCAGTAGCCACAAAGCTACAAACAACTCAGAATAAACGTTTTATTATCGTTACCTACCAATAGTATAACCTCAAAAGCCTATATATAAACCCACAATGGCGACCAAAAAAAGCGCGTTAAAATTCGATCCTCCAAATCAATTATCCATTCAAAAACTCAATACTCTTTTTGCTCAAAGCAGACAATACATTTCTCATTCAACTTGCAAATAGCAAATGATAAAAACAGAATACAGAATCTGAATACGCCGTGAAGCGAGGGACAAATAATAAACAAGAATCTTATTTTGAACAGAAAATAGGATAGTTATGTAAGATTCAGCCAATCCCATTAAGTATCCTTCACGCTGCGGAGCGAGATCATAATTATTTCACTCGGCGCCCCTACCACTAGTTGTGAGCCTATAGAAGTACATTTATAGTTGAAATAAAACTATTTTTCGGATTTTATCGCGGTTTATTTTTAGTTTTTAAGTTCCCGACGTTTCGAGTGCTTTGCAGCACCCATGGTCACGGGAGGGACTGAGGTGTTAGACGTCCAAAAGGCATAGTTGTTCCGGGGTACACTCAAACTTCTTAATTATTTTTGTTTTGGTTGGTCCGATCTACGCAGAATGAGCTCACGGTGTCTTGAGGTCTTGCAGTGTTATGCTTGGTTTTGGATTTGATTATATTAATTACGGGATCCCAAGACGATGGAAGCACCCAGCCATCTTCTCTATTGAAATTAGGATGTTTTTTAATTTCAATAGCCTCGCGAACCATCCTTGGTAGGAATCGGTGTTCTTTCACGAGGATTTCTGGTCTATCAAATCTGATGTTATGGCGGGTGCGGTCAAGGACATGTTCACAGACTGCAGACTTCTTTAGATAGATCAGAAAGCCTATATATAAACCCACAATGGCGACCAAAATAAACCGCGATAAAATCCGGAAAATAGTTTTATTTCATGTGTAATATTCGCGTAAATCTAAGAACTCAGTATACATTTATAGTTGTTTGATATTATTTTTGGAAAGTGGAAAGCACGGAATGTATTGTTGCACGCTCGCCCTCTTGACTATTGAAACGGTAAAGACCATTTGGCCAACGGGGTACGCATTCGCAATGGGGTTCGCATTTTTTCATAGGTGCTGCCAGAATACCCGCGCTGCACTACACGTTTTCTATGATGTAGCGACATGGTGAGGCAACAGTATGTTTAGCCCCACACAGGCATACAGCTATAGTAGCAGCTAGTATTATATTCTACTTTCTTTCATTCGCGCACACCCACGAAATGCTAGTGGAAGAGGTGATTGAAGTTTTTAGATTGAATCTTTTGAAACTTTGTATTACATATATGCCATCCCACTGTATCGGCGTCTTGCTAAGATGTTTCAAATGCACATTTGTTGATGACGGTGGTAAGTAGGTACCTATATAACTTGATTGGCATCCTCGTGGAATTTGCAGGAACATGTAAACAAATTCATTATATTTGACTTTCCAAATCAATTACTCATTCAAAAACGCAACACTCTTTTTACTTGTGAGCATATATAAGACGAATTATGAATGTTAAGGAAGCGAGAGATTTGTAAATTAAGAATCTGTTGGAACGGGGATCTGGCGAAATGGTATAGATTTCTTTTCATTTAATAACCTCGTTCGGCCCATCGTATAAGATTGATTATTACCCCATTGCTCCTATGATCCCATGATTCACAAAAAAAAACAAGAAATTAAAAAATATGCAGGCTGCTCTTTACATTCCCAGAATAAAATTAAAAGAGTCAAGAAAACTATACGTAATAGGAAAACCTAACACATTCTACTTAAACTCGAATCGTTCCTTAGTAGCGGTAAATCAGTCAGGAACAAGACAGTAGACTTAATAGCTATCTACTTTATTCTCTTTATCTAAGCTAAGTTGCAAGAGGTCTTAAACAGACTCGGAGCAGACAAGAACTGCCTGCGGGTTAGAAACTTGCAAGGATTTGGTATAATACTATTAACATTGAGAAATATATCCTCTGTGGTCTAGTTTACTAACTAGACCAAGGAGGATATCTACTGATCAAGGGGTCCTGTCTTTGAATCCAAAATCGAGTAGAATAAAGATATATAATCTGAAATTAGACCTGGTATCATCTCAATAGATTCGTCTCCTATTACATTAGGACTTAGTCCTCGGCGAAATTGATAAATGACACACAAAGACTATGTAGACATCAGTAAGCCTGGGATCGAACTTGTATCTGCTCGATGTAGTATCGCCTACGCTCAAATTGCAAACAATAACACTCATTGAAATCAAAATACTTTTCGGATTTTATCGCGGTCTTATTTTCGATTTTGATGTTACCGACGTTTCGAGTGCTTTGCGGCACCCACTGTTAAGGTTATGATAAAATCAGACAAATAGTTTTGTTTCATGTAAAATATTCGCGTAAATCCAAGAACTCTGTAAATAACAATCAAGTCAGCGTCACCACGAAGGTGGAAGGTTGTCTTAGCAACCCTAACCAAACAACTATAGAGTTAACCTGCGAGTTTATATCAAAACAACTATAATTTCGAAGGGAGTAAGATAAATCTGAAAAGAAATCCTGTTGGAACTCCCTTCGCGAATTGTTTGAAATCATCACATTATAATATTCGAAAACTCCTTAATTTCATATTTTTTCAGACAATCTCATTATTTTATAGCTGCACAAAACTCTTAGAGAATATTAAAAGCGGAGCGTTTAAATATTGACTATAACTGTAATAACTCTTTAGTCTGCATCAAATTCCTTTAGTTATCACTGCAGACTAGACAGACAGAATACTCTTAAGATAAATTAAACGAATGCAAAAATATATTTATATGTATGATATTTACTTATATATCTTTATTTATTTAACTTGAATATTATTTAATATTCAAGTTAAATAAATAAAGTATAATGCTATAGTTATTTCAGCATAAGTTCTGCTTAGCAGCTATATCATTGGAAAAGTGATACCCGATGTTTTTAACACAGAAGTGTTCTTTTGGACACTCAAATAAAATTACGTCAACGAACCTTTTCCCGTTCAAGTACTCCGAATAAGTATATTATAAAATATTAAAGAGGGGTGAATGAATCTATCTCTATATTGACTTCTAAGTCTTGGGGGCTTACAATTTGCTTTAGGTATCTAATTCAATTGTTCTATGTATGTATTTTACCAGTAAAAATAAATCTATCTTACATAAAACGATAACGAGACCTTCAGATCTTTCCCATGTCTGTATGCACCATAAACCACTATATACTGTTGGTGTTGTTTATAATAAGTAACTAGACAACCACCAAACCTAAGCACACATGAATCTTTCCATCCTTTCATATAGAAAGCAAAGTAACTAATATTCATAAAGAAACAATATAAACTGTCTCGTAACTCTTCAAATTGTAGCAGCAGGACTCGTACAAAAGCAGTATCCGACGCGAAATCTCAATAGCTTTATAAAACATTTTGCGATGCTAGACCGACGGCAGCAGACACTGAACCCGAGCTGTAGCTGAAAATACAGGATCCTGTGCACCGGCCATTTGACTAAGCCATTTTACTGGAGGTTTAGGATACGGGACAAGTTATGAAACAAGACCGTTTATTGACGAACGTGTTTTTAATAATATACACTCGGTATTCATAATTTGGTTTGGTGATAGCAGAATATAATATTAATCCATTTCAGTTGACCAGTTCTTCGGAGTAAAAGGACAGCAGATAAGGATTTAAAATACCAATCCATTTAAGTTGGAATAAGTATTCAATGGTAATAAGATTTGATTTTTACCACCAAAGTATAATTTCTATCTATCTATCTATATCATCAAACCAGATCCCTTGCAGGGTAGGCAGGCTTTCTTTACATACCTGTCTGGCTTCCTCCACTCTCATAGTTTGTCTTATACACACTCGCCGGTTACGGAGACTTTTGAATTGCCCTTCAGATAAGACACGGTCTATAATTTATTCCGACAAATTTGGTTTCAAATTTGTCGGAAATGGAACGAAATGGAACGAAGCAAAGCAATTGGTTTTTGTCACTTAAGAAATAGATAACTAGCACACCAAACCTTACATAATGGTTAGAAAACTTAAAGGCTTACTGAACAAGCAGGCACTGGATATAGTTATACAAATACCTTAAGAAGGAGCTTTAACCTGTTGGAACTCTGTAATCACTGCCTACCCCGTATAAGATCTGGCGTGATAATATAGACAGATAGGTATGGAGAAGAAGGAATGGAGGATGATGCGTACATTCCCAAGTAGCACATAATGGTGTAAAGCGTTAAGTAGCGGTTGTGCACAACCGCCTTCTATAATCTGGTCAGTACAGCTAACCCAAGGGTTAGGTTAGGTTCTCTCAAGGGGGGCTTGAAAAGGCAGTCCGCGTCGGGGCCGCGTGAAGAAAATTTATTGCCTACATTATGCGGCCAAGGTGGGGCAACCCAGGGTTTTTAGTCGGTATACTTGGTGCATCGACGGCCGGGTCACACCGACCGTCGATGCGCCAAGGACTCCGACATAACCCCTCCGCGTTCCCCCGAACGCGGACGGGTACCCAGCGATAAAAAAAAGGTTAGAAAATCTAAAGAAGATATGTAAAACAGACAATTCTTTTCAGTAAGTATACGTTAACTTCTATCAATCAATCAATCAATCCAGTCAATTTCGACACAGGCAAAGGCAGTATGTGACGATTTCAGTGGTGTAAAGGACTATTGTAGTCTGCTTTTTGGTGTGCTCTCCAATGACTGAGGTAAACAATTTTGGCCATAAAACTTAGAGTGTAGCATGAACAGGTCAGTTCAATATTTAAATGCATATTTATGACACATGATAATGTTGACGGACGGCTTAGTCTAGTGGTTAAAAACCGCCTACCGCCTGAAGCCGCTCCGCCCAGTGGATCGTGATCGTGGATAGAAGTCGCGGGTTCCATCCCCGCACGGGACAAATCTTTGGGCGACCCACAAATATTTGCTTCGGTGTGGGTGTTTGTGCATGTAAAATTCATGTTTGTAAGCGCAGTCACGACTCAGAAATTATGAGGCTGTATTTTGATTACAACAAAAATAAAAACGCATAACATCGCCACATTTCCTAACTTGCACCAACCAGGCTATCGTTTTGTACGGACCAAATATTATGCAAGGGAATCAGTAATGCCCACTTTGTTTTGAGAAATAGATTTTTGAATGGCAAGCACTCAGCGTAGAAGACATTATTTAGATGGAAAGCGAATATGATGATATACTTTATAAAAATAAAGGTAACTTTATATTTATTCTGGAAAGTAAAAAAGGTCTTTGTCGTAATTTCGATAAGCATTTCGACTTCAAACGTACAACTTGATAGTTTTGGTGCAGTGGTTAAAAGCTTAAGCCGCTCCGCCCACTATGTCTAATAGTTGCGGGTTCGACTCCCACACGGGACAAATCTTTGTGTGATCCACAATTATTTGTTTCGGTCTGGGTATATGTGTATGTAAATTTTCATGTTTGTAAACGCACGCACGACACAGGAATAAAGCTTGGAGTGGAACTACGTTTAAAAAAAAAAACTGTTTCCCTTAAATGCATGTGACATACTTACCACATTAAAAAAATATCATCAAACGAATGACGTCCACGACAGGACATAAGTCTCCCATAAACATCGCCACGACGATATGCTTAGTACTGAACGCTTCCAGCTTTTCCCCTCCGACCTTCACCAGTATATCGGTCCATCTTGTAGGTAGTCTGCCTACTCCATATCTTCCAGTACACGTCATATTAGGACCTATATTATTATTCAAATACAATGGACTCTTAGAAAAACAGACCGCTTGCGCATAGATGCTTTTGAAATGTGGTGCTGGAGAATACTGCTCCGAGTACCATCCACCGCGCGCATAGGGCCAATGTATCGATATTAGCCGAGCTCAAGATGACCATGAGACTCTCCACCATCTGCACTCGAAGGATGTTTGAGTTTTTCGGCCACATAGCCAGGAAAAAGGGCGACAACCTCGAAAAGCTACTAGTCACTGGCAAAATAAAAGGAAAGAGACCAAAAGGTCGTAGCCCTATGCGCTGGTCCGATCAGATCCGATCCGCCCTGGGCACCACAACTTCTAATGCGATACACATAGGTGAGAACCGAGCTGGTTGGCGGAACATAATCCGCGATATCGTTGTTCCTGGAGGTCACGACCCTCAACATTGAGGATATTGACGCAAGGAGGAGGAATTATTACAATGAAACTTAGGTGTACTCTGTCATCGGCCTATCTTGTGAGAGTCAAAGTCAGTTCTCATTTATTTGTATAGGCCAATAAAAATCTATCTATATCATCGCGCCAGATCCCTTGCGGGGTAGGCAGAGAGTACAGAGTTCCAACAGGTTCTTTCCTTACATACCTCTCTGCTTTCTTCCACTCTCATAGTTCGTCTCATACACGCCCGGTTATGGAGACTCTTGACTTATAAAAAGCACTTACAAACGTCAAAATTATAACACCCACTCCACTTACAGAAGCTGGTCGCAATTCAAGAATCTTTCTGCACCAAAAGCCGAATGATAGGTTCGATAGGTTCTACAACCGAATGAAACGATCAAATAACATAATATCATCCATAATAGCACCGACAGGACATTTAACTTGAAGAAAGCAACTGAAAGGACACACATTCAATTCTATCACAATAAATCAGTCTGGACCTTTCCAAATTTCTCTCTTTGAAAAAATACGTAGCCATTTATCACTTGTGATAAATTTTATAACATGGCGTAGGGACCTGTTACGCTTCGAACGTTACGACTGATTAGGGTTGAAAGGTGGACGGAATCAGCGGATTTTTAAGCTTGGTGTTGAATCAGTGTCAAAAGGACAAAGTTCTAGTATCTGTTAATGAAAACATACAAATTTAAATAAATGGTACAAAATCTATGTGACAAAACCGATATACAATGCGAAAGTGGAAGGATGTAGGTACCGGGGAAGACGTAGACTATCTTACCATGACCAAATAAACCGTGTCTTATCTGAAGCGTAAATCAAGAGTCTCCGTAACCGGCAAACGTGTATTAGACGAATTTTCGCAACAGATCTCTCTGGCTTCCTCCACTCTCATAGTTTGTCTCATACACGCTCGCCTGTTACGAAGACTCTTGACTTGCCCTTTGGATAAGACCCGGTTTATTTGGTCATGGTAAGATAGTCTAGGTCTTCCCCGGTACCTACATCCTCCACTTTCGCATTATATAACTGTTTTGCCATACTTTCTTGCCACATTTTTTCTATATGCCCGTACCAACGGAGCATACACTTTCTCCTCTTTACACTGAGACTACCTTTCATGCCTACCTACACGTTTTGATACTACGCTATTGCGAATATGGTTGTTCAACTTGACTACGCACATTTTCCCCAGAGCTCGAATTTTGACCGCATTTATCCTGGTTACATACCCAACTCTCATTGCCATATAACAGCGTTGGGACGAGCACTTTGTTATTCATGGCCAGCGGCTTGTTCCCAAGTTGCTTTCCCATCGCACCATTCACTCTTCCCTCTATGTCCATCCTTACTGAAGGTGCATCCAAGATATACAGACACATTCACTTACTCTAGCACATTGTTACCAACCACAATCCTTGCATTTATTCTGGTTTCTTCCAGTTCAAAAACCACAATTTTGGTTTACTTTACATTTATTATTTATTATTATACCCGTATTCCTATAGTTATGTTATGGTATAGTCATGGCAGTTAATGATTGCTGCGCATGGTTAATTCGTGTCAGTTAAGTTAAATCTAGAGTACAAGAAGAAGCCGACGACCTGGGTCATTGACCAGCTAATCAACTCATGTTGGGCTTCAGCGGAATAAATATAGATGACATGTGGCGGAAATAGGCTTGGGGGCTAAGCCTATTTTCGCTACGTAATATTTATTTATGTATTGATAATTTACAAACTCAATTATCTATTTTACATAAATACACCAAAATTGATAATTTGACAATTTCTTAGTCGCCCCGAAAGTACATTGAAATGAGGGGTGATCCGTGACAGGCTGTTAAATGGTCTATCTCATTTAGTCGCACATGGAAATGGTAATTGGGATACACCTATCTATCTATCTATATGATCACGTCAGATACCTTGCGGGGTAGGCAGAGAGTACAGAGTTCCAACAGGTTGCTTCCTTAGAGACCTTTCTGCCCTTTTCCACTCTTATAGTTCGTCTCATACACGCTCGCCGTTTACGGAGACTCTTGACTTGACCTTTAGATAATACATCTATTTGGTCATGGTAAGATGGTTTAGGTCTTCTTTGGTACCTACATTCTTCCACTCTCGCATAGTATATCTGTTTTGTCATTCTTTCTTTCTACATGGCCGAACCAACGGATCATACCCTTTCTCATCTTTACACCGATACTATCTTTCATACCTACACGCTTTCTTACTACACTGTTGCGAATACGGTCGGTCAGCTGAACTCCGCATATCTTCCGCAGAGCTCTCATTTCGCCCGCATTTATCCTGCGATGAATGCGGTTTGTCCTGGGATATTTATATTATAATATTATTATTTTTAATAGAAATCTTGTGCCCGATAGATTTGCGACAAGCTAACATCGTCGGCGACATGTAGAACCTAACATCGTCGGTGAACGTGGGTGTACAATGTACACACCTGATAGCCCTATCTACGATAGATTTCGAGAATATGAACATGACGGTGTACATTTTTTTACTTTGCGAATATTCAAACACCAAAGCAGTTTTATCGCATCGCAAATTTAACCCTGCGCTTGACGGGGTATCGTTAAAACTTCTAATTAAAAAATTTCGCCGCCGGCCGCGGTACATCAGACCTCCGTGTGGATTTTAATTATTCCTCCTTCGGTTTTATTGCAGCTTTTTGTCCGTCGGATTTGTTTTACGGGCGCCATTCCGGCATCCTTTAATTCGCAACAGAGTTTATTTGGCGTGGTAAGCACTTGCCATTACCGTCTTTGCCTTCGTGTAGCTTCCTGGAGTATTGTTTGGATTATTGCAAAATTTTTATTTTTTGGAAGATATCGATTTAGCTCAACTTTTCAAATTAATAATGGGGTAATATGAGATTTATATAGAAAAGAGCAAGCTAAACGAGTAATAATATGATATTAGTAATAAACGAGTAATAATATGATATTATAATAGATTGAGTTCCATAAAAAAGTAATTAAATGGAAAGTCAACTCCGGAATCAAGAAAAAGAGAAAAGGAAGTTATACTGGCATAACTATGTTGCAATCATTCGGAAAATAGTGTCACCCGTATGTGCGTCTTTCTGCGAGAGGGACAGAAAGAGAGAATCTCTATGCGTGTGAGTTTGATCGCGCACATGCTTGCGTGTAAAATATAATTTGGTTGATTTAACATAGCCACACCTCATGCCACCCTACATTGTTGTTTCATACTCTACAACAAAATGTAATTGATTATTTTTATTTTAAAACAGTAACCTTAAAGTTTCTTGCCCTTCCCCACAGAAATAACACTTCAGAGTCTTTATTTCTTTTCTGATTAACACTATAATGGTTCACATGGTCAAAATACTCTGTTTCTGTTATGTTATTGTGCGTGTATGCGTTTGTAGATGACGATGATTATCGGGATAACAATATCATTCATCTCAGCGTCTCGTCATAATGAAGTCGGGTCCGGAAGACCCGTAATACATTTGCAGGGTTGTTGTGAAATTCATAGGAACGGGTGTCCGAAAACAATGTTAAAATGGCATGGTGCAAGTCATGAGCGACGGCGAGTACAATAGTAATTTAAAACTTGAAAATATTTTTAAAACAGTATTTTACAGTTAAACACGTCGGAGATATCTTTCGACTCCATCAACATTTTTTAAAACGTAGCCCCACACTAGGATTTATTCCTGTGTCGTGGGTGCGTTTACAAACATGAAAGTTCACAAACAAATACCCAGACCGAAAGAAATAATTGTGGATCACACAAAGATTTGTCGCGTGCGTTGAGAATCGAACCCGCGACTATTAGACACAGTGGGCGGAGCGGCTTAAGCTCTTAACCACTGCGCTAAATCGTCCGTCAAATGTGTTCAATAACACATGATATAAATATACTTAGGAAAGCCAGGAGAAAACCAGAGAGGTGACGTAAGCAAAGAACCTGTAGGAACTTTGTACTTTTTGCCTACCCTGCAAGGAATCCGGCGTGGTGATATAAATAGATACGTCCGAAATTGTCTTAAATACGATAAATGTCCGATTTTGAAAAAGTGGCTGCACCGACCGGCTCATTGGTCTAGTGATCCAAGTTACGGCCACCACGAGCTCCTGAGTTTTAGTTCAAATTCAAGCTCTACCAAAGAGTTATTTAGGTATTTCAGTTGAAAAAATCTTAAGGATTCCTGTACTGAGTTCTTAGATTTACGCGAATATTACACATGAAATAAAACTATTTTTTCGGATTTTATCGCGGTTTATTTTTTGATTTTTAAGTTAACGTCGGGAACTCAAAAATCAAAAAATAAACCGCGATAAAATCCGAAAAAATAGTTTTAATTTAAGGATTCCTGTTTTACTTATCAAGTCGGTCGAATTGTAGGGCGCCGGCCATTCGTACCTTAATTTTTTGTACCATCACTCTGTCGTAAGTTTATAGCTTGCACCGCGACAAACACAAATAACCCCCAAAACAGAAGCTAAATTTCGTTACTGATTCACGTCGGAGTTTTTGATTAGCAGTATCCAGCGCGGATTGATTAGATTACTACGACGAAACAAACAAACTGAAGCCTTTGATTGTATGACGGGCCGTTTATCTTCTATTTATCTATATCACTTCTCATCAAAGTAGGTCGTCGTGACAATCTTTGGGGAAGGCCTGTCTTGCAGTGGACGTCTTTCGGGTGATGATGATCTATACAACGCCAGACCCCTTACGGGGTGGACACCCAAATAGCACAACTGCTGCTTAAAGGTTTGGTTAAACAGCCGACGGAGCGCAACAGAAGCGCTCGGCTAAGTTCGGCCAACGGTCGGCAGCGCCGCGCACACGTCACGCTGTGGGAGCGACGTCATGCCGGCCGTACGGCTGCCCAACACTTGCATCCCGCTCGGACGCGTATTGGGAGCGAAACGCATTGGCGTCTCGCTACGCCGTGCTCGCTCCCCCGTGCTACGTTTATAGTCGCGTCAAGCGCGACGGCAGCGGGTCATTACGTTTGCCGTCGCGCCGAGAGGGGCTGCGCTGTGTGGCGTCTTCCACACATTTCAGTACATTACAACTCTTCAGGGCGCGCCACCGTCGCGCTGTCGTCGCGCTACTGTCGCGCTGCATCAGCTATGTAGCGAAACCTTAAGAGAGGAAGTAGCTGCCTTTTTCAGCTTTAAGCCCTACTAACGATGTATTAAAGCGTTCGCAGCAAGCTAAAGCAGTATAATAACAACTTTTATACTTTATTCAGCTTAATACTGCATAACTCTCTCTATGTCTCATATCACGCCAATTCTTTGCAGGGTAGGCAGCGCAGTGATTTTAACAGGTCAGGCATTCGTCTTGAGTGGGTGTACCTACTTAAAGTAAAATCTGCTGACTAAATATTATTATACTATTAAAAACACAATCAGGTCTACCTGTATCCAGGGTAGGAAGAGGTGTACTTTGTGCAGCTAATCAGAATTGCTATCAAGAACTTTTCGATGGGAAAATCCCAATAATATTTTACTTGGCCTAGGGTTTGGAGCCAGGACCTCCCGACGGGCCACTAGACAGTAATGGACTAACAATATATTTCTATTTGACGCCTATTAAATCTTTTCACAAGTAAATTGGACGTGTATAGAGCTGAAAATTGGTAAATTTACCCTGGTAAACCGCGGTGAAAAAATATAGTGAAATACGTATTAATCGTAATATTTAAAAATATAAATAAAACACCATCATGCCTATATTTCCCAAGCGGGGGTGGCAGAGGTGTACCAAGTACACCCACTTTTTGCCCCATGGTCCCATGTAATAGGGGGCGAGGCTATTGCCATATATCGGGCACAATTATAGACCCCGGACTCATACTGGGAGGTTTTCGTTGGTAAAACTACATTTATTCGACCTAGGGTTTGAACCCAGGGCCTCGTGACCACAAAGAGATGCGCTTTGCCGCTAGATCAACGAGGCAGTATTAATATAAAATAAAATAGAATGCATCAGTATTTTACAATCGTTACAACAATAGACCGTGTCTTATCTGAAGAACAATTCAAGAGTCTCCATAACCGGCGAGCGTGTATAAGACGAAATATGGGAATGGAGGAAGCGAGAAGTCTGTAAGGTAAGAACCTGTTAGAGCTCTGTACTCTCTGCCTACCCCGGAAGAGAACTGGCTTGATGATATAGATACAGAGAGATAGATAGTATTTTACAAGCATCGATCAAATATAAATTAAGATACATCGATGTTTACAAGCTTCTATTTAACTTGCAATGTTTTTTAGTTAGTTTAGATCAAAGTTTTGACGGACGATTTAGCGCAGAGTTTAAGAACTTAAACCGCCCACTGTGTCTTATGGTCGCGGGTTAAAATTTCTGCAAGGGACAAATCTTTGTGTGATCCACAATGATTTGTTTCTGTCTGGGTATTTGTGTATGTATATTTTTATGTTCGTAAACGCACCCACGACACAAGAATATCATAGTGTGGGCTACGTTTAATAAAATGATAAAAAAAAGCTTACAAGCTGAATCAGTATCACTTCCTCTTATTCTACGGAGTTATGGAGAAAGAAATCGTTCTCTTTTTATACAGTAAACCGTATTTATAGACTGCCTAGTTGGTCCTGGGTTCCAATCCTAGGTGACATATGTAGTTTTTCTAACGAAAAATTTCCAGTATGAATCCGGAGTCTGGAATTATGCCCGGTATATGGTAATAGGCTCGCCCCTATTACATGGGACCTAACATCGTCGGCAGAGGTGTACTCAGTTCACCTCTGCCGCTTGGGGAATTGCATGATATGGGTACCGAACAGAAAAGTTAACATGCCTATATGAAGTTGAAACATTTAAAACGAGTGTGTGTGAATGATGTACGCTGTTGGCCGCGAGGCCTTTACAGCTTCACCGGACTTAAAGGCGAGCGTGCAACCACTACGCTCTAGCCAGCCAGAAGGGCAAGAGGCAACATACTCGAGGGCGCCTCGAAGAGGTGCCCTCGGTTGGGACAGTCGCTGTAGGGGGACGGGTGCACTACTAAGTGCACCGGTCAACCGCCGGTTATGGGAGGGGATCTACTACTCCGTCGTCGTCGTCGCCCGTATTCTGAGCGGAAAGAAGGGATGACAAAGCATCGGGCGGGTCGGTGAGAACATGTCGCGGCCGGCGGTGGCGGCAGGGGTCGGGGGGGAGATCGTAGTCGGCGGTGGCTACGATTAACGGATTCGCATGGGTAGATGCGTTCGCGAAGTGACGTGTTGACGCCTTTTTAATAAAGGCGCGAATAGGTTCGAGACCTAGATCGGAGTGGAGGTCACACATTTTAAACGTCAAACTTGGCGGTAAACTTACTGTTTTTTTATGTTTATGGCATTACGACGACGCGTATTTTGCCAATGTCAAGTGTTACGAATATTCATTTCTAAATTAATTTAACTCCCCGATGAACTTAATGACAAAGATGATTATGCAGTTTTGGCGGGAAGTCGAAGAGTGATGTTGTCAATTTGTTTTAATTTTCAAAACTTGCGCTATTTCGGCTAATAATGTGTAATATTAACCATTATGTGTTCTTATATGTGCATGAGTGAAGGTAATTGTAACAAATTAATAAAACGTGCCTTTTCGATTTCCCTCAAAACGGCCGTAGCAATTGGTATGTAAAGTCATCCACCCATCACTTTACTATCCAGGGTGGGGCACTTTTTTATGTTTATGGCATCACGACGACGCGTATTTTGCCAATGTTACATACCAATTGCTACGGCCGTTTTGAGGGAAATCGAAAAGGCACGTTTTATCACTTTGTTACAATTACCTTCACTCATGCACATATAGGAATACATAATGGTTAATATTTCGCCAAAATTACACATTATAATTCGAAATAACACAAGTTTTAAAAATTAAAATAAGTTGACGACGTCACTCTTCGATTTCCCGCCAAAAACCTCCTACTTACCGATGAGTAACTGTATTTTAGAAATAATGTATGGTAAAATTAATTTAACAACCCTAGACCGTGCGGGGTTATAGTCTGTATTAATATTCGACAGATGAATGGCGTGTACAAGGGTTGTTCTGTATTGTATGACTATTTTCGGGTTACGAGAAATATTTCAGGCATTGACATCAATTGGATTATATTATGTACCGAACTACGAGTATGAGGCTGTTGTTTACAATTTTTTCTTAGTTTGAACTCATTTTTGATGCAGTGAAAGCCTAGTGGTCAAAGTCAAAGGTCTCGGGTTCAAACCCAGGCACGCACCTCTGTCTTTTCGAAAACATGTGCGTATTAAAAAATTAATTATCACTTGCTTTAACGGTGAAGGAAAACATCGTGAGGAAACCTGCATGCCTGAGAGTTTCTCGAACGTGTGTGAAGTTCGCCAACCCGCACTGGGCCAGCGTGGTGGACTATGGCCTAAACCCTCTCAGTTTGAGAGGAGGCCCGTGCCCAGCGGTGGGACAGTTTCTTAACAGGGCTAATATAATATAATATTTCAGGCACATTTTTATCCAAAAACTCTAGGGTTTATCAAAACTCTAATAACTTGATTTAGATATAGGTATTTGTAATATTTTTTGTAATTTAAGTGCCATAAAAGTTAAAATCTTGTAAAAATTTAAATCATAAGACACAACATCGATTAAGGAGCAATCGATGGTACCCGGAGCTCAGCACTCGAAAGCGCGAACTACCTTCATTTAGACAAGTATTAGACAAGTATATACCATTTTGACAAATTGTCCCATGTGATAGGGGGCGAGCCTAATGCCATATACCGGGCACAATTTAGTCGTACGGACGATTTGGGGCTTTGTTATAAAAAAAAACTTAAAACCAACCCTACTAGAAAGTTTTCTAGCGAACAATTACATTTTGTGATTCGAACCTAGGACCTCGTGACCAACAGGCAGTCCATCAAAGTCTTATTTTTTTTTGGTAAATTTGTATTGTGGCAAAGATGGCATGTCAACTCGCTAACGTCAATCTTTTCGTGCTATGTTCTCTGTAATATTAAGTAAAAACGATTAGGAAGCAATCGATGGTACCCGGCACTCAGCACTCGGAAGGGGCTGCAGAAGCGCGAACTACCCTCATTAAGACAAGTATTCGCCATTGTACTGCGGAATGAATTCCCCTCGACAGTGTAAACGCTTTTCAGCTTTCATTGTCTTTTACTTGGAGTAGAGTGATTCGGAAGCGTAACTAATTTTTAAAACATTAAAACTAATATATACCTTATTAACATAAAAAAGGAGAAGAAACGGAGAGCTGGGTATGTGAGAAGGATAATGAAAGTAGGATAAATGCGGTAGAAATTCGAGCTCTGCGGAAGATGTGCGGAGTGAAGCTGACCGACAGTATTCGCAACAGCGTAGTAAGAAAGCGAGTAGGTATGTAAGATAGTATCGGCGTAAAGATGAAAAAGGGTACGCTCCATTGGTTCGGGCATATATAAAACAATGACAGAAGAAAGAATGAAAAAACAGATATACAATGCGAAAGTGGAAGGATGTAGGTACCGGGGAAGACCTAGACTATCTTACCATAACCAAATAGACCGAGTATTATCTGGAGAACAAGCCAAGAGTCTTCGTAACCGACGATCGTGTATGAGAAAAACTATAAGAGTGGAGTAAGCCAGAGAGGTATATAAGGAAATAACCTGTTGGAATTCTGTACTCTCTGCCTGATCCAGGAAGGGATCCGGCGTGGTGATTATATAGAAATAAAAAAACATTACTATTATCTATTTATCTATATCATCAGTCCAGTTCTCTTGCGGGATAGGCAGAGAGTACAGAGTTCCAACAGGTTCTTTTCTTACAGACCTCTCTGGCTTCCTCTCTCATAGTTCGTCTCATACACGCTCGCTGGTTACGGAGACTCTTGACTTGCCCTTCAGATAAGACTCGGTCTATTTGGCCATGGTAGATAGTGTAGGTCTTCCCGGGACCTACATGCTTCCACTTTTGCATTGTATATCTGTTTTGCCATTACTATTAAAACAGTGATAATCATTTTTAAAAGGTTTCATTATCTGGGTAATTTGTAGCCGAGTGATCAGTAAACTCTGATTACTCGCCTTTGATCACCCAGGTGATATTATCCAGGTGATTTAAGTGGAATTAACCGTTTGGTGGTAGGTCTGTCTGTCTTCCATTTGTAATCCATATTTAAGCACTTGGCTTGACATTCGGCATCCTTATATTACTTCTGTTCTAATCCAGTCCATTCAGTCTGAAATTTTGCCTATAATACTGGCAATCTTTGGGGAGGCTTTGATCCTAGAGTAGACGTGTTGGTTTTCTTTTTTTTTTTGTATAAAAAAAAACGTAGCCCCACTCTAGGAAGTATTCCTGTGTCGTGGATGCGTTTACAAATATGAAAATCATATACACAAACACCCAGGCCGAAACAAACATTTGTGGGTCACACAAATATTTGTCCAGGTCGGGATTCGGACCCAGGACTGCTCGATCTAGTGGGCTGAGCGGGTTAACCACTCGACCAAGCCGTCCGTCTTTAGGCTGATGATGATGATCACAAAGTATATATTGGAAACGCTGGTCTTTAAAATCATGGCGTATCCTGAAAGATAGTATCGGTGTAAAGATGAGAAAGGGCATGCTCCGTTGGTTCGGGCATATAGAAAGAATGCCAGAGGAAAGAATGACAAAACAGATATACAATGTGAAAGTGGAAGGATGCAGGTACCGGGGAAGACCTAGACTATCTTACTACGACCAAATAAACCGAGTCTTATCTGATGGAAAAGTCAAGAGTCTCCGTAACCGGCGAGCGTGTATGAGACGAACTATGAGAGTCGAGGAAGACAGAGAGGTATGTAAGGAAAGAACCTGTTGGAACTCTGTACTCTCTGCCTACCCCGCAAGGGATCTGGCGTGAGGTTATAGATAGATAGATAGATAGACTGTTAACGTATGGCCAAACCAACGCGTTCAGCCGCGGCCGCGGTGGCGTGCACGGTGGCGATCAGCTCCTGCAGTAATATTTGTATGGAAATGTTCACACCAATACGTCCTGCGTCCTGCACGCGCTATCTGGGCGGCGTCTGCACGCGCGATACTGATCACCACCGTGATCTCCGCCGGGGACGCCACCGCGGCCGCGGCTGATAGCGTGGTTTGGCCATACCTTTACAAGTATTGAAATGCTTACATATTATTTCTCGTAACCACAATACATTTCCGCTATCACCACTTAGAGAACTCTAGTTGCTGCCCGTGTCGTCCGCGTTGAATTTAGACAGGAACTTAACGTTTTTCCGGGATATAAAGTAACTCATCTGTTAATCCTGGTAATAAACTATATGTATTTTCACCCAAATCAATCCAAATTGGGTAACAAACATCTCAACATAAAAACTTTCACATTTACAATATTAGAAGAATTATTAAGATGGGCGGGACGGCGTAAAAATCCATATCCTGTTTGCTATACTCCAAGCGTTTAAACAACTACCTATAGGTAGTCTATTATTTCTCTTGGCTGTTTGCATAAGTTTTATGAAACCGGCCGGGTAAGGACCCCTCACTTGGCCATTTCTTTAATATCAGACACTTTGATATTTAAATCCGCCCAACTCGTCTTAGGACCTCTGTACACGTGAACTTTTTCACGCTCCATCATCGCGCCTAATACGCAAAACAACGGTCTTCAAACACAACGATACCGTAATCTGTGCACCTATGCCTACGTTTATGATTTTAGTATTACGTTTGTATCACTTAAAACTAATGTAGACGCACAACAATGTTTATGCTTATTGTTTACAAAAAAATCCCTAATTTCCCCCACACTAGGACTTATTTCTGTGTCATAAGTGCGTATACGAACATAAAATGATGACGGACGATTTAGCGCAGTGGTTAAGAGCTTAAGCCGCTCCGCCCACTGTGTCTAATAGTCGCGGGTTTGATTCCCGCACGGGACAAATCTTTGTGTGATCCACAATTATTTGTTCCGGTCTGGGTGTTTGTGTATGTAAATTTTCATGTTTGTAAACACATCCACGATACAGGAATAAATCCTAGAGAGAAAAAAATCACTTACACAAATAACCGTTCCCATGCAAAGGTTTGTGGATCACACAAAGGTTTGTCCCTTAGGAATCAAACCCACGACTACTCCTTCTAGTAAGCAGTGCGTCTTAAACTCAGGACTGCTGAACCAAACAATGGTCAATAGAGCGTTGAGATCACCAAAGAACGAAAGTGCAGTGAAAAAAGAGGTAAAGTACAACACTTCAAACGCGTTTTTCATGAGCGTTTGTATCGCGTTTGGTGTGAGTCTGTAGCAGACGAAAACAAACTGCTTTTACAAGCTTTTATTTAACTAGCACTGTTTATATGTCTGTCTGTATTTCCATATGAAATTTGGCAATACATTTATCAAGCACTTGCGGGTAACCACGCGCTGTCGACGCGCGTTTTATGCGTGTGAAAAATTCGTCGTGTACATCGGCCTTTAGTTGATGAAAGGGCATTCAGAAAATATAATTTAGTTTTTATTGTAATGAAATTGCATGCAATTTAAGCGATGATGATGTTTCATGCAATCAAATTATGAGAATGAAAATTAGAAAAGTTAAGAATGCACGTGATTTGTCTGCGTTTTTATTGATGTGGTAATATGGATTTTAATAATATTTTATTAGAGTCAAGAATGACTTGAATATGTCAAAATAATTGTTTTTTTTTTGTATTAAATTAATTTGTACAACTAGTACTTTCTTTTTTCTTTCAATAAAAATACACTGTGTATGTGCGTCACAATTCACATACACAAACAGCCAGACCGAAACAAATATTAGCACTCACACAATGATTTGTCCCGTGCGGGGATCGAACCCGTGATCTAGCTCGCGGAGCCGCTTAAGCTAAACTCTTACCACTGGACCAAACAATCGTAAAATTGGTACTTAAATAATAGTTTTCTGCACTAATATATTATAAGGAGGAAAACATTAAGTGCTTTCTATCTATCTATATCATCACGCCAGTTCCCTTGCGGAGTAGGCAGAGAGTACAGAGTTCCAACAGGTTCTTTCCTTACAGACCTCTCTGGCTTCCTCCACTCTCATAGTTCGTCTCATGCACACATAGAAGTGTTTTATAGTTTGTTACCGATAAACTTTAAAAGTATCACTATACTACTATACAATTCCTTCACCGTTAGCAAGCTTAATTATCCAGAAGTAACAAAGACTCATGGCTGCGAAGCTGCGGAAAACTGTTATTTATTTATATTCATGAAAAGTACAATCTCGCAAACTACACCAGAAATAGTACTTATAAAGCAGGATTAGTGCGGTGTTAAGTTTGGTTAAGTGTCAAATACTAGTTGCATAGAGCGGGCGGTGTCGGAGATCAATGTCAGAATCAGTAATCCGCTCTATCTGAGGTGAATACGACCCCGCAATGCTAATACTGACGGACGACATCACGCCACACTGAGACACTTTAGAATGACGTATTTAAGCTAGCAGATTTGGCGAGCTTTTAATTTCAGCCGAAGTAAATGAATATCTATAAGTAATAATATAAACCCGCAACAGTTCTGGCGGGTTGATATAGAATATTATAAAACTACAATCGGATTGTGTTTGTACTGTAAATAGGCCACTGGTATCTATTTTGGGCTATTAACAAGTCAAACAGTCTAAACAAGTCAAAGAAAAAAAAATGTTTAATGTACAGGCAGTTTTTTTTAGATCAATGTAAGGTAATAAATTCATAATCTGAGGTCAAAAAATCATCAAAGGCTCACGTTATACATAAGTTATGACGCTATGGCTGTGATAGTCCGTTTAAATGTTAAATATATTTGGAATTGACTCTTACTCTGAAGACTCGTTCTACAACAACCGCGGAATAATAACTACACTAGTTTCAGGACTCCACACCGGAATAAAACCTTTTAAAACCAAATAATTTTCTCCTCAGATGAATACTCACAATATTTATTTCGTACGATATTATATTTTTTGTTGGTTATTTTTGACATGATCCATCATTTTACTTCTCTGAGGTTCGAACGATTAACGTTTCGGCGAAAATTTTGAGGTCAAATGTACACGAGTGTGTTACTAAACGCTTTATTAAGTGACTTCAGTTTTAGTTAACTTATTAAACCTTAATATTTTATAATAGCGAAGTTAGAAACATAAAACAAGCGGAACATTCTAGCCGCCCTGATTATATATTTTTTAAGTCCCACATTTGGTATTATTTCTATATTGTAGGTGCGTTTTATAAACAAGTACAAAAACCATAACATACGTATGTATAAAATAATAACAATAATAAATTGTTTATTCATTTTAAATAGTACAAATGTGTTGCAGACTATCTAAAACAAATTATAGGGTGGTTAATTTAGGTGTATACCTGAACGAGGTCGAAACCTGTACTTTAGGCTTATGTATATGAATAACGTATAAGAATTTGAACCCGCTACTACTCAATTGTGGCGCTCGTAGCGCTGTGCGACCGCGGTGTTCTTACCGATCACCAAGGTTAAGCAGCGTTCGACTCGGTTGGCCTGAGATGGGTGACCGCTTGTGGCATTTTCATGTTCGAGCGTCTCCCTGCTTTAGAAGGCACTTCAAGCCGTTGGTCCCGGTTATCACTTAATGTTGTAGTCGTTAAGCTGAGTTGGAAGCCTTAAAGGCGGCTTGATAAGATCCAACAGCAGGTGGCCACAAACCTGCCTCCACCAATCCGCACTGGGTCCGCGTGGTGGAGTATGACCTAATCTCTCTTACCTCGATTTGTAAGAGAAGGCCTTTGCCCAGCATTGGGCAGTAAAGGCTAATATTATTATTATATTACTCAATCCTGTGAACCCGAGAAACCTATACTTAATGTTTGGTGGAACAGCCGACGGAGCACGTCCGAAGCGCTACGGGAGCCCTCGGTAGGCGCTCGGCAGCGCGGCGCATACGTTACACTGCGGGAGCGACGTCGCGCCGGCCGGGCAGCCGCCCGATACTAGCGTCCTGCTCGCACGTGTATTAGCGTCTTACTAACCCCGTGCTTCGTTTGTTATCGCGTCGACCGCGACGGCGATGGGCATTTGCCGTTGCGCCGAGCGGGGCTGCGCTGTGTGCTGTCTCCCGTACATTTCAGTACATTACAACTCTATAGGTCGCGTCACCGTCACGCTGCCTCAGCTATGTCAAGGTAAACTGATCATCATCAGCCGAAAAACGTTCACAGCAGGACAAAGGCCTCCCCCCAAAGGTCGCCACGCCGACCAGCTTTGTGCTCTACTAATCCAGCTTTTACCTGTAACCTTCAACAGTTCATAGGTCCACCTTGTAGGTTCCGACTCCACGTGAAGTACAATTGAACCTTGTCGAATTTTCAGCTAATTCTGGTTTCCATACTGACCTGAAACAAAACAGAATTAGTCATTAGAAGTCGCTCAACACAAATTATAGAAAGGTAATTTTACAAAATTTGCCTAGTACTGAACACAGTATAGGGTTATACTGTGCTACAGCTGGGCAAAGGTCTTCTCAAAAAAAATCGAGGTGAGACCAATAATAGGTTACAGTCCACCACGCGAACCCAGTGCAGATTGATGGAGGCAGATTTGTGGCCACCTGCTTTTGAAGCTTACCTAGCTGCCCGGATTCTAACTTGGCTAGACGACTACTACATAAAGTGGTAGCCGGAACCAACGGCTTAGTGTGCTTTCCGAAACACGGAGACGCCCGAAAATGCCACAACCGTCACCGGACCGAACAGAACGTTGCTTAACCTTAATGATGGCAACGTCTACCGCGTTTCTAGAGTATTACGATGGTCTAATTTTACCAACCTTTTGACGTAGGGAAATCCATCATGGACTTCTACGAGCCTCGAGGGAATCTCACGGAGCGTGTCGGACTCCTACCAACTGAAAGCCCCAGATTCATCATCATCATCATCAGCCTATAGCAGTCCACGGCTGGAAAAAGGCTTCTCCAAGTGCACGTCACTGGGTACGATCCTCGGCTACTCGCATCCAGTTTCTGCCAGCCGCCTTACGAAGGTCATCGCTCCACCAAGCCTGAGAGCGTCCTGCATTACGTTTGCCAATCCGTGGTCTCCAGAATAGATGACAACAAAAATTTTGGATCGGCTTCGGGGTCTCCGAGTGGAACGCACCGGTGCCCCACTTCTGCCGCGCTCCGAAAAGCTCGTCTCGGTAGAGGAAACTTGTAAACTTATATCTTCCCTCCCCACTTAACCACACCCTGGATTAAACCAACTCCCCCTTAGTCTAGACTAAGTGCTCTTCAATAATAATATTCATCCCCTAAATAGTTATTACAATCCTTTCAGCTTTCGATTCAAGTGCAAAATAATCCAGAAACGGCATCCTCATCCCCCGGGTATTATCGCGTATTGCAACCCTCAGATTATGGGAGGGTGGGAGGTGACGTAAATGGATGTATTTATCGTTCAAGTGGCACAAATTGAATTTGCAAACGTGTGTCGAGGACAGAATGGCGAGACGTTTTAAATTAGATGGAGGTATGAGCAGACGTGTGATATTTAAAAGAGAATATAAAATACACCGTCAAATCTATATTTTCCAAGGGGTGACCGAGGCGTATAAAGTACACCCAAATTAACGCCGAAGATCCCACTGGAACGGGGCGAGTCACAATTTTAGACTCCGGACTCAAGAAATTACTAACAATTTTTCGATAGAAACATCTTAACACTTATTGACCTAGGATTTGACACCAGGTACCTACTCCCCGTCGCCGACTGCACCATTCACCATTTCTTCTTTCCGTCTCAATCATCATCATCATCAGCCTATAGCAGTCCACTGCTTGACATAGGCCTCTCCAAGTGCACGCCACTGGGTACGATCCTCGGCTACTCGCATCCAGTTTCTGTCAGCCGCCCTACGAAGGTCATCGCTTCATCTAGCCTGAGAGCGTCCTGCATTACGTTTACCAGTCCGTGGTCTCCACTCAAGAACTTGTTTGTCCCAGCGGCCATCGGTTGTTCGGCAAATGTGACCGGCCCATTGCCACTACAGTGTCAATGGTTCATATTTATCCCGCTAAGTGAGTGGCTAGTTCGATCGCCCCGTCCGTGACCGCGCTTAGTTCTTCCCTTGTACACAAAGGGCAGATCAGCCGGTGCGACATAGTCTGTAAGGTCGCACCACAATCGCAGGATGTTAAATTTAGATCTCTGAATCCCTATGTACACAGATTTTGCCTGCATCTACCTACCTGCGGAGCCGATTTAATGATTTTTACACCGGCGTTGATGGTTGGTGCCCTGCCGGTAGTTGATCAATCATGAGACAAAATAAGGCGGTGGGGGTTTAGTTTCCCTCTATAGTGTAAGTCTGGCCACTGTTGGGAGATCCCGCACCGTTTGAGTGGTCTTTAAAAAGTTATTCCAAAAAAATCTCGGTAGTTGTCCGGAGTTTTAAACTTGTGGCTGTATGAGGCTATTGCTAGCCTCGA
Organism: Phalera bucephala; assembly: GCA_905147815.2. Taxonomy (NCBI): domain Eukaryota; kingdom Metazoa; phylum Arthropoda; class Insecta; order Lepidoptera; family Notodontidae; genus Phalera; species Phalera bucephala. The sequence continues at coordinate 13,146,071 of LR990633.1, forward strand.
CTCGAATATATAGTGACCTAAACGTCGTCGGCGAAATGTGGGTGTGTGCGCTTGACCCTCGATGGCGTGGACTGTATTTTCTTTTTTCTAGGGTTGCGTATGAGTGAGAGAGAGAGGAATGAAAGTCGTTCATTGCTTTCTGAATTGCTTGCCTTTATTGAGCACTGTTGAGCGCACACTACATTAATAATTGAGTTTCTATAAAAACATACGTGCGCAGTGCACCGACGTGCTGAAGAGAAGGAATTGACAGATCAGTGGCGATGTTGCCAGTGTTGTGAAATTAATATTTACTAAAATATTTATGTTGTTGCCAATAGTGGGTACACAGTACACCTTCACTCTCGCTTGAAAAGGCATTTCAGTCATTCTTTTAACCTACCTTTATCTTAAGCTTAATAGGATATGCAAGCGCATTAAACTCCATAGAACTTTCCTATCACGCATTAGCACAGTATTAGACAGTTCACTCAACATATTCTAGCGCAGCGTAATCTAAATTGCAACATCCCCCTGTATCCAGTGAATATGTCATTAGCGCTGTACGGAGTTCGAGTCCCGGGGGATCGCATTAACACTTAGTACACACGCCCCAGTCTCACAAGTGCCAATTTGGAAAGACAGATAGTAAAAAAGTCTTGGAATATCTGAATTTGTTTTATTTTTCGGAGAAATGGAATTTTCTTGAGTATTTTTTTAGTAAGAGAAATTAGAAATTCTTTACTTAATATACTTATATACTTTGAAATGAATTACACTCGTGTTATTGTTTTTGTTGACATTTCACAGGTAAGATGTTAAAATTCATATTAAATTCTTTTTCATTTACCGCAGCAGCAATTTTTTTCACAAACGCTGCTAAAATCACACTTAATATGAAATCGCATATTGTTCGGTCTTGTCGTTTAATTCATCAATCATAATTCCGTAACTGCAATTTTTTCTCAAAATACACTATACTAAATATACTATAATTAAACTTAATATGAAATCGCACATTGTTTGCTCCTGTCGTTTAATAGATCAGTCATAAATCATTCTTCCTTGAATTAGCAAACAAAATTAAGTGCGATGCTACTTAGCACTAGCAAATCATTAATCATTTTCTATGAAAATTCACATGTGAAATAAAATTATAATTTCGACAAATGAAAATGAATGAATGTAGAAATCATTTTCAAGCCTAGTATTAGTGTCATTGAAAGTATATGTGGAGAAAAATGATGGACTTACATTTTAGGTAAAAAGTAGCCAAAGAATGTTCGATTCCAGTTTTGATAGAATTTACACAAATTACACGATACTTAAAGAAAAAAAAATTAGATGAAAAAAAACTTGATTGAAATATGTTGTATGAATGTCAAACATCCATATAAACTCTCATTATAATTGTCAATTATCAACTGTAAATCTGAAATTAGGTAGCTATTAATCAAAATCACATTCGCTGTCAGTCATTTCGACAACAAATTACGAAGTTCCACTGAACTATGGAACTAAATTACTGAGCTTAAATCAAGTAAGGAAATAACGTCATAACAGGGAGGCGACAGTTGTGAATTGAGATAAATGGTGATTTTCAACGGAAGCGGCTGACAGATCATCTGTAACGAATTCATATGAGCCGTAATGGGGTACACTCGGCTTAATAATTGTACACACGGACATTTTTAATCTGTTCTTAGATTGTAAGGCGCTCGTAGTGTTGTGCGACCGCGGTGTTCCTATTGATTACCAAGGTTAAGCAGCGTTCGAGTCGGTCGGCCTGAGATGGGTGACCGTTTGTGGCATTTTCATATTTGAGCGTCTCCGTGCTTCGGAAGGCACGTTAAGCCGTTGGTCCCGGCTACCACTTAATGTGGTAGTCGTTAAGCCAAGTTGAAAGCCTTAAAGGCGGCTTAAACTGTACAGGAAAGAATCATTAAACACATAGTTTTAAAACCCAACACAATTTTCTTAGCTGACTGTACCCATGTACACGTGAGAGTCTCACAACATCTATTGAATTATCGAAGGGGAAAAGTTAATTATGAAATGGGGATTTTCAATTAAATTAAGATGTTTGTCACAACGGGTCAATCGCCAAGTTTAGGGGAAACTCGAAATATCACCCTGGGGATATGATTTTGACTAAAAGTAGGAGGCGGAAGTTAGCGCCTATTATATACAAATATTCTGTTACTGCTAAAACTCACGATAGTATCAATTATCTTGAGTGTTTTTAAAATTTAGGGTGTCTTCGACGCTTTTGAATACTCATTACCTATAATAATCTAATAGAACCGGGGAAAACCTAGACTAGCAGACCATGACCAAATAGACCGTGACTTATCTGTAGGGCAACTCAAGATACTATGAGTGTGAAGGAAGCCAGAAGGAAGGGAAGGAAAAAACCCGTTGGAACTCTATACAGTCTGCCTACCCCGCAAGGGATCTGGTGTGATGTTATAAGTACTAGTGGTCGCCCATAGGTCGATATTCGACATACGCTTTCATTGTTTGCTGGTTATGTTTGACATTCAGTAAGACTATAGACAAATAATATTAAAGACGAACATCCATTTGACGTGTATTGTGTCAAACACATGGTAGTGTGTGCAATGTTTTTTTCATTGATTTAATGTATGTTTTACGCATAGTTTAAAAAAAAATATTAGCATTCTCCACTCCCTCTCTATATAAACTATAAGTGTGGGAAATTTCATACTCCTCCGTCCGCACAATTTTAGTAAAAATGTGTACAAAGTTTTTGTACTTATTAATATATAGATAATAAATGAACGAAGTAAAGGTTTATACTTATGCTTAATTCTGAACTCCGGGCCGCTATGAGAATTTATGATAGAAAGTTTTTGTCCGACCTTGGATTCGGACCCAGAGCCTCGCCATTCTTATCTGCACCCAGGCGCTGCTAGATCAACGAGGCGATAAAAATAGATATAATAATTCAATATTAAAAGTATGTTCAAAACGAGCTAAATCAAATATTGGATTATTGCACACACCTAACAATATAATAATAATAATAATAAGCCCGCAGGGCAGCTTGTGGCGAACTGTTGGTGAGTAACGACACCACAGACCCGAGTACTTCAAAGAGTCGGTCGGGGCCCCCAGCTCGGCGTGTCGGCAGGACTCTCGGCTCTGGCTAGCCTTAATTGGCCGTCCAGAGAGGAGCCGTGAGAGCTATATCGACCTAGGAAGATAATACGGTCTTACGTCGATGTACTTCAGGGGTGAAAGTGTTAAAGGGCATAACGCCGCGAGTAACTCCGGAGAAAGCGCAGCACACCTCTCTACACCCCTGAGCCGCTCACACCGGTGTTGCCCTCAGTTGTCCTAGGACGACCGTTTGAGAGCCCATCTAGTAAGCGGCGAGTCACTGCCGGCCACGGGTAATTAGGTATCACTAATTATGGCCGGTGTCCGTCCCCTTTGAAATAGTCCAGTTTTTGTCCATCAAACCTCATTTACATAGCCCTTGTTTTCTTTCCATAATTTACAATAGTCCTTGCACCTGCCGGGGTCAGTTCGCTGGTTATGTTTCTTCATTTTCAGCAAGTGATCTCAGCAGGTGGCTTACATAACATTAACTTCTCGCAAAGGGCCTCTACGTGTTGGACCCATGTCCCCATGCAAGCCTTTCAAAGGTCCAGGTAAAGCCCGTGAATCTCAGTGAGATACAAAATGATAATAATAACTTTATTTATTAACCAAAAAGTACATAGTGTAGCATATTACTTGTAGCCTTCACACTAGGCGCAGCCTGTATCGTGAAGACCGTAATTTATCCGATTTACATATACATGGGTATTGGCAGTACAGTGAGTCTTAGAGTAGGAATACAAATATTATTATAAAATGAAGTACCTATTTGTACCATCGTGTGTGTGTCTATGTGTGTTTGTGACAGCATTCCTCATAAAATATGCACCAGTAAAGTCGTTACTCCTATTATATCATCACACCCATTTCCTACCTCCATTTAATCGTCATACAAAATTAACCCCGTTGACAGTGACCAGGTTTCCACACCCACGTGGTTGTGGAGACCAACAATCAGTTATTACCATAAATCATGGCATATAACAAATAACAAACGGCCATGGAGCCCGCGAACCGGTTTCCTTGGAACCCGATCGGGGAGACGTCTGCTGGGGTGCGGGTGAGGAGATACTGGATAGGAGGAAGCGGGAGTGGGTACATAATATAATCAAATTAGTTGGAGAGGGGGTAGCGGGAAAGAAATAAAAGGAATTAAGCATCTTTTTTTAATATTTTGTCGTTTTCTTGTTCGATTTGTTGTTCCTCTTGGTTCCCTAAAATATTTTCTAATATTTCTACTCCACTTACTGGATGTCACAAACACAATAATTAGCATTCTCGAGTAATAGTCCGTTAAATCGTATTTTTCTAAGGTTCCTTACTTTGTCTTTTTTTAAATTGTAATGGTGTGTACATATAACTTATGTAATATAACTAATGTTTTAACCTGTTTTAAAAAATTGAGAGAATAAGAGATATTTCACAAAACTATGCCTAAAGAAATAAAATATTCTTCATAAAATGCTAATTTTGTTGGTTACGCAAAACCAAATTCCAAATATATTAAGGCCGATATATTTTACCTGAGGCCTTTTATAATAATGCAAAATGATTGAAATTAATAATTCTAAACATTAAGAACATCTAGTCAGACCTGCCATTCGTTCTTCACGCTATCAAAATCGCTGCCGCTTCGCTTCGCTCACTGTACCAGCTACTAAATAAAGTCGGTGTCAGTGACACCGTCGTCTGCGCAGCCTTCGGGCGCGCCGCGCTTTAGATAAACGCATCTCTACATCATAGGTATAACTACTACATTCTTTTGACTGGAGAAATTTCTCCGTAAAAACAAACGGTTTCAGAACAAAAATTAAAATAATAAATTACAAATTTTAAAACATCTTAACTATACTTGACCTAACTATGCATGTTGGAACTCTGTACTCTATGTCTACCCCACAAGGGATCCGGTGTGATGATATACATAAGGAAAAAATCCTTACAAAACATTTTTTTTTCTAAACTATATCTTGCTTAGTTGAGGATCTCCTATCCTTCCGGGTCCATCATCAGACCCTGATCACCACTTGTCAAAATTCGATGATCACACCAATATTTTTAACGTAGTTGGCAGAACTGATGGCCGTTGGGGCAGAGCCATTCTGAAGTAGTGTCCACGTACCAGAAAAAGTAGAGTGGGTAGACCCCGAAACAATTTGAACTGATAACTTAGTATAGGTCACGGGTAGAAGGCCATACCCAGTCGTTGCACCATTATTTGAGGAAGTCTTTTTCCAGCAGTGCAAGACTTTCGGCTGACGGTAAAAATAAAAGTAAAAGTGTTTTCCATCTATCTATATCATCACGCCAGATCCCTTGCGGCAGGCAAAAAGTACAAAGTTCCAACAGGTTATTTCCTTACATACCTCTCTGGCTTCCTTCACTCTCATAGTTCGTCTCATACACGCTCGCCGGTCCGGAAACTCTCGACTTGTCCTTCAGATATGACTCGGTCTATTTGGTCATGGTAAGATAGTCTTGGTCTTTCCCGGTACCTACATCCTTCCACTTTCGCATTGTATATCTGTTTTGTCATTCTTTCTTCTGACATTCTTTCTATATATGTCCGAACCAACGGAGCATACCCTTTCTCATCTTTACACCGATACTATCTTTCATACCTACTCGCTTTCTTACTACGTGTTGCGTATACGGTCGGTCAGCTTCACTCCGCACATCTTCCGCAGAGCTAGCATTTCTACCGTATTTATCCTTCTTATTTATTCTAAAAAGTATTTTTATTCTGGACTAAGCCCGCCACACATTTCCACCACTGTAACTCCTATAAGCCAGGCTCCAAAATGGTCTCCTTAGATGACACCAAGGTTTGAGCCTTGGCGTCTTCTGAGGAGCGCTTTAATTGTCTTGGAACCGACATCAAATTTAATTAGAAAGAAAAGAAAACAGGAGTTGGTGGAGTTTTTGTGGTGTGGTGTGTGATGACCTACGGTGTTGGCCGCGGGCCTTTAGTGCTTCATCGGATAAGAGGACGCCCATGCAACCGCTACGCTCGAGCCAGAAGGGCAAGGGGGCAACTAGCTCAAGGGCGCCTCAAGGAGGAACGGCCTCGGCTTGGGCAGTCGCTATGGGGGAAGGTGTATACTAAGTGTCTCACCATGGTGCTCTGCACCGGCCGGCGGGCAAGGGTTCTTCAACCTCGCCGGCGAGGTCGGTTTCTGATCCTGTTGAACTGCAAAGTCAGAGGTCTAGGGTTCAAACCCAGACACGCACCTCTGTCTTTTCGAAAGCATGTGCGTATTTAAAATTAATTATCACTTGCTTTAACTGTGAAGGAAAACATCGTGAGGAAACCTGCATGCCTAAGAGTTTCTCGAAGGTGTTTGAAGTTCGCCAACCCGCACTGGGCCAGCGTGGTGGACTATGGCCTAAACCCTCTCAGTTTGTGAGGAGGCCCGTGCCCAGCAGTGGGACAGTTTCTTAACAGGGCTAATATTATTATTATATAAACATTGGGTGGAACTTTTCGAAGGTGAACACCCCATGCATTAATAGGAGTGTATGTTATTTACATTTCCATCAAGTCATGGGGTGTTCACAGTAAAAACAAAAAAAAACATTAAAAAATGGAGTGAAACAACGAAACTTTCAATGATATACAAGGTGTAACATAATAAACGCAAGACCTAAAAGTACTTTGTTCTAAATCGATAACTGAATTGATTCCAACAATTGTTAATGTTTATTACATATTTATATATTAATACGTGAAGCATAAGCTTTGTACACCTTTTTACGAAAATTGCGCGGACGGAGGAGTATGAAATTTCCCACACATAGTTTATATAGAGAACGAGTGCAGAATGCTAATATTTTTTTAAAATTATGCATAAAACATACATTAAATCAATGAAAAAAAACATTACACACACTACCATGTATTTGACACATTATTTGTCTATAGTCTTACTGAATGTCAAACATAACCAGCAAACGATGAAATAGTTTTTACAAAAAACATCGTTTACAAAGAAGTTTTGTATCATTAATTAAAGTATCGAAATATGTATGTCAAGTTCAATGGACAGCATTTTCTTATTCGCATGGTTTTTTGTTACAATAAAAAAAATAAAAAAAAGGTATTCTATTTATCTATTTATCTATATCATCACGCCAGATCCCTTGCGGGGTAGGCAAAGAGTACAGAGTTCCAACAGGTTCTTTTCTTACATAAAAAAGGTATTCTTTTTTTTAATCATGTTTTGTTTTTTATGTTTATTTGTAATTTTCATATAATTTGTTTGAAAAAAATAGGCAGATTAACAATGTACCTTTGGTGAAATCTGTGATTATAGAAATATAGTCTTTGACAATAGAACCTTAATAATGTTGAAACTTATCATTTAAATTAATTATGGTCGAATTTCGACCAATGGGCGACTGTTTTATTAAATTTGTATATATTATTTTATTAAAGTTTTATTAAATTTGCGAAAAAAATGTTGTTACTCGTTTAGTGCACTAAATAAACTAAATCTATTATTGATTCAAAGCAATACGTAGATGTAGATTAGTAGGAATTGAATAGCCTACTGGCGGTAAATGTGTTGTTACTCGTTTAGTGCACTAAATAACCTAAATCTATTATTGATTCAAAGCAATACGTAGATGTAGATTAGTAGGAATTGAATAGCCTACTGGCGGTAAATGTGTTGTTACTCGTTTAGTGCACTAAATAAACTAAATCTAGTATTGATTCAAAGCAATACGTAGATGTAGATTAGTAGGAATTGAATAGCCTACTGGCGGCAAATGTGTCCGCCACTCAGAAATTTATAAGCGATATTTTTTGAAAACAAAAGGTGGCCCTTCCTTCCCAGGATGCAACCTATCCCTTTCCCAAATTTATTAAAACCAGTCCAGCAGTTTAAGCGTGAAAATGGAACAGACAAATAGACAGAATCGCTTTCGAATTTATAATATTTGTATGGATTGGATCCATATTATATATACTAGTTGTTACCTGCGACTTTACTTTGGTGGACGATTTAGCGTAGTGGTTAAGAGCTTAAGCCGCTCCGCCCACTGTGCCGAATAGACGCGGGTTTGATTCCCGCACGGGACAAATCTTTGTGTGAGCCACAATTATTGGTTTCGGTCAGGGTATTTGTGTATGTGAATTTTCATGTTTGTAACGGGCTTCGTTTTAAAAAAAAACTTTTTTGAGACAGGTAGCCTAAATTCCCTAGATAAATTTTACCGAAATCTGCTCATTGGCAGGACATATTAGTTTTTATTTCATTACACTTATGTAAAATAAGGCAATATATAGTAAAAATTACCACTGAGACCTAGTCCTAGGCTAACGAACTTAAACAATATAAGTTCAGCTCACGGATTTTCGAAATCTCATTACTTTCGCACCTTATATAGCAAGATTTCAATATAACTAAAGATAAGCAGAACTCAGCAGAACTCCATTCCTATCTTTGTCTCGAACCTATTCACGCCTTTATTAAAAGGGCGACAACCCGATCGTAGCCACTGCCTATTACGAACCTAACTCCCCTCCCTTCAGCCCCTACCGCCGTCCGAGGCATACTCTCAACGGCCCTCCCGATGCCCTTACATCCCTTCTTTCGAATAAAGATACCGCACACAGGATCAGACACCGACCTCGCCGGCGAGGTCAAAGAATCCCTTGCCCACTGGCTGGTTAAGAGCACGATGACCAGACACCTAATACATGCCCTCCCCAGAGCGACTGTCCAAGCCGAGGCCTTTCCTCCTTGAGGAGCCCTTTGCCCTTCTGCCTCGAGCGTAGTGGTTGCACGCGCGCCCTCTTGTCCGGTGAAGCTGTAAAGGCCCCGCGGCCAACAGCGTAGATCACACACACATACTCAGCTGAAGTACTTAAATTTTAGCTATACCCACTAGCATTGAAAGCACGTATTTTGTAGACGACATCGCCTAAAACGATGAAACACATGCTTCTTTATTTCTTACCGAAATCCTAAAAATGAACACCCCATCCCTACCTTGAGAAATGATGAGGGGAAACTTTCATCCAGTATTTTATTCCTTTAGTATTTTTTGAGACAAACGGTAGCCTATGTCCTTGCCCAGGATTCAATCAATCTCCTTGCCCAAATTTATTAAAACGTGTTTTTGCGTGAAACGTAAATAACAGAGTTACTTTCGAAATTATAATATTAGTATTAATAAGTATATACAAGGTGTATCGCAAATAACGCAAGACCTCAGACACCCCGATTAGATAATTGCTTTAGAAATTCAATACAAAAACCAATTTTTAATCCCAGCTCTTATACCCCAATTAACAATGAAACTTGTACGTGAATGTGTGCGGATCGAGAAATACGTTTTAAAAATGCATTTGATTAGTTTTAGATTAGATTTAGATTACTTACCTCTGCAATTCAATACCCGAGTTCACAATCATATTCATTAAAATATTTTTGGTCTGGTGGAAAAGCGCATCGCTCTGTGATCATGAGGTCCTGGGTTCAAATCCTAGGTCGGACAAATGTAGTTTTTCTAACGAAAAATTCCCAGTATGAGTCCGGAGTCTGAAATTGTGCCCGGTATATTGCAATAGACTCGCCCCCTATTACATGGGACCTAACATCGTCGGCGAAACGTGGGTGTACTCAGTACACCTCTGCCACCCCCGCTGGGGAATATAGGCGAGACGGCGTTTCTTTTACAATATTTTTTTTTCAATGAAATAGTATGATTTGTGCTCTATCGTCATCATTACTTCAGCTTTTCCCGTTATTAGTATAATTATGAACTAAAGGATCGTTGTGTCAGTTCCTAGATTGTTCTTACAACTCACGATTTCGTAAAGTTTACACAAGAACTATTTCTTGTGTAAACTTCACTAAATCGTGTGTAGTTAGTTGTATTTGGGGATATATTTTGAGCTCAATCATGTTCTACTTATAAGGTGGGGTAAGGTATGCCTTAAAACTACTTACACGTGTATATAATAATGCATTTTTTTAATTACTGTAAAACAAAAAACAAATATCGAGCCTATTTTGCCGCCCCCCTAAAATTTGCCGCCCTAGGCTACTCAGCCTGCTGGTAAATACGCCACTGGGGTTACAATAGTCCCTACTTCCCCACAATACGAAAGTAACTTTGTCTGTCTGATACCTCTTCACGCCTTAACTGTTGAACAGATTTTTTCCAAATATGGCACATAGATTTTATCAGAGGAAAGGTCTCAGGCTGTCATTTGTCTTAAAAAATGAAGATTAAACGCCTGAAAATCACGCAAACAAAGTCGCTGGCAACAACAAGTATTGTATAAATCGAAATAAAATCTCGTGACGGGCAGCCGCCTCGCGATGCTCCAAGATGCCTTCGGAGATTGTCTGATTGTAGTTGAAGATAGGTCTAACCGCAGCTTTATAGAACAGCTGGATCACTCTGTATAACAGTGCCTTTAAAAATTGTAGTTTCATTTGATGAAATTACTATAATTTTATTTCACAGTGATATAATCATGAAAGTGATTGCTACTCTTAATTCATTTGGTGAAATAACAATTTTATTTTATAGTGTTTTCGCAAGTAATTTATCGCAAGCAATGATTTTTAATTCGCTGAAAGCTAGTGTTTAATCATCTCACTTGCATGATAATATAAAATCTGAATTATATGCTATTTCGTTGTGTTAGCTGCGTGTGATTTTAGTAGCCATTATGAAATGTAGCAGGTATTATAGAAATGTAGCAGGTGCGACAAATGAAAAAGAATTTCACATGGTTTTTTACATAAATTCCATATACATTGGACCTTTTCATACAACGCTGGGGACTTTTGCAATATTTTTTTTTTCTCTTTTCCCACTTTTTGTTAACGTCTATGACGTCACCAAACGGCTCAACAGAAGACCAGCGCTGGTCGCATAAGCAGCCAGCATTATGCCGTGTTGGGTCCGTTTTTGTAACGAGGTCATGTAACGTATTTATATTTACCAACGTTTGTATGGTACCTACTTGTTGCAAAATAAATTTTATTATCTTTGTTTCATATAAAATCACGATTAATTATGAGTGAAATGACCCAGCTGTTAATAAGCTGTAATATAACGGTACAGTAAATTGTATTATGGGTATGGAAAACCATGGCTTATTGTGTATCGTTTTACTACGAGCGAGATGGAAAGATAAGCTAGCTACATAGTTGTGTATCTGCTTTTGAAAGTTACTTTATTTTTAAATAATTTATTTTGTAAATAATTTATTTTGTGTAAAATTTTATATACTTGGACAAGTTGGTCTAATGGCAAAGCGCATCGCTTTGTGATCACGAGGTCCTGGGTTCAAATCCTAGGTTGGGCAAGTGTAGTTTTTCTAACGAAAACTTCCCAGTACGAGTCCGGAGTCTGGAAATGTGCCCGGTATATGGCAATAGGCTCGCCCCCTATTACATGGGACCATCGGTAAATCGTGGGTGTATTCAGTACACCTCTGCTACCCCCGCTTGGGGAATATAGGCGTGACGGCGTTTTTTTTATTGGTAATTAGTATTCGTATTTTTGTTTGACATAATGTATATCAATAAATAATTATTGATGATGATAATAAATATATATTTAAAACTGAATAATGAATGTGACTCAATTGCTTGAACTATACTTCTAATTTTATATTTTGCATGTTTAAAGGCAGATTATGGCGTCACATAATAATAAAATGTAACATCCTGTACTTGTACCCATTTTCGCAAATAAATGATTTGATTTGAAACCGTGCGTTACTTACTAATTGTCAGTTTACATTCTTATTTACCTAATCTAACTATAAAGCCACCACCGGATCGGAACGCGACCTCCACTGAGAACATGCGGCGAGAAACTCAGCGGTCTAGTCTTTTTTTATTTAATTTTCTTACTTTTTTTTATCATATTGTATAAGTACAATGTTTGTTACAATTAAATAGTTAAGATCTAGCTCCAGTGTGATACCTTACGGTTCAGATAGAAGACTAATGATGTTATTTCTAAAAGAGTAGGTAAGTGTCTAAAGGATTCCAGGTGGACCAATTCTACAAGCAGCATCCGTTCAGGACTATGACTACTGGAACAGCCATCACTTCCCTCGACCACATTGGAGGGAAGTAAGTGACCCGCGCCAGACAGCCACCGCAGGCAAAGACATTTTAGTGAGCATGAAGGAATGCTGAAGGATGTAGGTACCGGGGAAAACCTAGACTTTCTCACCATGACCAAATAGACCGAGTCTTATCTGAAGGATAAGTCAAGAGTCTCCGTAACCGGCGAACAGGTATGAAACAAACTATCAGAGTAGAGGAAGCCAGAGAGGTATGTAAAGAAAGAACCTGTTGGAACTCTGTACTCTCTGCCTACCCCGCAAGGGATCTGGCGTGATGATATAGTAGAAGAAGAGGACATAAGGCATAATGTCGGTCTACGCAGTGAAACCACAAAAGACGACTGATCGAGTAAACATAATGTAACATCGATTAAACAGCCCTTCCCATCTCAACCCCTACTACACGAAATGTTTCAGATAATTTTGGTGAAAGGACATTGTCGGAAATTGTTCTAGAACCAACAAACATTTCACCCATGCCATCATTATTTATATATTTTATTGAAATAATAGCAAATATCCGTATCTAACGGACAATTTGTAATCTAAAACGAATATTTCAAAGTATTGTAAGTACTTATATCGAAGTCGCCGACATCTTTACTGAATGTCAACACATAATATAACCTCATATGTATTAATTGCTACTGAATTATAACCTCAAAATCTAATACTTTTTGTGCAATATTGCGATTCCCCGGCTTGTCCGTTTAATAATAAATGCCATAAGAGAGTTTATGAGTGATTTGAAATCATATAAGTATTTTTGCATTGCTGTTGGTTCTGGGGCAAATCATGTATGGGCGCAGAACAATGTCCTTGGATGTTTGGAATATTATGGTTCTCCGAAAGAACGGTCCTTTTGCAGTTATGGCCGTAATGGTAATTGGTAATTAATGAAGAAGTCTGACTGCCTCGTTGTTCTGGTGACAAGGTGCATCGCTTTGAGATCACGAGGTCCTGGGTTCAAATCTTCGGTCGGACAAATTTAGTTTTTCCGAGTATGAATCCGGAGTCTGGAATTGTGCCTGGTACATGGCAATAGGCTCGCCCCCTATTACATGGGACCTCACATCTCCAGCGATAAGTGGGTGTACTCAGTACACCTCTGCCACTCCCGCTTGGGGAATATAGGCGTGGCGGTTTTTATTTCTTTTACTTATAAATCAAATAGTTTTTCTGAACAATAAATACTCGTAACCGCAACACTTTTTTTTATGAAGTTTTAAACATAAGTGACGCCGCTCCGCCCACTGTGTCTAATAGTCGCAGGTTCGATTTCCGCACGGGACAAATCTTTGTGTGATCCACAATTATTTGTTTCGGTCTGAGTATTTGTGTGTGTGTATTTTCATGTTTGTAAATCCACCTACGATACAGGAATAAATTCTAGAGTGGGTCTACGATAAAAAAAACATGGATGAAATGAAGTTAGCGTGACGCTAGCAAGTTTATATGCCATCCTTATCACACTACACATGAACTGATAGCACGATTACTATCTAGCGTCACGCTAACGTCAATCATTTCGTGCTAAGTCAACTAAGCCTACGACAAGCGCGGTTACAACGATATCGCAACGCTACCGAGTTGATATGCCGTCCTTTTCAGACAACAAATTTACTTAATAAAAATGAGCGAACCAGCACGCTTTATCGACGACGGCGTCGTTTCTATTCAAATTATATACGCTTAATCTATGACACCGAACATTAAGCGTAGTCATTAATAAAAGAAAATCAATTTAAAAATAAATACTCAAATAAAAAGTTACTAAAAACAAATTAAACTTTAATGTATCTAATACATCACAGAGTCCCACTCGAAAATATTACTTGTGCCGTAAACATTCCAAATAACACCGTTATGCGCTCTTATAACTCGTCCGATACGTCATTAGTACATGCCCTTTAAAGACATGGTCGTAATAGTACGAGACAATTTTGAGAATACTCTTAATCAAAAATAACGTTAATAAAAATGTTAAGGTAGGAACCAACCTCTACATATGACAGTTCTATTACGCAATTTAGAATAAAAATTCAAAAAATCGGTAAACCATCGGTAAATTAAATTTTAAAACAACCAACGGCTATATCGTCATTATTATATGGTCATAGTTTTAGTCTACTGCGTTTTATCAACTCCCTATCCTGTGTTTATCTATTGCAATCGAATTTGATTTCATTTCGATTTTAACTGGAACGATTTCAAAGAAACTTTTCCTTTTAAAGGTACGTAAGTATATCAGTAAATAAAAAATAAACCACGACGATAAAACCCGTTAAATTAATTTGAATTCAAAATTTCAACTTAAGTAGCCCAAACAGACATAAAAATTAACTCAATACGAATTAATGCCCTAACATTGAGTTGCACTCAAAGAGATCTGTCGTCACGTGGACGTTAGAAATAACTCAGGTGTTCGCCCACATAGCTCGTCTAATGCGGTATTAACAGTCGCGCTTTAAGAGACATGGTCGTGATAATATGAAACAATTTTGAAATCAATCTCTGTAAAAATGAATGTTAATAAACACGTTAAGGTAATAACAATCTTTTAGAAATGACACAATTTAAATGTAAATACTTTTATAATGTCTCCAGAAATTAGAATTAAATATAAGCTGTAACCATAAAACCCGTAAAATTAATTTAAGTTCTCAATTTCAAATTAAATAGCCAAAACAGACAGTTCTATCTCTCTTCTATCTCTCCGCAACCTGGCCATGGCCATGGTGCCATCTTGTAGGGGGTCTGCCCAATCCACACCGTTCGGTACGTGACCGCCACTCGAGAATCTTTCCCCAATAAACATACAGTTAATAATATTAGCCCTGTTAAGAAACTGTCCCACCTATGAGCACGGGCGTCCTCTCAAACTGAGAGGGTTTAGGCCAAAGTCCACCACGCTGGACCAGTGCGGGTTAGCGAACTTAACACACCTTCGAGAAACTCTTAGGCATGCAGGTTTCCTCGCGATGTTTTCCTTCACCGTTAAAGCAAGTGATAGTTAATTTTTAATACGCACATGTTCATTTCGAAAAGACAGCGGTGCGTGGCTGGGTTTAAACCCGAGGCCTTTGACTTTGCGATCCAACGGTCTAACCACTAGGCTATCACTGCTTGCTTGTTTGTTGTATTTTGTAACATACAGTTACTAAACACAAATTAAGTGACTCACATTCAAAGATATCTCTCGTCCTATGGACGTAATAACTCAGGTGCACGCCCACATGACTCGTCTAATGCGGCATTAACGCCGTCCCCTGCAAGGATTTTACGTCATTACAAATTCAAATAAGCCAAGCCGATGGCCACATGAATGCGGCATAGAGCAAGTTAATGATGTAGATATGGGAGTTACATCTTGAATTGAGTTAGTGTTTTTAAAATTAGTAAATACGACTGTAAATCGTTAGTCTAGTGGCGAATAATGCACGTGGCAATTACGATGTCTTGGGTTTAAGTCCTAGGTCGTACAAAGTGGTTTTTTGTTAAATATCTCAATATCAGTACGTAGTCTGGCATTATGCCCGATATGACGGCAATAGACTGGCTTGGCCTAAATTATATCGAGACCAAACATTATTGGCGATAAGTGAGTGTACATAGAACACCTCTGCCACCCCCGCTCGGGTAATATAGACACGAAAGTGTTCACTTTTTATTTTCTATATTTCTTCGCTAACAAATAAATTACTTGTAGTAAAACCTTCTCCATTAACTTATTAGTATCACAATCTTGTAAAATAAAAAAATACTGCGACAAAGTTCGTTAATTAAACGATATCTATTTATTGTGAAAAGTTTAATATAAATAAGTCAATTGTAGAAAAAAATTATACGAACCTGTTGAGACATTTTTGGATAATCTTTAATCAATTGATCAACGATTTTTATTGTATGACATTTCGATTTAATTTTATTCTATGACAATTAGTTCTAATATATTCTTTATTCCATATATAGAAAATATGTAAATTTCATATCAGTTAGGGTACGACCCGACACCGAGAATTAACATATGCATGCGTCGATGTCTACTGTCACAAGCACAATTAGACGTAATTATATGTATCTTTATCTGAAGGTTCGGTGGAGAAGGAATACTAATTCCTTATCATTGTTTATCAAACGTTGTGGGAATTCGGATTTAAAAACCGGTTTCTGGGTCAAAATAAATAACTATGATAAAATTTTATCTTATTTTAAACCGGTAGAGTTTATTTATTAATTTTAACATGGCTTCCATATTTTGAAAATATTTTCTAGTGATTTCGGCTGTTTTAGGTCTTGGATTTTACGAAAAAGGGGGTCGTGGAATGCTGCTGACAAAAGTCCTTTACTAACCAAATGTCAAGTAACTTGCGCAAATGTTCCATATAACATTGTATATGAAATCGAGGAGAACCTCCCAGTTTTCTCAAGATCCATAAAACTCTGAATAAAGTTCCTAAAGAATGGCAACGGGCTCGCTAACTTTTAACTTTATCACTAAAATATCTTGATAAAACTTGAAGATATGACATAGATTTAAGCATATTACACATGAAATAACAATGATGCAAGGACATCAAAAACTTCAGTCCTTTCCTGTAACAATGGGTACTGTGGCCTTATCTGAGAAGCTGTTAAGGTCCTGCGGCCAACAGCGTAGATTATTTACACACCGCACACAACGTACTATGAGACACTGGAAACGTCTGGAAATCAAAAATAAAATCCGAACAAAAATTAAATTAATTCTTAAAATCACGGCACAGAAGGCTTAGCAGAAAGACATAAACGTGTTATTTAACTGTTAAGTTGCCATCCTTTTCACACATCAAATTTACTTAATACATACGAACGTGACATCACGCTTTCTCGATAGCTTTACACTATCGTTAATGTTACTGAACTCTTAATTTAATATGTCCTATTCGTTAAAGAAACCCATATCTTTAAACCTATACACAATATTAGCACAGCAAAAATAATATCCATAATTTTCCATACTCACTTAAAAAGCTCGTTGAAAAAGGATTTTTTATATGAGAGAGCGCGTACTAAGTTTACATAAGGTCGGTAATGACCTTAAGGCGAAATTTTATCGCCGCTCACAATGTGGACCCTAATTTGCGTAATAACATTGCAGAGTTTTTGCCAAGTCATATTAGGGACCCTATATGTCTTCTGGGTACATAGGTGTGTGATTTAATTTTAGTTTGAGTGTTTTTATGAGATTTTTAGATTACAAAGTTATTCGACACGAAATTGACGCAGAATCGATTAACTCTCAAACAGAGAGGTTCTGGATAAATCTATCCTAGAAAGTGGGATCTTGAGACTATGCGGAAGGTATATCTTCTGCGGAAGGTATAGTTATATCCCCTGAAGGTCAAAAAAAAATCGAATACATTTGGCAATTATTCACATTTCTGTGTGGACTTAAACAGCCTACGCGAGAAAGGGTAAACTTTTACAGCAGCTTAATCAACGTCAAATGGTTTTCATCCTAGAACTCCTTAACAAGCAGGAGTTTAAGTATTCTAGAAGTCCCAGCAAAAGTATGAGGCGCCATTGTACCCTTTTCAATTACCATTTCAAAGCAGGCATCCTCAAAGACCCACCCAATATTTAACAAGAGTGCAAGCTTCAATAGAACCTCATCGCCCTTGCACCACGTAAAGGCAACAGCTTATAAAGTACCGTATAAATTATCGGAAGGCGATGTACAGCCGTGTGTAATGGGAGAGCCGGAGATTATTTATCGCCTACGCGTGGAGCTGGTGCGGATAATGATATAGTGAAGGACCGAGCGGAAATGCGGTATTTAGTTAAGTTGTTTTTTATCTGGAATTAAATATTTATAGTTATTGCAAATTTCGAAAATAGGAATATTACAACTTCTTTAAATGTTTGCCTGTAATGCCAAGGTTACAAGGGAGATGCATAAATAGCCTAATATAAACGAACGCAATAACATAGGAGGTTATATTGTGGAACATAGACAGTCGGTATATTTCCTTTTTAGTGTTCAAAATGTGGTCCTTGTATGTGATCAGGTAAATCATCACTTTGCACCATTTCCGACTATTCTTTTCATTCTATTTTGTGTGAAAAAAAGCTGTTACCGCTTAAGAGATTTTCCTAAGTCATGTATTTACAAATTTTGCACGCAAAAAAAATTATTCTGTTCCAGGATCGCATCTCTATTCCTCAATCCGGTGACCGCCCTACGTCAAGACTTGACCAATCTGCCAACCAGAATATATTCAAAATAAACATTTGATCTTAAGAAGCTGTTTACCCATTGCATTACGAAAAGTATTCAGGGGTAAATAAAGTTTTCTATAGCACATATTGGTTGTATCTCGGAGGACAAGCGATCGCTTTCGCTCAACACTAAGTCGCTCCCTAATCCATGCTTTTACCACGTTAAGCTAAAGAGCGTCGGGTAATGACGATATTGATGTACATTAATTATGTACTCCGGGCAAGGTGAGCCTGGAGACTTGGCGGGAATGACGCCTGTGCACCCGGATTATCTCCTGCTGTTAGCCTTTGCCCATCTCCGGTATCACATGCCTCGATCTTATATGTAACAGCCAAAAGCTTTACCGTGTGGTTTTCGTTCATTTTGGCCGTACGAATGGGTTTTATGTTTTTACTTTGTGGACAGCATCAACATGTTACAACTGTTTTATCTATTGGTTGTGGAAACATTTGAAACCGCATCTGGATTTTGTATCGCTGATACAAAATCCAGAGGTTAAACTAAACATTCTGAACTGATGATAAGTACTTATTCTATATGAGTCTCCTGGAGGAGGAGGAGAATTCGGGTGGATTATCTCCAGCCTTTACCCGTTCGGGTATTAGATGTCCCGAACTTCTTGTCTGTAGCAGCCAACGAGCTTCATATTAAGCCTTTCTGCTTGTGGATTTCGTTAAGTTGTGGTAAGGTGTTCTAACACTTTGTTAGGACATAAATGTGATGTGAAGGTATTATTAAAGGTAACATTTTACCATCGAAAATTGCCCCAGAACCAACACACATTTTACCCATGCCATCATTATTTATCTATTTTATTAAAATAATAATATTTCAAAGTATTCTAAGTACTTATATCAAAGTCGCCGGCATCTTTACTAAATGTCAACACACACAATATAACCTCATATGTATTAATGACTACTGAATTATAACCTCAAAATCTAATATTATTTACGAAATATTGCGATTCCCCCGCCTGTCCGTTTAACAATTAAAGAGATAACCTTAAGAGAATTTATGGGTGATTTGAAATCATACAAGTATTTTTTCATTGCTTTTGGTTCTGGGGCAAATCATGTATGGGCGCAGAACAATGTTCTTTGTTCAGTAGTTTCCGAGTTTACCAATTACAAACAAACAAATATTTCCTATTTATAATATTAGTATAGATAATTGCCAATCAGAATCTTTCGATAAGAAAACCACACATTGATAGATAGATAGCTAGATAGATAACTCTTTATTGTGCACCAATTACATAGATATTAAAATACAAAAAAAGAACTTACACAAAGGACCTAGAATTCGTACCCAGGATCTCATGATGGAGGCAGGTTTTCAAAAACATTACTTAAACAAACAAAGATAACCAAATGTATTTATACAATAAGTTGTATAATATAATAAAACACTATCTATTATATTAGCGAACCGAAAATCTCATTACCTAACTTACAATTTTTGTCTCAAACTGGCACAAAAGCAAACAAATTGTGATCATTACTTCGGTATAATGAATCAGAAAACCAATTTCTGTATTTATTTTCAAGATACTCTGTGTAACATATTTGCGAATGTGGATGTTATGTCTTCTTTTATTATAATTGTAATTTCCCCGAGCGATTGCCAGTTGGTAGAATAGTAACATTTATCTCTGTAATGTGGAATGCTGTAAAGAGTATTATCTTCTTGGTCTACTGGTGTATGGTGTGGATGGTTTCGAATATAATATATAGAACAGTTTATATAGATCGATTAGTTATCTTTGGTTATTAAACTATACGCTTACACTTATATGACTACGATTAATGTTGACTAGGTATTTATCATTCCTGAAAAATATTGTTAATATTGCTATCATATCCTTTCAATTTCTATATTATATATGTTATATTATATATTGTATTATATTATCTGTAATATTTATTACACACATTTTACTTCATTGCACTTGACAAATGCGCACTAATATAAAACATTTTAATTTCCGAGCTATATATATATTTTTATTTTTATTATCAATGGATACTGGATTGACATCGGTGAAGACTCAGGAGGGTCCAGATGAAAATCAGCGTCTCGCACTTGTGCCTGACATTAAGCTGATCTGGATACCTATTTGGCTCAGCCGTGAGACACATACTCATGTGTATGACCTATTATGTTTTGTTCCATTTTTGTAATTTTTTTCTTTTTTTCTCTCATGTGTATTTTTCTAGACCAATATTAATCGTTTGTACTTTTTTTAATTTAATGGTTAAATTGGTAAGATGTTGTTATATCAGCTAAATATCTCTGTCTGTGTCTCCCATGCTGTGACAAATAAAACATTTTCTTTCTTTCTTTCTTAATACTGTATTCGGCAGTTTTAATGGGGTTTTTATATCAAAAAATACACTATACCAGCCGCTTCCTTACTGATTGAGACCTTATATGCGAAATATGGATGTACACAAGACACCTTTGTTCATCTGCTTGGACAGCAGCCAGAGCATGGTTATTGTTTTTTAATAATTAAAATTGCCTCGCTGGTCTAGTGGCAAAGCGAATCGCTTTGTGGCCACGAGGTCTTGGGTATCCTAGGTCGGAAAAATGTAATTTTTCTAACGAAAACTTCCCAGTATGATTCCGGAGTCTGGAATTGTGCCCGGTATATGGCAATAGGCTCGCCCCGACGTTGTTAGGTCCCATGTAATAATTTGGGACCTAATATCGTCAGCGAAAAGTGGGTAAACTCAGTACACCTCTGCCACCCCCGCTTGGAGAATATAGGCGTGACGGTTTCTGTTAATAGTTAAAATTTTTTTTTTTTCTTTTAAGTAAATGTAGCCCCACACTAGAATTTATTTCTGTGTCTGGGTGCGTTTACAAACATGGATATTTACATACACAAATACCCAGACCGGCACAAATAATTGTGGATCACACAAAGATGTCCCGTGTGGGAATCGAACCCGCGACTATTAAACACAGTGAGCAGAGCGGCTTAAGCTCTTAACCACTGCGCTAAATCGTCCGTCAAAAAGCGTTTATCATCTTCTGATTCCACAAATTACGCAAAAGATTTCCAGTTAGTTATATTTGTATCATAATCATCATCAGTCGAAAGTCGTTAACTGTAGGTCAAAGGCTGGGGAGGGCTTTGACCTACAGAGACAAAAGAGGGCCACGACGACCGGCTTTGTACGCATCCAGCTTTTACCTTCGACCTTAATCAGGTCATCGGTCCACCTTATGGAGGCCTACCTACTTCTATATAAGTAAAATGTAATAGAGTAGGAATAATAAAGTAACGCAATTTTTAATTTATAAGCTTAATAAACAAGAAAAACCTGTTTACCATCGGTCAACCAGTAACGTTATTGATTATTGTAGCAACCATTGCAATATCTGCTACCCTTGTGCTACCCTGCTACCCTGCTCTGTCTGTAATGATTTTAGTAAACTGCTCTTCAGATTTACAATATCTCCGTTTAATAAATTATAGTGACAAAAAAAAAGAACAAAAAATCCCAACCCTCCTAAGCTACTCACCTTAACTTAAACCGAATTATGCAAATACGCAATCTATAAACCAACTTAAACCCACCTTGCACTGAAAATATTACACGCTAAATAATTATAAATTCACAAGTAACCCTCCAACTGGCGAGGTATGAAAGCGCTAAGCACAAAATATTATGTTTATTTCGTTCCCTGTAACACATTTACATCGTCATACACTCTGCCCGGTCCCCGAGGCCGGGTAATTGCCCGGACTGTGCAAAAAGTGCAATTAAAACAGTCCCACGTTGGGCGCCACTCACGACCAACAATATAATGCAATTGTGAAGGAATATAATTTCCTGTGAAACGTTGTGGGTTTTGTAAATAAGTTTTGTGTGAGATTTAGAGTGTGTTTTTCACAGTGATTTAGGCTGTGTTAGTTGATTTGTGTAAGTATGTTTTATTGTTGAGAATATCTGTTGTGTTGCAAGTAATTCATCAGTTATGGTTTCGAAATTTTCCTCATTGATTTAAAAATGCCCTGGATTCTAATCCTAAGTCCCCGGAGGCGGGTAATTACCTAGAAAGTGCGAAAAGTGCAGATAAAATAGTCCCATGTTGGGCGCCACGCGCGACCAACAATATAATCCAATTGTGAACTAATATAATTTTCCGTGAAAAGTTGTGGGTTTTGTAAATAAGTGTTGTGTGAGTTTAAGTGTGATTTTACAGTGATTTAGATCGTGTTGGTTGATTTTTTTAGGTATGTTTAGTTCATTTGTTTTGTGTATGGATTTTATTATTCCTGCGTTGATGTTTGTTGCGTATAGTACTAATACATCAGGTTCATCTTTTGATACTGTTTTGTCGGTCAAGTAACGTACAGCTGATGATAAGGAGATCCTGGATTCGAATGCTAAATCAGACAGTGATAATAGCGTTCCGTTATCTTAAAATCTGAGTAACAGACCTTAGACTAAAATTGTGCTCGGTGTAATGGCAATAGGCTGGTGACTAATTTTATTGGGACTTAACATCATCAATGAAATTTGCGTGTACAAAGTATACTACCCAGCTTGGAGAATGTAGAATTGACTGTTGAATAGAACTGAATTTAGACTTATTCTTACACTTAAGTCCTATGATAGAATGACGTTTTAAAAACCCATGGACACCCTGTAAGACAAATTTGAATTATATATTTCGTCGGGCATATTAAATTTTAATCCACATCGCTATTTGGCTGATAATATCCATATGACAGTTCAGAGATATTCAAAGCATAGCAGTTGAATGGAATTTATTAACATTACAGGTGATATGAGAGCTCAAAAATATTAAAATATCACTTTAATAAAATATATAATTCGCCATATCTCCCCGCATACCTAATAAGCTCATATTTAATATAAAACTCCACTTAAAGCAAAGTCGAGTTATAAGCAAGTTATTTTGTAAATACGCTAAAATACACAAAATAATCTTTTCAGCGCGAAACTTATTTTTACATAAAAATCTTAATGTTAAAAGCAATCTATCTTCTTCACAAATATTTTGAAAGCAACTTAAAATTTCAACCCGTAATCGCGAACGGGGTCTGTAAGACCGCCCGCTGTCAGTGACGAGGGGCTATTTTTAATGTTCACTCTTACTGATAAAGCTTGAATTCATATTGAAATGACGGCTCGGTTGATAGCACACTGACATTTCTTAGAATTTCTTTGAAGTGCTAGGAATAATGGAATGAACTGCTTGCCATTGCCTTTACAAAGATGGCAGGGAAAGGTGAATCCCACAATTGGCCTTCACGAGTCTAGCAAAGAGAGCTGAGCTCGCTTTTTTTGCCCCACACTAGGATTAATTCCTGTGTCGTGGGTGCGTTTACAAACATGAAAATTCACATACACAAATACCCAGACCGGAACAAATAATTGTGGAATACAAAACAATAAGTTGTATAATATAATAAAACACTATCTATTATATTAGCGAACCGAAAATCTCATTACCTAACTTACAATTTTTGTCTCAAACTGGCACAAAAGCAAACAAATTGTGATCATTACTTCGGTATAATGAATCAGAAAACCAATTTCTGTATTTATTTTCAAGATACTCTGTGTAACATATTTGCGAATGTGGATGTTATGTCTTCTTTTATTATAATTGTAATTTCCCCGAGCGATTGCCAGTTGGTAGAATAGTAACATTTATCTCTGTAATGTGGAATGCTGTAAAGAGTATTATCTTCTTGGTCTACTGGTGTATGGTGTGGATGGTTTCGAATATAATATATAGAACAGTTTATATAGATCGATTAGTTATCATTGGTTATTAAACTATACGCTTACACTTATATGACTACGATTAATGTTGACTAGGTATTTATCATTCCTGAAAAATATTGTTAATATTGCTATCATATCCTTTCAATTTCTATATTATATATGTTATATTATATATTGTATTATATTATCTGTAATATTTATTACACACATTTTACTTCATTGCACTTGACAAATGCGCACTAATATAAAACATTTTAATTTCCGAGCTATATATATATTTTTATTTTTATTATCAATGGATACTGGATTGACATCGGTGAAGACTCAGGAGGGTCCAGATGAAAATCAGCGTCTCGCACTTGTGCCTGACATTAAGCTGATCTGGATACCTATTTGGCTCAGCCGTGAGACACATACTCATGTGTATGACCTATTATGTTTTGTTCCATTTTTGTAATTTTTTTCTTTTTTTCTCTCATGTGTATTTTTCTAGACCAATATTAATCGTTTGTACTTTTTTTAATTTAATGGTTAAATTGGTAAGATGTTGTTATATCAGCTAAATATCTCTGTCTGTGTCTCCCATGCTGTGACAAATAAAACATTTTCTTTCTTTCTTTCTTAATACTGTATTCGGCAGTTTTAATGGGGTTTTTATATCAAAAAATACACTATACCAGCCGCTTCCTTACTGATTGAGACCTTATATGCGAAATATGGATGTACACAAGACACCTTTGTTCATCTGCTTGGACAGCAGCCAGAGCATGGTTATTGTTTTTTAATAATTAAAATTGCCTCGCTGGTCTAGTGGCAAAGCGAATCGCTTTGTGGCCACGAGGTCTTGGGTATCCTAGGTCGGAAAAATGTAATTTTTCTAACGAAAACTTCCCAGTATGATTCCGGAGTCTGGAATTGTGCCCGGTATATGGCAATAGGCTCGCCCCGACGTTGTTAGGTCCCATGTAATAATTTGGGACCTAATATCGTCAGCGAAAAGTGGGTAAACTCAGTACACCTCTGCCACCCCCGCTTGGAGAATATAGGCGTGACGGTTTCTGTTAATAGTTAAAATTTTTTTTTTTTCTTTTAAGTAAATGTAGCCCCACACTAGAATTTATTTCTGTGTCTGGGTGCGTTTACAAACATGGATATTTACATACACAAATACCCAGACCGGCACAAATAATTGTGGATCACACAAAGATGTCCCGTGTGGGAATCGAACCCGCGACTATTAAACACAGTGAGCAGAGCGGCTTAAGCTCTTAACCACTGCGCTAAATCGTCCGTCAAAAAGCGTTTATCATCTTCTGATTCCACAAATTACGCAAAAGATTTCCAGTTAGTTATATTTGTATCATAATCATCATCAGTCGAAAGTCGTTAACTGTAGGTCAAAGGCTGGGGAGGGCTTTGACCTACAGAGACAAAAGAGGGCCACGACGACCGGCTTTGTACGCATCCAGCTTTTACCTTCGACCTTAATCAGGTCATCGGTCCACCTTATGGAGGCCTACCTACTTCTATATAAGTAAAATGTAATAGAGTAGGAATAATAAAGTAACGCAATTTTTAATTTATAAGCTTAATAAACAAGAAAAACCTGTTTACCATCGGTCAACCAGTAACGTTATTGATTATTGTAGCAACCATTGCAATATCTGCTACCCTTGTGCTACCCTGCTACCCTGCTCTGTCTGTAATGATTTTAGTAAACTGCTCTTCAGATTTACAATATCTCCGTTTAATAAATTATAGTGACAAAAAAAAAGAACAAAAAATCCCAACCCTCCTAAGCTACTCACCTTAACTTAAACCGAATTATGCAAATACGCAATCTATAAACCAACTTAAACCCACCTTGCACTGAAAATATTACACGCTAAATAATTATAAATTCACAAGTAACCCTCCAACTGGCGAGGTATGAAAGCGCTAAGCACAAAATATTATGTTTATTTCGTTCCCTGTAACACATTTACATCGTCATACACTCTGCCCGGTCCCCGAGGCCGGGTAATTGCCCGGACTGTGCAAAAAGTGCAATTAAAACAGTCCCACGTTGGGCGCCACTCACGACCAACAATATAATGCAATTGTGAAGGAATATAATTTCCTGTGAAACGTTGTGGGTTTTGTAAATAAGTTTTGTGTGAGATTTAGAGTGTGTTTTTCACAGTGATTTAGGCTGTGTTAGTTGATTTGTGTAAGTATGTTTTATTGTTGAGAATATCTGTTGTGTTGCAAGTAATTCATCAGTTATGGTTTCGAAATTTTCCTCATTGATTTAAAAATGCCCTGGATTCTAATCCTAAGTCCCCGGAGGCGGGTAATTACCTAGAAAGTGCGAAAAGTGCAGATAAAATAGTCCCATGTTGGGCGCCACGCGCGACCAACAATATAATCCAATTGTGAACTAATATAATTTTCCGTGAAAAGTTGTGGGTTTTGTAAATAAGTGTTGTGTGAGTTTAAGTGTGATTTTACAGTGATTTAGATCGTGTTGGTTGATTTTTTTAGGTATGTTTAGTTCATTTGTTTTGTGTATGGATTTTATTATTCCTGCGTTGATGTTTGTTGCGTATAGTACTAATACATCAGGTTCATCTTTTGATACTGTTTTGTCGGTCAAGTAACGTACAGCTGATGATAAGGAGATCCTGGATTCGAATGCTAAATCAGACAGTGATAATAGCGTTCCGTTATCTTAAAATCTGAGTAACAGACCTTAGACTAAAATTGTGCTCGGTGTAATGGCAATAGGCTGGTGACTAATTTTATTGGGACTTAACATCATCAATGAAATTTGCGTGTACAAAGTATACTACCCAGCTTGGAGAATGTAGAATTGACTGTTGAATAGAACTGAATTTAGACTTATTCTTACACTTAAGTCCTATGATAGAATGACGTTTTAAAAACCCATGGACACCCTGTAAGACAAATTTGAATTATATATTTCGTCGGGCATATTAAATTTTAATCCACATCGCTATTTGGCTGATAATATCCATATGACAGTTCAGAGATATTCAAAGCATAGCAGTTGAATGGAATTTATTAACATTACAGGTGATATGAGAGCTCAAAAATATTAAAATATCACTTTAATAAAATATATAATTCGCCATATCTCCCCGCATACCTAATAAGCTCATATTTAATATAAAACTCCACTTAAAGCAAAGTCGAGTTATAAGCAAGTTATTTTGTAAATACGCTAAAATACACAAAATAATCTTTTCAGCGCGAAACTTATTTTTACATAAAAATCTTAATGTTAAAAGCAATCTATCTTCTTCACAAATATTTTGAAAGCAACTTAAAATTTCAACCCGTAATCGCGAACGGGGTCTGTAAGACCGCCCGCTGTCAGTGACGAGGGGCTATTTTTAATGTTCACTCTTACTGATAAAGCTTGAATTCATATTGAAATGACGGCTCGGTTGATAGCACACTGACATTTCTTAGAATTTCTTTGAAGTGCTAGGAATAATGGAATGAACTGCTTGCCATTGCCTTTACAAAGATGGCAGGGAAAGGTGAATCCCACAATTGGCCTTCACGAGTCTAGCAAAGAGAGCTGAGCTCGCTTTTTTTGCCCCACACTAGGATTAATTCCTGTGTCGTGGGTGCGTTTACAAACATGAAAATTCACATACACAAATACCCAGACCGGAACAAATAATTGTGGATCACACATAGATTTGTCCCGTGCGGGAATCGAACCCGCGACCATTAGACACAGTGGGCGAGGCGGGCTACGCCCTTAACCACTGCGCTAAATCGTCCGTCTTTGATGATATGCTAAATAGCATCGACAGATATTATGGCCGGTTGCTGATTTGAGATGTCAAGATAAGTGTCACTTAAGTTCGAATTGAGTAGAACGTAACAAATATTTGCTTAGAAATGACACATGAGATAAAATATGTTGTTCGGAATTAATTTGAAGTTATTAATTTGAAGTTAATTGTTTTACGCGCTCCACCCATAGCTACGAAAAGGAATGGCAGTCTTAAAAATTAATCGCGGTATTTACAATAACACAGATATGAAGGTCTCGGCAGTTCTTAAACCGGGATAAACTTCAAAATAATCGTTTCATAATATTTAAATATTTCGCCATTCACTGTTTAATCAGTGCTATATATTTATATAACGCAGGAAGCCGATTAATTGTTCGTTCGTCGTTTCATGGAAAAGCTCACCACCTGTGCCTCAAGTCTGTTATTTTTTAAATGTTTTGTAATTACGACATGCTACATAACTCGTTCAATTACCGTTCAATTACAATTGTGACAAAAGTCTGCAATTGTTTGTTCTGGTACCTATGGACTGGACTATGGAAACTCATAAGAATTATCGAAGGTACTAATGGTACCTACCATAAGAATTGGAAAGCATTGAATGAGTACCTTGAAAACTGTCAAAACTAACAATTATGTTGTCAATGATCAACAATTTTATTAAAATTGCAATAAAAAACTTGGGGCCCGGTTTCATACTTTTTGTAAATAATACAAACTGAACTTACACAAAAATAACTTACCACGAGGTTAATATGTTCGTAAAGTGACATCGTAACTTTAAATTTCAACCCGTTACTCGCGGGTATATAAGACCGCCCGCCAACAGTGACGGGGCGAAACTTTAGTGTTCACATTAAAACTGATAAACCCTTTAATGCAAATTGAAAGCGTGCGGGCGTGGAACATGCCTCGGCGGTCGACCAGGCCCCGGCTACAGCCGTAATGGCTGGATTTCCAGGCCAGCGAGTGAAGGGTTATATAAATGGTTTAATGTTATTACTTAAGGTTTGATGTTGGAGTCTATATTTTTTTTATCGGCTTTTATTAATGGAGTGAAGGTCTGCGTTGTTTTCATTAATTCGATTTTGTTGAAATGAGATTTGTTTAATTATGAGATTTTGGACAGAGTTCAATGTATATGTAAAGAAACGAACTAATTTCTACATGACTTCGTTGTCTGCTAGTGTTAGGTACCTCAATATTCTTTATGTTCATAACAGTATTGCAGTGATAGACTAGTGGTTAGACCGTTGGACTACAAAGTCAGAGGTCTCGGGTTCAAACCCGCACTTCCAAAGCATGTGCGTATTAAACATTGAAGGAAAACATAGTGAGGAAACCGGCATGCCTAAGGAGTGTGAAGTTCGCCAACACGCACTGGGCCAGCGTGGGGGACTAATGGCCTAAACCCTCTCAGTTGAAGAGGAAGCCCGTACCCAACGGTGGGATAGTTTATTAACAGGGCTAATATTATTATTATTAACAATATTTTAAAGAGACTATGATAGGAAGCCTAATATAGATCGGTAAGAAAAGAACCTGCCAGAACTCTGTATTCTCTGCCTAGCTCTCAAGAGATCTGGCTGTTTATATGAACAGATAAATTATTGTAAGAAAAAAATAGACGTAAACTAATCTTCTTAATTTCTCCCGTGGGACAGTCAACCTGTTCTTATAAACCTATGAATCCACATTCAATGGATTTAAAAATTAGATTTAGTACAAAAATTAATATATGGTAAGACTACCACAGCTGTACATAATCTAGAATGGTACTTGTTACAAATGAACTACATACCTATCTATATTTTTTCTTTTTTTAATAAACGTAGCCCACACTAGGATTTATTCCTGTGCTGTGGGTGCGTATACAAACATTAAAATTCACATACACAAATACCCAGACTGAAACAAATAATTGTGGGTCACACAAAGAACCCAGAGGGCGAAGCGGCTTAAGCTCTTAACCACTGCGCCAAATCGTCCGTTTTACAAAAAGAAAAAAGAAAGAAAAATACCTGTCTACATATATCATCACGCCAGATCCATGGGTTTTGTCAGGGTTTAAACATATGAACCGAACTTAAAAACCTCTTAAATATCCGCAGCGCGGCTTACATTGAAAGTCGCGCGGTTTTTCAACTAACAGTTAATACAAGCGCAGCTCGCAACTCTATGCAAATAATCTAACTGATAGCCGAGGTATTTGGTTAATGCATTCGCTTCACATGCCGTTTTGTCTGAAAAAGCAGCATTATATCAGTATTTTGTGTTTTTTTATGTTTGGAATATAGTTTCTGCGGCATTGACAGAGAGAAGCAGGCATAAATAAGGTATCTTAAATCTAAATCTTAACTTCTCCTTTAAATTAAACTCTACTCATCCTATAACGGTAAGCTAAACTTACTTATTTCGTCTTTTTAAACCCGTTTCAATATCAATTTTAAACCACAACAGTGACACTACAACTAAATCCCAGTCATTACACCCCAACAACGCCGTATTACATTAAAAATACCAAAATATCCGCATCGCGGTCCGCACTGAAAGCCGCGTGGTTATTTCGGCTTAAAGGTTATTATGAGCGCAGCGCAGCCTCTGTACGAATACTCAAACTGATAGCCAACAAGTAAAGTATTGCCGGCGAATTTGGTTTATATAATTATTGCTTTGTAGTTGTATGCAGACTTGTCTGAAAAGGCAGCAACACTTTTATTTATTTATTTATATGGATCTCCAACAAAAAATGTACACATTTTCGCTATTACCAATAAAGTACGGGTCTTTAAGTGTATTTCTTCAAGTAAAGAAGAAGACCAGAGAATGCACAAATTTTAAGATTGCTTCTGATTCTGATTGTTTTTATACTTTGTTCATGTTTTTTATGGCATAAACAGAGATAAACGGGTGTAAATAAGGTATATTTTATCTAAATCTTGACTTCTCATTCGAACATAACGTCATCCATTCAGTAATGGTACGGTAGACTTACTTATTTTTGGCCGTTTAAAATCCGTTACAATATTAATTTTAAACCGCAAAAGTGACACTTGTACAACATAAACTAAATTCCAGTCATTAAACCCCAACTACGCTTCATTACATTAAAAAATAATAAAATATCCGCAGCGCGGCCCGCACTGAAAGCCGCGCGGTTATTCCGGCTTAAACGTTATTATGAGCGCGGCGCAGCGCGGCCTCTGTGCGGATATTCGGACTGATAGCCCACTTAGCGAAGTATTGCCGGCGAATTTGGTTAGGTAATGCACTAGCTCCGACATGGCCCGCTTAGCTTTTAATATTTTGTAGCTTGCTTTTCATGTTTGAGGAATTTACGAGAAATTTTGAGATATTTACAGCTAGAAATATTTTTTGGTAAAAATTTAAGCTTCGTTGTTAGTTGGTATTTACTGGTAATTAAATACGTTTCGTTTACATTTAAAGTTTTTAGAGCCGGTAATAAGTAGGATTGCTCGAAAGCTATATTTATTGGTGATCGTTATTATTTTTTATGATAGCAACATTATCGCAAACGTCGTGGTAACTGCATTAAGTTTACATGTTATATGTATTTAAAACATAATTTAAAATTGTTTATCATAACATATTGAATCATAATTGTATGACATAACATAGATATATTTTGATATGACTTAAAATTGTATTCAGCAGACAAACGTATTACATCATTAAACATTACTTATATCGCAGACATTCTTGACAAGACTGTTGTGCTATTTTAATCAATTTAATTTAATTATGTTGAAATTCCTTATTAAAATATATATTTATGCCAACATAATTGATAAACCCTTAGTTTTCTGTTAATTTTTTTTTCCGTATTATCCCAATTAGCCTAAAGATGTTCACTGCAGGACAAACGTCTTTACTCAAAATTGACACGACAACCAGTTTTCTCACTTCACTATATATTTAAATGGCAAAAATATTCCTTTTAATACAATACTATATGAAAAACAAACGAATAAACGCACGAAACCGCACATTTCATCACGTGATAATAAATTGAATCGCGCACAGGCCACACAAAATTAATCAATCAACTGCATTCGACACGTTTTTAAATATATCATCATCTGGTGTTTTCGGTCGAGCGCAGGGTTAATTATCCGAAAGTCGTGGCAGATACAGACTGAGAGAATGTAGACGGAACATACTGGCGTAAGAAAACCCAGGTTGTTTTGTCATGTCGCAAAGTCAATCAGTCGTGTTCCGGCATGTTGCCCGGAGTTGACTTACGAGAACCGCATCCTCGTAAAGACAACTCCGGGTCTAGCCTGATGATAAGCATTCGGAACTTATTCTAAATTCCGTCTTTTCAACCTATTTCGGAGTGAATATGCTATTACATCTTCAGCCCTATCGTCAGTTTCCATCAGGCAAGATAGGGGTCAGTAGCTTTCCAGTCCTTAATAAAAAAAAAACAAATCGCTTTGTCCGATCTAGGATTCGCTGCTGGGATATAGTGGTCACCAGTCGCATCAAACACTAATAAATCACTGGTCTACTTCATAATAATCACATTATAATACATTTTAATCTTACTTTACTACATGTAAAGAAAATACTCCGTTCACATCCCTACCTCAGTCTGATTGCATCAACAACCAACCACTGACCAGTCATATCGTATCCGAAATTAAAATTAAAACGTTGATATGTTAATTAATGCGTATATTATCTTGTTACTCGGTTGATGCGACCCGCGGTGGTTGGTGAAGGGTTGACTGAGCAGATCGTGATTCAGATAATTGATATAACGAATGGTATTTCGAAAGAATGTATGTGATGAATGGATGATGGCAGTATTTTGTGTTTCAAATGATTTTGATATTGGTTTTGACAAGGTAGCGTAAGGTTAGCTAGTTTTCACCCTTGCCTCAATGCCTTTACTTCCCTTATTTTGGATACAAATACCTCATTCAGGAACAGACGCCGACCTCGCCGGCTAGGTCGAAGAATTCCTTACCCGACGGTCGTTGCAGAGCACTACCGCGGGGCACCTAGTATATGCCCTCCCCTATAGCGACAACCCAAGCCGAGGCCGATCCTTCTTAAGGTATCCTTGAGCTAGTTGCTCCCATGCCCTTTTGACTGGAAAGAAGCCAACAGCCTAGACAATTTACACACCAAAAAAGATAGCTTACAGGATCGTAGCATTATAATACCCAGGTGTTTAAAGCGATCACCAAGTTTAAACAGCGTAAACATAAGCTTTGAGTAATGTAAAATAATTAAGATAGTCTAGGTCTTCCCCAAATGTGTGTAAAATAAGATATACCTCTACTTTGGTACACTTTCACATTGTATATATGTTTTATCATTCTTTCTTCCGACATTCTTTCTACATAGATGTGAATCCCAGGTCAGCTAGACCTAACCACCGGAGCATACCCATTCCCACCTGAACCTGTTGGAATTCTGTACTCTCAGCCTACCCCACAAGCAAGCGTGTCGAGCATGACGATATGGATACACAAAATATTTAAGTACTCTGTCTGTTATGAATTTCATAAATTCCGCAAGAAGAAGATAGATACATATATCCAAAGCCTGTATGTATCTATCTTCAACCGAAAGACGTTCACTGCTGCTAAAGGGCTTCCTAAAGACCCCCACAACGACTGGCCTCGTGCTCTGCGCATCCATCTTTAACCCACGACCTACACAAGGTCATCGGTCCATCTTGTAAGGGGTCACCTCCCGTGTTCCGGCACGTGGTCGCCACTCGAGAACCTTTCAACCCCAACGTTGTTGATCAGATCGCTCGTAGCGCTGTGCAACCGTGGTGTTCTTACCGATCACCAAGGTTAAGCAGCATTCGACTCGGTCGGCCTGGGATGGGTGACCGTTTGTGGCATTTTCATATTCGAGCGTCTCCGTGCTTCGGAAGGCACGTTAAGCCGTTGGTCCCGGTTACCACTTAATGTGGTAGTCGTTAAGCCGAGTTGGAAGCCTTACAGGCGGCTTGATAAGTTCCAACAGCAGGTGGCCACAAACCTGCCTCCACCAATCCGCACTGGGTCCGCGTGGTGGAGTATGACCTAATCTCTCTCACCTCGATTTGTGAGAGAAGGCCTTTGCCCAGCAGTGGGCAGTATCATCATCATCATCATTTCAGCCTATACTTGTCCACTGCTGAACATAGGCCTCCCCAATCGCTTTCCAGCGTAACCGGTCCGATGCCACCTGCATCCAACGATTTCCTGCGATTTTCACAAGATCGTCGGTCCATCTGGCAGGCGGTCGTCCTACGCTGCGCTTGCCAATACGTGGTCTCCACTCTAGAATCTTTCTGCCCCAACGCCCGTCCGATCATCGCGCTATGTGGCCAGCCCATTGCCACTTCAGCATGCTAAGACTGAGGGCTATGTCGGTGACCTTGGTTCTTCTACGAATCTCCTCATTCCTGATTCGATCACGTAGAGAAACGCCGAGCATAGCTCTTTCCATAGCTCGCGGAGCAACTTTGAGCAGGGCAGTATAGGCTGATATTATTATATCAGTGGGGTAAACATGAGAAATTACCGTTAGCGTTGCGTAAGCAAGTAAATGTGTTATTACGTTCATGCTTATTCAGTAAATGTGTAGTGTGACAACAATATATCATATATTAACCCCGCTAACGCCCATCTTTTCGCTAAGCCCTTGTTTAGAAATATCTGCAGATACTTGGAAGTATTTTCCCTCGTAAAGGCTCTTCTAAGCGTCGATAGTTACCTTAACTCATCCACTTCCGGGCTTCTCGGCGTTGTACGAAAACAGGCGCGGAATAAAGCCAGCTAAAAGCATTTGTGTGTTAGCTGCGTACGGGGCGAGAATAATTACTATGTGCCGGATGACGTCACGACGAGGCCATTCAATTTATCTGAGGAGATAACGTAGAGAAGCATTTTCAGATTATCAGCCTTAAGGAGACGCTTGTTGTGATCACCAAGGTTATTTGGTCATATAAATCACGTTGGAACTCTGTATTTACTAGGCAAGGGAGGTGGCATGACTATAGAGATAGACGAATTACCGTCAAAGTGATAATGAGCGTGTGTGACACGAATGAAGTGACGTGACTGTAAGACTTCGCCGCAATCAACAAAATACCAAAGTATTTATACTTCGTATTTTTTATTAAGGACTGGTCAGCGATGAATTTCTATATCACCTAATGGAAAGTGACGATGGAGTCGATGAAATGGTTCGTAATAGCCTAATTCTGAAGAAGTTAAACCGAATTCCAAATCAGTAGACCAGTTTCCCCGTAAGGCAACTCCGCGCAACATGTATACATACATGCGTTTACGAGTAGGTATACTTTTAGTAACATACAAGTATTGCTTCTCAATCGAATAGAATATTTCTCGCGCATCGTTGTACATCTGGCGCGTCTTGGCTGAGCCTGTGTAGCTACGATAATTGCTTTTGTACTGTGCTCGGCTGGCATTTTGCCGTCCCGTAATTAGCAATTATTTGAGATATTTCTCGAGTATACTGTGTGTCGCATGACGCCACAACAAGGCCACTCAAGTTATCTGAGAAGTATTTTGTTATTGCCAACCATAAGAAGGCGCTTGTAGTGATGTAGGTTATCTGGTCACACGACAAAAATAAGGGTTCGTGAATGACGTAATGTAACATTAATGACATGACGTCGCACGAATGATGTGACGTAACACGAATGACATGACGTGATTTTCACGTTATTCGTCTAAGTGTGATTCATTCATGACGACTCAGTAAGATCACTCACGGATGATGTGACGTCAGTTCATACGAATGACGTGCCTAATTATAAAACTACGCCGCTCTTGTTGTTTGAGCGGGGTACTAGTACTTAGTTTACGAGTATATTTCAAGTAGCATCCAAGTATTGTTTCTCAATCGCGTGGCATATTTATCGCAAAGAGTTGTACATCTGGCGCGTCTTGGCCGGGCTTGTGTTCCTACGATTATTGCTCTTGTACTGTGCTCGGCAGGTGTTATGCTGTTCTACTGTCCAATTGATGGGAAATTAGCGATTATTTGAGATATTGCTTTAGTATTTAAAATCGTTGTAGGAGTACAGGGATCAATTTTTAAAGATTATGTTAAGAAAACGTGGCGAGCGTGATTCTGCCCAGTGCTTATTTTTATGTAAGACAGAGATACTTTATGTTACAGAAAAGTCAAACTCAAACTTAAATAATTTATTTTGTTTAACTAACTATATTTAACTAGTCAATTTACATTATTTGAAATCTAATTTAACTACTATTCTACCACCGGATCGGAACGCGGCCTCCACTGAGAAGATCCGGCTAAGAAACACAGCGGGCTTGTCTTTCTTATTTACTTATCTTTTTTTTTTCAATCATAGATTTGGAAGAAGATTTATTTTATCTTAGAAAAGTTTACTTCTAAAGGCAATGGCCAACATCTTACCTATTTACGGAATCATTATTCCCGAGAGAAGTAGGCAAAGTTGTACATAGTATTCCCACTTTTTGCAGAGATATATTTGAACATTGTGTCAGTGGGAGATCATAATGGTATCGTCATTTTTCTCTCTCTGTTACATTTTGACGATTTGTTCATATCGCAATGGAATACATGAATAATTATTTTTCTTATTTATCAGTTTATTCGTGAAGGCCTCTCCTGTATCACTCCATTCGTTTCGGTGCTGTGCTAGTCTTTTTCACAATTTGCCGGACACCTTTACATTGTAACAGCTCCATCTGGTCGATGACTTTGTGGCTTCATCCTTTGCCACCACTCTGGTGTTCAGACATGGTTGCTTTGCAAAAAAACACCACCAAACATTTTTAAAACGCTGTTCTTCTATGAGTTGTCACACACGGGAGCTCTAACAAGACCGGAGGCGTTCGCAAATTATACTAATTAGAAACATTTGCGTGCAGAAAAGACGCCGACAAACAATGCTCAAGTGCCAGTGTTTATGTGGAAAAACGAGTTGCCGTAATAACAGAATAGAGGACCGGATTTCTTAAGATTATGCAGATTTTTTTAAGAAATCAGTTTGTCATTTTAATGGGTTAGCTACCATCTATGTCTGTATGTCTATGTCGCTTAATACACACGGCTTGGTCTAGTGGTAACTTAAGTAGCCGCTCACTGTATAGTGTAGTCGTTGGTTCGATTTGGTTGTGATGTTCCCTCAGGATAGAAATCAAACCCCAGTTTTCCGTGGCATCATTTATTAGCGGAATGACATCCGTCACCCACAACTCATCGTTCCATAAATCGTGTCGTGACCATAAAGGTCGCTATACTACACTCCTCCCCACTAAAACGCTAACTACACTCCTCCCTACTAAAATGGGAACAATCCAACTCTGTGGAGAGACCAGCAGGAACCAACTCTATTTCGGTAACTTATTTAGTCTACACTTCCGAATGGGTCGCGGCTGGGGCGGTACAGGCGTGGCTGGTAGCGTTGTGTATTCCTCTTCCGGTTGCTCAAGTCGCCGCCCCTCGGGCGATGAAATCGTTACGAGCCCCGTTTCCGGACGCGGCCCCGTCGTGCGGGCGTCTGTTAACTCTGCCTGCCCTGGTTGGGCCTCTAGAGGATCCACGCTCGGTGCAACCCCGTGCGATCGATTACGAATTGTGGGGATCACAAGTAAATTCGCATCCCTACGCCTTAACTGATCAATATGCCTATGTATGTGGTTATCATTTCCATCCGAAACCTGAAAATCCTTAGCCCCTGAGGTGCTAGCCACTGTACCTGGTAGCCATTTCTCTTTCTTTAAAAACTGGCGATACCAAACATCGTCACCAACTCTCACTACCCTATCCACACCTCCCGCGGCATCTACTTGAGTCCTTTGCAACTGGGGTTTGATTTCTATCCTGAGGGAACATCACAGTGGCATCATTTATTAGCGGAATGACATCCGTCACCCACAACTCATCGTTCCATAAATCGTGTCGTGACCATAAAGGTCGCTATACTACATTGGTGAGTTCGAGCGCACGGTACAAAACATTTGTTTGGCATGCATGGGCGTGTTTCTGAATAAGAATTTCATGTTTGGAAGCACCCACGACACTGAAATAATTCTTTAGGTACGTATCATGAACCTTTTTTTTTCAATAATATTGTGAATACACTGTCACGCCCACATACCCCAAGCAGGGGTGGCAGAGGTGGACTAATCGCCGACGATGTAATATCCCATATAAAAGGGCGTTGCTTATCGCCATCATACCGGGCACAATGTCAGACTGATACTATATTTTTTCTTATTAAAAATTAGTTTTCGCTCCACCTAGGAGGAAACTATTCTTGCTGTATTCTAAGCCCTATTTCTTCACTACTGTATATGTTGTAAGAGGCCACTCATTCTAGCCGCTGCGACTTTTTTGTCGATAATAGATAAAATAAAAAATAAATAAAAATCTTATACAACTGGACCTTATTTTAAATTATATTTTAATAGACATATGTAAAAAATAAATCGATTATATTTTATTTACAAATTGTTTTACTTAAAAAAACAGGTTTTTTTCAGACATAAATCGTTATTTATGCCCAAAATAAATTCATTTACAACACTATGTATTGTTTAAGAGCACACTAATTAAAATTCAACATTAATTTAATAAAAAACAATTAATATTTTTACATATATATCGATAATTTATGTCGATTGATTGAGTTGTTAGCCCTACACTAGTCGTCTTAAGCTATGTAGACCTAACAACTAAATCAATCGACATATTTTTTTTTTTGATTTGACATTTGGACCTGTCATATTTTCCGTGGATTTTCCGTGTTTACCCTACTCCCTTCATTGTGCTGTTAGGGCTACTAATTGTAGCCGTTGCGACCAGCTCTAGTGATTTCCATTAACATGCCCTGTTTGTTTGTGTGTTTGTTGTCAGCTCGAGTGATTCGTGTTATGCGTCCTCTCGTGATAAACCTTGTGACCTAGTTCCTTGCTTAATTGGTAGATGTGTGTTTTGCGCTTCTGTTATGTTGCTTTATAATCCGTCCGGTTTGGTAGTTTGAGTATAGGCACTGGATCAAATGGTCACTGTTAAGTCACACAAATTAAGTCACTGGATCAAATGGTTGCTGGTTATATTTTATCTCGAGTAAATAGCGTAAGTTACAAAAGTAAGTATACCTTAGTTACTACTAGAATAGACCCGGTAACTATAGGAATTGAGGTATATGCAATAGACTCGGCAGGTAACTACACTAATAACAGTGAACTTTGTGGGTTACTACAGTAACAGTAGCAACGACAGTATCCACGGTAACTATAGTAACTACGGTAGCAGCAGAACAATTGGTATTTAACTATAGACCATATATTGGCTAACGCAGCACGGGACGGCCGCCTACTAGATGGACCAACGATCTTGTGAGGATCACAGGAAGTCGTTGAATGCAGGTGGCATAGGACCGGCTGC
The DNA here is from genome assembly GCA_905147815.2 of Phalera bucephala. Classification (NCBI taxonomy): domain Eukaryota; kingdom Metazoa; phylum Arthropoda; class Insecta; order Lepidoptera; family Notodontidae; genus Phalera; species Phalera bucephala. The sequence goes on from LR990633.1 coordinate 13,185,572, forward strand.
GCTAGTGAGCGATTGGGGAGGCCTATGTTCAGCAATGGACAAGTATAGGCTGAGATGATGATGATGATGACTAGACATGGAAAAAAGGCCCCACTGTTTAAATTCGATCATTTGTATCTGAAACAGTTCATAGATTCGAATCCCAATATGCCTCATTTGGAACAATTGAATCAGCCAAATTAAAGCACAGTCGGTCCACCGACCGACATCTCGTCCCGTATTTGTTCGTTCTGTGAGACGGTAAGTTAAGCGAACGTAAGATCAAGACTCAGATTTAGATTGGAACGAACTGATGATATAAATTATATCATCACGCCAGGTCTCTTGCGGGGTAGGCAGAGAGTAAAGATGTCTAACAGGTTCTTTCCTTACCTCTCTGGCTTCCTCCAGTCTCATAGTTCCTCTCATAGTTAGATAGATAATTAAAACAGGAAACCGACAGGAACCACAGTAACTTCAGTAAACTCGGTAACGAGAGATCAACAAGGTTGTTTATTCGTGCATCAAGTGTTAATGGTAATGTATCAGCAACGTAGTGAGGAACACGCTGCGATTTGCATAAACATGTCTTTACGATGTTTGCGAGCTTAAGACTAGTTTATAGGGGTTAGTCACACAGCTGTATTGTTAGGTATATAGGTGATACTTCAAATATTTTTAAAGAAGACTTGTTATTGTTTTTTATTGACCTTTATTGTCCCACTATTGGATCAGGAACAGGCGCCGATTTTGCCGAAACCGAAGAATCCCTTGCCAGCTAGCTAGTGCAGAACATCACGGCGAGACACGTGGTATATGACCTCCTCCGTAGGGACTGCTCAAGCCGCACCGTTCCCTCCATGTGGCGCCTTTGGGCTAGGTGCCCCATTGCCATAATGTTACTAAACTGGAATTTTTGAAAATTATCGACGAGATTGGGCCACGAATGGGTAGACACTTAATTAAGATTTATTGTGGAAATATTACAAAATTTTACGTTCTAATAGAAGTAAAATTAGAGGCGAATCGTGAAAGAACCGGAATAAATACATTTATTAAATTGCTAGAATTGTCCCGTGGACCTTTATTCTTGATGTAGGTACAGACGTTGCCATCAAGAGATTATTAATTCATACTGAGTTCTGAGATTTACGCGAATATTACACATGAAATAAAACTATTTTTCGGATTTTATCGCGGTTTATTTTTGATTTTTAAGTTCCCGACGTTTCGAGTGCTTTGCAGCACCCATGGTCACGGGAGGGACTGAGGTGTTAGACGTCCAAAAGGCATAGTTGTTCCGGGGTACCCGTCAAACTTCTCAATTATTCTTGTTGGTCCGATCTACGCAGAATGAGGTCACGGTGTCTTGAGGTCTAGCAGTGTTATGCCTGATTTTGGATTTGATTATAATGATTACCGGATCCCAAGGCGATGGGAGCATCCAAAAATAAACCACAATAAATTCCTAAAAATAGTTTTATTTCAGGTTATTAACTCATTAACAGTAACCCTGTATATGTGGTGGTCTCTTTATTCGTCCTTTAAGAAACCCACCGAAATAAAGGTCGTCGTTTTAACTTCCGGGCAAAACTACGCACGGCTTTAAACCTCAAAGGGAAAGCCATCAAAACCCCATATCATCGGTCCCATGGTATAAGTTATATTGGCAAGCTTGCGAGTATTAATTAAGTTTCGGTTTGTAACTATCTTAACCAACAATTGTACAAATTGCTTACCAGATAACAGTTTATGGTGGGTATAACTTTACTACATCAAACAGAGCTCCATTGAATTGTAACACACCTACTCAATCGAAGAGCAATATTCTGCAATATTTTGTGTCGCATTTGCTTAGCTGTAATTCTAAATAGAAAGAAAAATTCTTCGCACTGCGTGGGTATGGATATAATCCGCCATGCCGGGGCGACCATGGCGACAGCCACGGCGGATTACGTGGGTTCCCTTCCAAAGGGATGAATATTCCTTTCTATTTTGAATCACTATTCTATGATAGATGGGTCAGTGCTTCTGAGAATTTACGCAGCTCCAAGTTCAAAATGTCTTCCCACGAAAGTTATTTTTTAGTATTCTGTACCAGAATTACAAAAATATAACATCTACAACTTTAAATATAGTGAATGTCAACGGAAAGTTTAATGAAAAAGCGAAGATACCATTACAAAAACAATTCTTCAAAGTTTATTATTAAAAAACCAAACTGATCGCCATTCGTCTCGTTCAAAATATTTTTTTTTTATTCAGAGAAGAAACGCTACTAGCTTTCTAGTTTCACAGGAAAGTGACCTTTACGATTCAGTTTTTATTTATGTATGTTTTGTTTAATAGAATAACTTCAACAGCATTTTCAAGATGATGTTGGAGTTGCCTTGTTTCCATAGTGCAGGATGCACTATAGAATCTTTGCACATTATGACACTGATGGTTTTCATGCTATCATTTGCAAGAAATCTGTATCCCTGATCAGTCGAATGCGGAACAGTGACAATGGCATCCTGGGGACTGTTGCAGACCGCTTCTCCTCCCCACACTGGAGGACCCTAGTGAAGAGTAATTTAGATCTAGTAGTAGTAGTTGTTTATTATTATTTTTTCTGTGTTATACTAATATGGGCTATATGTTGTATGAAATAAACATTTTTTATGTATTTATTTATTAATTTCCTATATTAATTCATAAATCACAGTGACATTTCGATTATAACAGTGTTTAGTCTAATTGGGACGCGGCAGCAGGCGCTCCAATACAACTAGACACGTTACATATACTCGAACATCGATATTAATTCGGTGGAACACAGAACAAGCCTCTATAATTAGTTATTCCCAGGTTCATGAGCTGTTGTAATTAATTTATGCCTTAGGTGCGCCTCGGACTGAGCGGATGTTTTACATAAAATGCGATTAATTATAAACATTTTGAAATAAACACCATCACCACATTCCCCAAGCGGGGATGGCAAAGGTTATTGTACAGGGCGCAATTCCACACCCCGGAATCTCACAGGTCTTTTTTCTAAAAAAAAATACATAGTGCCCGAACTCAGACCAACGAAGCAGTAAAAAATGCGCCGCATAATGCGCTTGATAGGGATTCAAATTCTAAGTCGGACAAAATGTAAGTTTTTCAATATAATTATTCAGAATCAGAATATTTTTAATTCATGTACTCGTAAACCACGACAGTATTTATGAATCGTCAGAAAAGTAACAAAGACTCTACCACCACTTCGGTATGGCATTCCTGAGGAGGAAGGGCAAGAAACTCCACAGTTACTCTTTTAAAATATTATTTTTATTTTTTCTTTTTCCCTCTACATTTTGTTGTGGGGTATGGGAGAATAATGTAGGTTATTTTTAAACCAAATTATACTATACATGGGAATGGCTACATGGTTCCCTCGTTTACAGAGAAAGAAATAAGAAAAGAATGATAAATTTTACTAAATTAAAAGAAGGAAGAGAGGGAATATTAAATAATAATAGCCGAACGAGTTATCTATATTCAATCAAGTTTTAAATATTAGCCCTGTTAAGAAACTGTCCCACTGTTGGGCACGGGCCTCCTCTCAAACTGAGAGGGTTTAGGCCATAGTCCACCACGCTGGCCCAGTGCGGGTTGGCGAACTTCACACACCTTCGAGAAACTCTTAGGCATGCAGGTTTCCTCACGATGTTTTCCTTCACCGTTAAAGCAAGTGATAATTAATTTTTAATACGCACATGCTTTCGAAAAGACAGAGGTGCGTGCCTGGATTTGAACCCGAGACCTTTGACTTTGCAGTCCAACGGTCTAACCACTAGGCTATCACTGACTATTTTTTTTTTTTAATCAAGTTGATCTCATTTCCAGTATCAGTCCAGAGTCCAGAGGCAATAGGCCCGCTCCCCATTCATTACCATCAGCCGACTACACGTCCTCTGCTGGACAAAGGTTTCTCCCACAGATCATCACGACGACCGGCTTTGACGGGTGACCTTCACCAGGTCAACAGTCCACCTTGTCGGGGGCCTGCACATTTCACGTCTTTCGATAGGAGATCGCCACTCGAGAACCTTTCGAGGCCCACCGGCCGTTGGTTCTAGGTCCCATATTACATGGGAACTAACTTTATCGGCGAAAAGTGGGTGTACACTGTACACTTCTGACATTCTGCTTGGGGAATAAAGGCGTGACGCTGGGGAGTATGAGCTGTTGTAATTAATTATATGCCTTAGGCGTGCCTTGCAGAGGGACATGTTTTACATGTAATGCGATTAATTATAAACATTTTTGAAGTACGTTATGTGTATATTGATGTTCTAGTGTCACGATATGGGATGGGTGTGCATAATATAGGCCAATGGCAAAATAGAAGTTGAAATAATTGTTTGGACCGTTATGCCAATAATGCGTGTGACTATCACGAGATCTTAACTTCGAATCTAGGTGGGACGAATTGTAATTTCTCAATAGAAAAATTTCCGGTATCAGTCCGGAGTCTGGAATGCCCGTTAATGGCAATAGATATGCCTTCTATTATACTGGGATTTAGCTTCGTCGGTGATAAATATGTGTGTATTTTATATGTATATATTGTATATGTATATGTATACAAGGTGTAACATACATAACGTAAGACCTGAAACACCCCAATTAGATTATTGCTTTGCTAATTCAATACGAAAATCAAACCTCCCATTTTTAGGAGTTTTCTACCATTTTCTTGAGCTTTTTGGTACCAAATTAACCTTAAAATTTAATGATTAATTAACTTTTAATAATATAAATGGGAGTGGGCGGGGCATGTCTGTTGAATGCAACCTGAGAGATGGGCTAAAGTCGTTACGCGATGGGTGCCCGCAGATGGTCATCGACGTCGGGGCAGGCCAGGAAGCGTTGGCGTGACGACTTGGATGCATTTCGAAAGGATTGGCCGGAGATGGCTGAAAACAGACCGGTCTGGAAGGTTATGGGGGAGACCTTTGCCCAGCAGTGGGACCATATATTAAAAAAGAAAGAAAATAAAATATATAGTATATATAAGGTGTAACATAATAAACGGAAGATCTCAGACACCCCAATTAGAGAATTACATCATAAATTCAAAACGAAAACCAAATTTCCAAATTTAAAGGTTTTTACCCCCTTTTTAAGCACTTTTATACCCCAATTAACAATGAAACTTGTACGTGTTTGTGTGCGTTTTGAGAAATACGTTTTAGGAATTCATTTAAAATCTTCTCATTGCTATGAATCAAGAATAAAATTACGTTTTCATAGCGCACTGAAGGAGTAGAAGCATTTTTTGCAAAAGTTAAAAAAATGTAAGATACATTAAAGATTGTTGGAATCAATTCAGTTACCGATTAAGAACAAACTCCTTTCAGGTCTTGCGTTTGTTACTTTACACCTTGTATATATAAACACATTTAAAATAGCCGTTATGCTTTGAATAATTATTTAATTTTTTTAATGCAGCCAGGTAATGCGCAATTTAAAACAGCCAATTAAAATTAAATATGTCTACAAAATGTGGCAGCAATCCTGGGCGCAGAGTCAAGTCTCGCTTACCATTAAAATGCATTGTCATCGGATCTAAAGCAACATGTCAAATTTCAACTCGGTAGGACAAGAGAGAGTAATTCCAATTTAGCATGCAAGATTTGAGCTACACAAACAAACATTGCAAGTTAAAGAAAAGCTTGTAAAATTAGAATTAATTTAAAATTATACCGAAATATTTGTATGAAACCACCCCTAAAACTTCCCTCGGCCAATATAACTTCCAAACTGGGCTAACCAAAAAAAAAACAAAATTGAAAAATATTTCGGACGATCACAAAACGGCGGCCAAACATATTTGTGTTTAAAATTAAAAGTGTTTGTCGACTGTACATCGGCATATTTGGACAGTCAGCAAAAAATTGTTTAACGAAATTAATTTTGCACAAATCTAATACTCACAAAAGCGTCTTAAATTTTCTACAGGTAGAAATTACGATGATTATTTTTTTTGTGTGCGTTTCTGTTGTTATGATATCAGCATATACTATCAGCTGGGCAAGGGCCTTCTCTCAAATCGATGTAAGAGAGATTAGGTCCCCCTCGTATCAGCTGCTACCGCCGCTGCGGCATGTTCTCGCCGACCTTCCCGATGTTCTTACATCCTTTCTTTTAAATACAGAAACCGCACACAGGATGAGACTCCGACATCGTCGGCGAGCTCGAAGAATCCCTTGCCCACCAGCCAGTGCAGAGCACCACGACGAGAGACCTAGTATACACCCTCCCCCATAGCGACTGCCCAAGCCGAGGCCGTTCCTCCTTGAGGCGCCCTTGAGCTAGATGCCCCCTTGCCCTTCTGGCTCGAGCGTAGTGGTTGCACCCTCTTGCCCGGTGAGGCTGTAAAGGCATAGATCATTTACACACAAAAAGAGATTAGGTTATACTGCCCCACGCGGACCCAGTGCGGATTGGTGGAGGTTTGTGGCTACCTGCCGTTGAAACTTATCAAGCCGCCTATAAGGCTTCCAACTCAGCTTATCTACTACCATATTAAGTGGTAAACGGGAAAACGGGACAACAAAATGGAGACGCTCGCATATGAAAATGTCACCCACCGCCCCAAACGATCACCCATCCCAGACCGAACAAGCCGAACGCTTAACCTTGGTGGTCCCTAAGAACACTGCCGTCACAAAGCTCTACGAGCACCACAAAAGTTGCACCACAAAAGTTGCTGCTGACCCTACAGAATAAAGTATCTAAAGAAAAAAGTTGTGAAAACAACCCCGGCGCCGCCCCCACACTGGGGAACTCGTAAAAAAGAAATTGACTCGTGTTACATGCGTAAAATCGTGAGTATAAATTTAAAGGGCATTACTTCTGAGTAAAATAGCTTGACACGAAATAAAAGTTGCATAGTATTTGCACAAAATGATTGAACATTGTCAGTGTCAACTCGAGGAAGTAAGTTAAAAACGGGCTTGCACTTTATGGTTTTTCAAAATCTATGCGTCTTCATAAATATGATTGTCCCTTACCTACAGGAAAAAAACAATATTTTAAGGAAATAACTTCTATCCGTAGAATGGCATCAGGTTCGACTTCTGTTGTATTCAGCATAATGTGGGTGGAATATGCACAGCTCTGCCTACCCCTTCGGCGAAAAATTAAAATAATCAATCAGCCTATACTGTCCCACTGCCAGGTAAAAGCTTTCTCTTACAAATCTATAAGGCCTATAAGGCCGAAGCCTATAAGGCTTCCGACTAGACTTATTGGCTTAACGTGCCTTCCGAAAGACGAAAAAAGTAGAGCTTCGACCGTAGATTAAATAGAGTGCTTCATTAATTACTTTTCGTGTCAATGATTCATATTTGTCTCGCAAAGTAATTGGCCCTTATGGGATAGGCAGACATTACCAACAGATTCTTTCCTCACATACCTCTCTGGCTTTCTCCACTCGCATAGTTCGTCTCTTACATGTACGCCGGTAACAGAAACTCTTCATTTACCCCCAATTTGAACACAAGTTTGTGAGATCTTTCACGCAAGAACTTCTGAACAAATTTTTATAAAATTCTAACACAGGCTAATAATAAATAATAATATAATATATTCGCAGACGAAGTCGCGGGCGGCCGCTAGTTATTTCTAAACACGTCACTTCTATTCTGCGTCCTACTTAAATAAAGGAACATTTCATTAAAGCTATAAGTTATGTGACAACTGGAGGGTTCTACGTTTAAGTATAGGGGATGGAAATTGATCTACCCCTAAGTAACCACTGCGCTTAAATTGATTACTACAATATCACAATACGCGGTTTCTGGAATATTTTTTCGATGCATTTTGGGGATATTAATACTAGTAAACATTATAGGAAATGTTTGTGATCTGTACTGACTCACTGTATCTGATGTTGGTCTAGTGGTGATAAAGAGGTCCTGAGTTCGAATCCTAGGTCGGTCATAATGTAGATTTTCTATGAAGATTTTCCCAGTATCAGTTCGGAGTCTGGAACTGAGTCTGATATGGTTGAAGGAAACTTGCCCCATTTTGTGCGACAAAACATCTTTGGGGATATATTGGCGTACACAGTACACCTCTGCCAACCCCGCTTGGGGAGTATAGACTTGTGGGTATTTTTATTTATTTTTTAATAAATAAAAACACCCAGATAAAGCAGTGATAGCCTAGTAGTTAGACCGTTGGACTGCAAAGTCGGAGGTCTCAGGTCCAAACCCAGGCACGCACCTGTGTCTTTTTGAAAGCATGTGCGTATTAAAAATTACCTATCACTTGTTTTAAAGTTCAAGGAAAAAATTGTAAGGAAACCTGCATGCCTAAGAATTTCTCGAAGGAGTGTGAAGTTCGCCAATCCGCACTGGGCCAGCGTGGTGGACTATAGTCTGAACCCTCTCAGTTTGAGAGGAGGCCCGTGCCCAACGATAGGACAGTTTTACATTGGGGATAGGACAGTTTTACATTTACAACAGGGCTAATATTATTATTATATATTTATTTACCAGATGAATAATTTTATTTTAAAATTACTTTTTAAGAATAAGCTTTTATGCAGCAGATAATGGTACAGTTAAAACGACTAATCAATATTAAATGTGTACACAAAATGCCATGTCTATGCTGTTGACCGTTGAGGAATTCCTTCGTCTGAAGCCAATGGGTGTATAATCAGGTCATGCTTGATGCATGCCATCAAAATGCATTGTCATCGAAACTGAACACACCACTGAACATATATTAGCACTGTTAAGAAACTGTCCCACCGTTGGGACGGGCCTCCTCTCAAACTGAGAGGGCTTAGGCCATAGTCCACCACGCTGGCCTAGTGCGGGTTGGCGAACTTCGCACACCTTCGAGAAACTCTTAGGCATGCAGGTTTCCTTACGATGTTTTCCTTTACCGTTAAAGTAAGTCATAATTTTTTTTTGTGTCAACTTCCGTGGGATAAGAGAAACTGGTTTGATTTCAGCTTGCAAATTTGACGTAAACTAATTAACTAACAAAGACTGCAAATAAAAGCCTGTAAAAATATTATTAGTTATTTCATAAATAAAAATGACACTAACTTTTATTTAATGCGGAAACTCTTCACTAAGAGCTACTCGGAAACCCGGTATTAGCAAACCCTATTTCCTTATAAAAAATAAAATAAATTAAACAAGGAAAAACAACAACGTTGCTCAAACTTTTCGAGTTATAATCGTTAATTAAAATCCCCCGGAATCCCTCGTGAGTTATTGCCATAAGTCCCCCTCCCCTTGACATTTGAATAATGCGATCACATTTAAATTAGTGTACGTGATGGTTTGTTTAACGAAAAAAAAAACAAATGTTCAGTTTTTAAAGAAACTAGTTATTACAACTAACTGTTTTGCTAATCATTATTTTTTATGATATTTCAAGTGATAAAAAAACAACATTTCGAAGCACAGCTGTCAAATAAATGGCGATTTCATTATTGATGAGGCTGTATAGGCAAGAACCCTTTGCCTTCCCAAAAGGAAAAATTGAGAGAAAAAAAGAAGCCGATAGCGGGAATACGTGACATTTATTATTTTTGTTGGATTTCATAATTTGCGAATTCATATATCACTATTATAGTTTTCTGTTGGACAGTGGTGGAAGCCAGAGAGGTCTGTAAGGAAAGAACCTGTGGGAACTCTGTACTCTGTGTCTACCCCGCAAGGGATCTGGCGTGATGATATCGATAGATATATAAATAGATAGATAGTTTGCTGTTGATATGAGAAAAATGTTTCAATCGGTTATTAGCGAGTTGTCTAAAAGGTAGAATGCCTAAGAAGGCAGGCTACCTAAGTACAATACGTGTACAGCTAAATTATGTTGTGTTCTTCGGTACATTTAAGTTTGCGGATGCTTTTTCTTTTATATTATAATAATATGAAACATATTTTTCGACGATTTAGCGCAGTGGTTAATAAGAGCTTAAGCCGCTCCGCTCACTGTGTCTAATAGTCGCGGGTTCGATTCCCGCTCGGGACAAATCTTTGTGTGATCCACAATTATTTGTTCCGGTCTGGCTATTTGTCTACATGTTTGTAAACGCACCCACGACACAGGAATAAATCCTAGTGTGAAGCTACGTTTAAAAAAACATGTCTTTTTTTTTATGAAAGTTTTTCTTAAGTGAAAAGGCAAGCAATAAGCGTTGTGCGATTCCACACAGCATTGCATTTATTATCTATGCAAATAAGATACCGATAAATGGTATTGCCAACGCCATTTACGTATGCTAGAAATTTGACTTAAAAATAAAGCGTTCAAATATTTATAGTGCAATATTATTTTGGAAAAAACGATTAACCTAAGTATAGTAATATGCTGAAAGTGTTAATAAGATAAATACACGTTGACTTGTGAAAAAATTACACTAACTACGGACGTTTTAATCATGAGATGATTGCAATTTCGTATGTTGCCAGCTGCTGTTGGAACTTATCACGCCCTCCGTAAGGCTTCCACCTTATCAAGGAAGCAGGGAGCCCCTTGAAAATAGAAATACACCAAACGCAGCCAAATACTGCTTAATCTTGGCGATCGAGCTATAGTTTGCAAATTAATCCATCCCGTAATGTTTTCGTACAATCAACCTAGCTCAGTGTAAGCTAAAGGAGATTGAATGTAAACAACGCCTCCTAATAAATTAGTATTGTCACTGTTATCTACGTAGATCAATATAAATACACGATTATTATTCCAGAACCGGTAAGCAGAGGTGTTCATAACTCAGCCAGATTAATAAGGACTACTGTGAATCCACAATAAAGTAGCTGCTATATTTAATTTCTACATGCGGATCAGGGATATGGTCTCTTACAACAGGTCTCATAAAAAGCTTAGAGTTGCTCGGCGAGCTATGGAAAGAGCTATTCTCGGCGTTTTTCTTCTCTGAGGAGATTCGTAGAAGAACCAAAGTCACCGACATAGCTCATAGGATTAGTAAGCTGAAGTGGTAATGGGCGGGCCACTTAGCGTGAAGATCGGACGGGCGTTGGGGCAGAAAGATTCTAAAGTATAAGACCCATTGGCAAGCGTAGTGTGAGACAACCGCCTGCCAGATGGACCAACGATCTCGTGAAGATCGCAGGAAGTCGTTAGATGCAGGTGGCATCGGACAGGCTGCGCTGGAAAGCGATTGGGGAGGCCTATGTTCAGCAGTGGTCGAGTATAGGCTAAGATGATACTGATGATATTAAATTTCTAACATATTGGGACTGCCTCGTTGGTTTATTGACAGATAGTGCGGCTGGCCATAACGAGGTTTTGAGTTCAAATTTTTTGTCGGATAAAGTATTGTTTTTCCATTCAATGATTCCCAGTAGCAGTCAAGAGTCTAAAATTAAATTGTTTAATGGCATTAGACTCACTGGGGGATATTACGAAGTCAAACATCTCTTTCGGCCTAAAAACAGTTACAAACGCCAACATTAAATTTTTTTTAATCTAATGAAAGTCTGAAACCCAAAAAACAATAAATTTGAACTTAACATCGCCGGGATATGTGGGTGTGCACACCACAGCCACGCCTGCTTAGGAAAACAAGCATGAAGGTGTATTTTTCCAGCCTTAAAGATTCACTTACACCCAAATTCCATTAAGTCTACAAACAATAATTAGGCAGTACCGTAATAAAGTTCCTGATTTTTTATAACACAGTGAAAACCATAATTTAAATTTCCTTAATATATCCAAAAAGCCAAGTAACCTTAAGTTGGAAATGTACTTTCATAAAACATGGGAATTCGGACCATAGTAGACGATATTTAAAGCATTGGCGATTGGCGATTTTGCGACTGTTTCAATGCTGTATCGCGTTTTGCCGATTCATCATCATCATCATCAGCCCGTGTCAGTCCACTGCTGGACGTAGGCCTCTCCCATGGCACGCCACTGAGCTCGATCTTCAGCTCTCCTTCTCCAATCCCTGCCCGCTGCCTTACGAATATCGTCGCCCCACCTAGCTACAGGGCGCCCTACACTACGTTTGCCGACACGCGGTCTCCACTCAAGAACCAGTCTGCCCCAACGGCCATCGGTTCTGCGGCATGTGTGACCTGCCCACTGCCACTTCAGCTTGCTTATTCGCTGAGCTATGTCGGTAACCTTGGTTCTCTGACGAATAACTTCGTTCCGGATTCGATCCCTAAGAGAAACTCCGAGCATAGCTCTTTCCATAGCTCGCTGAGCGACCTTGAACTGGTGGACAAGCCGCACAGTGAGTGGCCACGTTTCGGCTCCGTATGTCATTACAGGTAGGACGCACTGATTAAAAACTTTCGTTTTTAGGCATTGGGGTATGTACGATAAGAAGACTCGACGAAGTTTTCCAAATGCTGCCCAGCCCAGCTGTATCCGTCTCTTAACTTCCTTGTCGAAGTTGTTTGTTTTTGACGATTAACAACATTTAATCGCAGTATCAAAATAATGAGTATAAGCGTCATCATATTTTCACTACGTGCGGTCGCAATATCGAAATTGCGCGTCTTTAACAAATCTATTGATGCCGAGTCGCGTTTTAGAGACTTACTGTGTCCTACCATTGTCAAAATTATGCGTCATAGCAACTGCATCGGTGCGTTCTGATGCGGCATCGAGCTTAAAGGCGAAAGTCGAGCCTAAAAGTAATTTTTAACCGACTTTATAGCATCTGCGATCGGTTTAGTTGGAAGTAGCAAGTCTGCCTCGGTCCGTAATAAGAAAATTTTCTCGCGCCGATCCCGAACACTCAAGCGTCTCATTAAAGTTTCCCGGGGAATTATCCCGTTGCCCGTGATCCAGGGACCTCATTAAAAACTCTCACTGACCTCCGCCGAGGATCTTCTGAGGGTGCTTAATTTACCTGGAACGAGAAAAAAGTAATTAATTGATAGTCCTCTTTGTTGTATACTTTATCAATAAAATTATGATGTATAAACACAATACGATTTAGCGCAGTGGTTCAGCTTAAGCCTCTCCGCCCAATGTGTTTAATAGTCGCGGGTTCGATGCCCGCACGGGACAAATCTTTTTGTGATCCACAATTATTTGCTCCGGTCTGGGTATTTGTGTATGTGAATTTTCATGTTTGTAAACGCACCCACTATACAGGAATAAATCCTAGAGTAAGGCTAAGTTTAAAAAAAATACTAATAATAGACAGATATACTGACTTCTTGGTCTCTTGGAGAATAAAGCGCGTAGCGATCACGAGGTTCGAATCGTAGGGCGGACAAAATAATAGAATAGAAAATTGTAACTATCAGTTTAGAGTCTGGTATAATGCCCGGTATAGTGGCAATAGGGACCTTACTCAGGGGACCTAATATCGTCGGCGAAAAGTGGGTGTACACAGTACACTACTGCTGCTCCCGTTTTGGGTATATAGGTCTGGCGGTGCTAAGACAGTGTATGTATTGATGTAGCGTACAGGTAGATAAGAGTTACTTTTTTATTTATAGTTATATATCTCATTATCGATATGCTAATTAAATAATTCAACGTTAATCAGACGTTAAAACTAGCATCGGACTAAAGCTTCATAGAACAGCGAGTCCACTCCGTGCTAGCACTACAATTTAATATCAAGTAGTGTTAAACATTAAAACGCTAAAGAAAACTTCATTTATTTTTGGCAGTTTAGAAAAATATTTTACATTCTTTTTTATTGTTATGTTGCTAGGCAACACTCGATTGTTTATATATAATTTTCACGCTGCGAATAAATCAGTTTTTAGTGATATTTATTTTATTATAATTTATTTCAACTCGTTTGGTGAAGTCATTTAATAGTCAAAAATACGAAAATTGATCGTAGATCACCGGGCCAATTAATCAAGTACATTCACAATGCAATGCAATCAATTAGCAGCTGGCTGGCGACGTGATGGTTTCTGTACAGGACGACGTCTGCATGATTTGTATAAATAGATTATATAATAGATTAAGTTACTGTAGTACATTATGTAATTTAAGTTAGAAATAAGATAATGTCATAGAATCCTAGCGCATAAACACTAGTATACAATTAGAAGAGTGTAACCCTGAAAGGGATAGGAACAATTAGAAGAGTGTAACCCTGAAAGGGATAGGAACAATTAGAAGAGTGTAACCCTGAAAGGGATAGGAATAATTAGAACAGTGTAACCCTGAAAGGGACAGGAATAGTTGCATCGCAATTGGTCCGTTTGAGTAATAAACTCGGTACAAAGCCCACTAGTTGTGACACACCAAAATAGTATTTAAGAGCGCGAAAAATCGCGCCAGACACGTTCGAGCGACTGGGCATTGGAACATTATAGGAAGAAACTCTGCGCGAAGAGGGTCACAACTGGTGGGTGGAGCACTGTTTCAAGACTATTCGGCTTTTATTGAATTCTCCTTCACGACGCATACTAGCCACATCAGCAACAGGACGCACGACGTACTATTCGTCCTGTTCAGTTTCCATGTCGCGCATCATATACTCTGTAGTCTGCGATTCTGTATTTTAGTCTGCGATTTTAGTTTTAGTCTAGCGATATTAGTCTGTATTGCGACTTCGGGCTCTAGGCCTTTAAGTTTCACATCATGTAATTATTGATTGGTTTATTTTACGTATGTATACATATACAGATATTTAAATACGTAATATAAGTCTATATGAATATTTATATAAGTATATTTTTAATTATTTCCCTTAAATCCAAGTCGGCATCTCTGACGTCACCCTTATGGTGCTGCCAGAATACCAGCGCTGCACCATGATCCATCGTTATGGTGTAGCATTATGCTGAGGCGGTGTCCTATTCAGCCCCACACAACCTCTGGTGTCTGTAAATGTTTTGGCTAGCTCTTCTTTTGTTTTTTTTGTTTTACTTCTATTTGTTACTATTTTTGTTATTAATTTTAGTTATTATCTTTGTTGTTCATTTTAGTACCACCATTACTATACTGTGTGGCTGAATAAAATGTATTTTCTTTCTTTCTTCTTTCTTTCTTTCTGTGTTAATAAAGAAAACCATATATTAAACACGATGGTAACTATACCATCGTGTTTAATATATGGTTTTCTTTCTGTTGAAACGATAACAGTGCAAGTGTAAGTTGAATACGAATTCAACTTACACTTGCACTGTTATCGTTACAACAAAATACCTATCTTTTTAACGTGATGGAACAAAGGCCAGATCTTTAAAGATTAGAACTTTGTGATTTCGGATCCTGTAACGGATCTGGCGTGATGATAAAGATAAATACACTTTCTATATCTCATTCGTTTGTCCTGTTACATGGTTACGAATGGTAAAGGACTGCCTCGTTGGTCTAGTGCCGAATAGTGCGCGTTACGATCATGAGGTCTTATATTCAAATCCTAGGTCGGACAATGTAGTTTCTTTTTATCGAAAAGTTTCCAGTGTCAGTCTGGAGATTGGTATTGTGCCCGGTATAGGGCACTAGACTCGCCCCCTATTACGTGGGGCCTAACATCACGAAGAGTAGGTGTACACAGTACACCACTGCCACCTCCGCTAGGGAATTATAGGCGTGACGGTGTTCTTTTTTTAATAAAGCCGGTAGGCTGTTCTGATAAGCTGTGGTGAGACACCACTGAATATGCATTAACTCAGTTTGCAGATCCCACCGAGTTATACCAGTCTGGAAAATCTAATATAATTTATACTAATCATGTTTAAGAAGTTATTAAAAAATCTCATTTAAAAAGATATTGTGGGTTCTTGATTTAAGTATTTATCTGTAGGTAGATAAGTCATTCAAAGTACATAGAGAATATTGTTCATGTATTTGTTATTTGTAACTGTGCCAAAAGGTTATAAACAATCTATATCTATATCATCACGCCAGATCCCTTGCGAGGTACGCAGAGAGACACTACAGAGTAAACAATATTGTTTTTAATAAACATACAAGCAGTTTCCCGCGGTTCCGCATCCGGTCGACAACAGCGCTACCTACCGGGTCCAACTATAGCTAAGAACAATCCAAGTGATTTGGTACAAAAAAATATCATCAACATCCAACCGTTTAGGAGAAGAATTGGAAACACACTCATACCGGAATTTTATACAAGGTGTATCGTAAATAACGCAAGACCTTAGACACCCCGATTAGATAATTACTTCACAAATTCAATACGAAAACCAAATTTAAAGTTTTTTCCCCTTTTGAAGTACTTTTATACCCCAATTAACAATGAAACTTATATCTGAATTTGTGCGTATTGAGAAATACGTTTTAGAAATGCATTTGAAATCTCCGTATTGCTTTGAATCAAGAATATAATTAGTTTCCTACAGCGCACTGAAGGGGTAACAGCATATTTTGCAAATTAAAAAAAATGTACAAAAAGTATAAAAAACTTACATTAAAAATAGTTGGAATCAATTCAGTTACCGATTTAAAACAAACAACTTTCAGGTCTTATTAATCTAATTATGTTACAGCTTGTATACATATTTACCAACCTATTGTATATTGTATCGTACCTACTCGTTGCAAAATAAATTTTATTTTCTTTCTTTTTCTTTCTGTATGATGTGGATGACAACTTGACTTAATGGTTAAAGCGTAAACGGCTTGGCTTGTTGAATCGAGTAGTCGCAGGTTTGAAAAATCCTGCCTATATCAGGCCGACGTTGTTAGGTCCCATAGCGATTGCCCTATGGGGCCTAACACCGTCAGTAAAACGTTTTTGTATACAGTAACACCTCTGCCACTCCCACTTAGGGAATATAGACGAGACGGTGTTACGTGTTTCATAGTTCCGATGCTATACGTTGCGGTAGTCGAATAATTTGTCTTCTTTACTCTTTTGAGTACAATTTCTCACCAAATAAAAAAGAGGTCAATTAGCTAACCCGAACTTAATCGAGAGGTTGTCAACTGCACAGACATAAAATTTAACTGTCCGCTCGTAACTTTTATAATCGCGAGTCTTTTTGTAACTCGAAACCGAAACGGGGAAGTCGTCAAAAATAATTCCTTTAAAAGGCCATGTAAAATTATAGAAATTAAACTTAATATTTGTGGAAATATCATCAAAAGATGCATGTTAAATAACATGTGGGTAACTTTGTTGTTTTGAAACGCTTTTTTTATTGTAGTGGTTGATAGATGAAAGTGAGAGGTGTAGATATTCGCTTTGTAACTTCAAATAGTTTGATTTTGTTTTTATTATGTCCTGTAAACGAATTTTTATTAAAACTTGTGAGGCTATAAAATACAACTGGGCTTATCCTAGTTGTAGTCTCCTTCACTATGGCTGATATGTCAGTTTTTTGTGTATCGCTTTGCAAAGGAAGGCAGTGGAATTTTATTTTTCGTATACCTCCTGCTTTTCTTTCTAATTAAATTTGTTGCGGGTTCCAAGACAATTAAAGCGCTTCCCGGGACACCCCAAGGTTCAAACATTGGCGTCACTAAAGGAGACCATAGTGGATCCTGTCTTACAGGAGTTACAATGGTGGGAATGAGTGACGGGCTTAGTCCCAAAAAAGGCTTTAAAATAAAACAATATTTGATACAACTACAAACCTACAGGCCGCATTATAAATTACAGTTATCGATCTAACTGTATCATCATGCCAGATCCGTTGCGGGGTAGGCAAAAAGGATAGAGTTCCAACAGTTATAGGTAATTTCTAATAATGTCATGATATTTATTAAAGGGAATACCTGCCTCATTAAACTTAATGTAAGCAGCGTTCGGCCCCGTTAATCTGAGGTGGGTGGCCATTTGTGACATTTTAAGCCGTTGGTCACAGAACATCTTATGAAGTAGAGTTTTAGCAAAGTTCGTAGCCTTAATAGGCTTGATAAGTCTCAACAGCACAGTGGCCACAAATCTGCTATCACCAACCTACACTACCCAAAACTGTGGATTGGCGAAGACAAGTTCCACCTTGCAGACCCCGCGTGGTGGAGTATGACCTTCTCTTTCCCACCTTGATTTGCGAGAAGGCAGCACTAGCACTGGTGCAATATAAATAATATATTAGCCCTGTTAAGAAACTATGCCACTCTTGGGCACGGGCCTCCTCTCAAAATGCGAGCGTTTAGGCCATACCCCACCGCGCTGGCCTACTGCGGGTTGGCGCACTTCACACACCTTCGAAAAACTCTTAAGCATGCAGGTTTCCTCACGATGGTTTTAGCAAGTGACAATTAATTTTTAATACGCACATGCTTTCGAAAAGGCAAGAGCTGCGTGCCTGGTTTTGAACCCGTGACCTCTGACTTTGCAGTCCAACGGTCTAACCACTAGGCACTGCTCCTCTAACCACAATATAGGTCGATATAATTTTTAGTACCATTAATTGTAACATTAATTGAGTGAGACTAACGTATCTAAATGCAATGCCATACATAAAATTGTATTACTAAAGTATCATATACCCGTTTACTGCCACAATAATTCCCCTGACAGTAATACAAACTAGTAATTCATTAGTTTCAAACTAATATAGGTCAACCTAGCAAAATTTTGAATAATTTATCCACTAGTTCTGGGTTAGGAAAATAATTAATATGGTTAATTTGTATTATGAACTGCTAGGCAAGTTCCGAGCAAAGATTATATGAGGTAATTGCTCGATCAGAAAGAGATTGGTATTTTTTTGTTTGTTTTAACGCACTCTGCAACTATCAGTCGGATTTCAAAATATCTTATTGCATTTGATAGCCCAATCCTTGGCAGGTGCGGTCAAGGACACATTTTCACAGACTGCAGTCTTTTTTTAATTTTTTTTCTTTAAAAAACGCTGCCCCACCCTAGGATTTATTCCTGTATCGTGGGTGCGTTTACAATCATGACAATTCACATAAACAAATACCCAGACCTGAACAAATAATTGTGGATCACACAAAAATTTGTCCCGTGCGGGAATCGAACCCGCGACTTTTAGACATAGTGGGTGGAGCGGCTTAAGCTCTTAACTACTGCGCTAAATCGTCAGTCCAACTTCTTTGAGCGAAGGTGTTTTTAGGTTAGCTGTGTTCTTTCACCCCAAATTTTTCGGTCTTTTTGTTTGTCCTGTAAGAAAGACCACATTTACAATCAAACTTGTACATCCTGCATCTTGTAGAGGGATGTGGCACTTGACAGATGGTAAAAATGAACTGATATTTTAATTGAAGCACGCTTCAAGATGTAGCCAATACAAGCTTGTATGTAGTACAAATGTGTCTGTGAGTTAGTCTGTGAACATGTCCTTGACCGCACCCGCCATAACATGAGATTTGATAAACCTGAAATCCTAGTGAAAGGACACCGATTCTTACCAAGGATGGTTCGCAGGCTATGGGCGAGAAGACGGCTGGGTGCTTCCGTCGACTTGGGATCCGGTAAATATTATAATCAAATCGAAAACCAAGCATAACACTGCAATACCTCAAGACACCGTAAGCTCATTCTGCGTAGATCGGACAAACAAAAATAATTAAGAAGTTTGAGGGTAGCCCGGAACAACTATGCCTTTTGGGCGTCTAACATCTCAGTCCTTCCCGTAGCCATGCTGCCATCTATATCATCTATATAACCAATCTATATCATCACGCCAAATCCCTCGCGGGGTAGGCAGCGAATACAGAGTTCCAACAGGTTCTTTCGTTACATACCTTCCCAGCTTCCTCCACTCCCAAATTCGTCTCATAGTGGAATGTTATAATAATAATGAAATGTTACCATTCCAGAGATGTATGTATCTGTGACTAGTTGATCTGATATTCGTGACGATATGCAAGCAAATTTAGCATGGTGTAAATTGAAAGCGTGACAACGGAGTGTCGTGAAATGAAACCACCGCTGGAGGTGTCAGGTCCGATAATAAATTGCTGGTAACGGCTCAGCTCCCAAGAGAGTTTTGTATTCAAGGAGACAAGAGTGTAGGTTTATAGCTAGATTTTACAAAAATAAATAGATAAACATCGTATTTTTCCAAGGAGGGATGACACATATGGGCGATGATGTTAGGTCGCAATGTAAAAGAGGGCGAACGCGCGAACATAATTCAGACTCCAGACTGATATTGATTTGACGGACAATTTGGTACACTGGTTAGGAGTTTAAGCCGCTCCGCCCACTAGATCGAATAGTCGCGGATTCTGTTCCTGCACAGGAAAAATCTTTTTGTGACCAAAAAATACTTGTTTCGGTCTGGGTATATGTGTGTGAATTTTCATGTTTGTAAACGCACCCTCGACACAGGAATAAATCCTAGTGTGGGCTTCGGTTTTTTTAAAGAAAAAATATTAAGATTTTTTTAATGTATACATTGTAGAACCTAGGATTCGAACTCATTGAAATTTTACCGCCAAGGTTTTTTTACGTAGTAAAAAGGGTGTATAACATTTTATTATTTAGTTACTACTGAAATAAAATCAATATTAATTATGTATTACCCATAATTGTGACTAAATAAATGGAGCGTGGAATGGTAGGACTTAGCCCAGCAAAATACCCAAAATAAGCACTTACTCCTAATACTGCTATAAGGAGTAAGTGCTTATTTGGGTAATCCGGAATGACCTACATAAAACACCGTCTCGCCTATATTCCCCAAGCGGGGGTGGCAGAAGTGTACTGAGTACACCCACTTTTCGCCGACGATGTTAGGTCCCATTGAATAGGGGGCGAGCCTATTGCCATATACCCGGCACAATTCAGACTCCGGACTCATACTGGGAAGTTTTTTTTTCCGTTAGAAAAACTTCATTTGTCCGACCTAGGATTTGAACCCAGTACCTCGTGATCACAAAGCGATGCGCTTTGCCACCAGACCAACGAGGCAGAACTAACATCGTCAGCGAAAATTGGGTGTACACAGTACACTACTACCGCTTGGGGAATATAGGTGCGACGGTGTGTAATAAGCACTTAAGGATATACTAAAAGTCGTCTATTTATTAACATAACAGTATAATCAATTACTTCGGCGCTCCAAACTAAATAAACTTTCTTACTATATTTTCTACCAAATTAAAAAACACACACACACACCGTCACGCCTATATTCCCCAAGCAGGGGTGGCAGAGGTGTACTGAGTACACCCACGTTTCGCCGACGATGTTAGGTCCCATGTTATAGGGGGCGAGGCTATTGCCATATACCGGGCACAATTCCAGACTCCGGACTCATACTGGGAAGATTTTTTTTTTCGTTAGATAATCTTTATTTGTCCGACCTAGGCTTTGAACCCAGGACCACGTGATCACCAAACGATGCGCTTTGCCACTAGACCAACGAGGCAGTCTACCAAATTAATAATAAAAAAGGCGGAATATCCAATTTAATTAACACGTCTGCGCCGACCACAATTTACAACGCGACTGAGTCCATACGTCAGTCGGCACGAAGCGTGTAATGCCGCTAAAAGCCCGTAGATCACGCGAGATGGCGTTACTGGTGAAAACAAACAAATCACGCGCAGCTAGGGATGCGAATGTGTAATTATCGATTTTTATAAATCTATACAATTATATAGGTACAGTGCGAATGAGAGGATATAGGTACCGGAGAAGATATCAGAATCAGAATATTATTTATTCATGTAAACCATTACAGTATTTATGAATCGTCAGAAAATTAACAAAGACTCTACCGCCACTTCGGAATGTTATTCCTGTGGAGAAGAAGGGCAAGAAACTCCACGGTTACTCTTTTAAAATAAAAAATTACAAACTTTTTCATCTACATTCTGTTGTGGGGTATGGGAGAACAATGTAGGTTGGTCATCAGGTGAGTCTAAGTTAAAAAAGCGAATAATACTATTTATGAGAATGGCACCATGGTTCCCTAATTTACAAAAAAAGTACACAAAAAAATTACATTATGTTAAATTAATGGAAGGAAGAGAGGGAATGTTAACTAACAACAGTTGAATAGGTGCAACAGTTGAACATGTCATGACAAGTGGAGCTGAAATAGCATCTATCCGAACATTTTTACCTTTTAAATAATTTTCTATTGAATAATAAGCTTGCTTACAAAGTGTTCGTTTTACACAAGCTTTCAACTTATTTTCTTTAAGTTTAGTGACGTCAATTGGATTTTTTTTGTTATAAAATCTAACACAGTGCCCCATGAAAGACGTGTGAATTTTTGACAGACGAAACTGCGGTTGATCTAATTTATTTCTATGTCGTGTGTTATAGCAATGCCTATCACCTAGCTGATTATTGATATTGATTGATATAAATTGATACAAACTATTTTACCATGTCCAAAAAGATAGTGCACTTACCAACGCAATGGTGTTACTGCAACGCAAAGCGTCTATTGTACACAATTAAGATGAATAAATGTACTTCAGCCCACAGAAATCGTAATAATTAAATATAAATCTTCACGTTACCGCGTACTTTGGCCGTTAAAAAAAGTTGGAAATGTATTTTTATAAATATATCCAAATATTATCGGAAACCAAAGTCACTAATATAGCCCTCAGAATTGCCAAACTTAAGTAGCAGTGGGCGGGGTACATTGCTTGTAGAACTGACTCAAACTCAAACTCAAATAATTTATTTTCTATGCGGGGTGCTGACAAATAATAAATTTACATCTTTTTTTAATCTAATAAACTGCTTATCTACCACCGGATTGGAACGCGGCTTCCATTAAGAATGTTCGGCAAAGAAACTCAGCGGGCTTGTCTTTTTTATTTAATTGTCTTCCTATTTTTTCCTTTCTATTTTTTATTCATATTGTGTGGATACAATGTTTAGGCTAGAATTAAATAGTTTACGATCTAGCTCCAGCGTGACGCCGTACGACCGAGATATGAGACTAATGATGTTATTTATAAAGAGTGTATAAAGGATTCTAGGTGGACCAGTCCCCACAAACAGCACCCGTTAACGAGTATGACTACTGGAACAGCCAGCACTCCTCCCGACCATATTGGTGGGAAGACCCGCGCCAGTCAGCCACCGCAAGCAAATACGTTAGTGAGCATGACCAAACCAGAACCTCAAAGACGGTGGTCAGATTGTCTACAAAGCAGCAGTTGGGGGAAAAAGGTTCTCGAGTGACGATCTCAAACCAAAAGACGTAGAGTGGGTAGGCCCCCCACAAGATGTCCGACCGGCTTAGTGAAGGTTGCAGGTAAAATATGCGTGAAAGCCGGCCGTGGTGGCGATCTTTAGGAAAGGCTTTCGTTCTACAGTAGACGTCTTTCCGATTTCTTCATATTATCAATAAATCTATCTATATCATCACGCCAGATCCCTTTCAGGGTAGGCAGAGAATACAGAGTTCCAACAGGTTCTTTTCTGACATACCTCTCTGGCTTCCTCCACTCTCATAGTTCGTCTCATACACGCTCGCCGGTTACAGATACTCTTGTCCTTCAGATAAGACTCGGTCTGTCTGGTCTTTTTTTTTAATAACCTAATGTGTCCCACTGCAGGGCAAAGGTATCCCCCTCCTTTCTCCAACGCTTCCATATCATCTTCAATAAGAGGGGGGTTTGGAATTTTACCCACCACGCTTGTCCAGTGCGGGTTGGTGGGTCGCCAGAGCCTCGTTCGTTATTTAGCAGGTTGTAACACGAGCAGGTGAGGATGGCTTGATTCTTCAGAATTTAAGTCAGAACCCTTACAACTGTACCCTGTTTGGTCTATTATCAATAATTGCAAAAATCGTTTACTATGAAACACGAGTGAGTATCGACAACGCCCCGTCCCTACACTCAATAAGACGGTGACCCCTGTCTTAGACAGTCGGTATTTATGTAACTCAGGGTATAATGACGGTTAACACGCGAACTTTAACAGTTTTGGGGTAGGTTTAAATATATTTACAAGCATTAACGATAATCAGATATTTTTGTTAATAATTAGGAAATGGAATTAGTAAAAAAAAAAAGAATAAACTCTGTCATGCGTATATTCCCCAAGGGGTGGGTGGTGGCAGAGTTATTTTTTATTAAGATGGTTTTATTACGCTTTTTTGTTCCAACAGGTTCTTTTCGTACATACCTATCTGGCCTCTGGCTGTAAGGAAAGGACCTGTTGGAACTCTGTACTCTCTACTCACCCCGCAAGGGCGTGATGATATAGATAATAATAAATAATATTACCCCTGTAAAGAAACTGTCCCACCGTTGGGCACGCGCCTTCTCTCAAACTAGGAGGATTTGGGCTATGGTCTACGAGTACCACGCTGGCCCAGCGCGGGTTGGCGAACTTTACACACCTTTGAGAAACTCTTAGGCATGCAGGTTTCTGCACGATGTTTTCCTTCACCGTTAAAGCAAGTGATACTTCATTTTAATACGCGCATGCTTTCGAAAAGAGAGCGGTGCATGCTTGGGTTTAAACCTAAGACCCAGAGGTCTCAGGTTTAACTTTGCATTCCAACGGTCTAACCACTAGGCTATCACTGCTCATCAATAATATCAATGATATTTTTTATAGATAGATAGATTTTTTTGTTATGGACTGGATTGACTCCTGTTTTACCTGAGGAAAACTGAGGACGAGGGCAAGGATGTGGCTTGCTGACTCAGTAATAACCTATTCATTTTGAAATAGGCTGAGGAGATAGAAGTTAGACCGAGTTCCGAATCGGTATAATCGGGTTAGGTTAGGTTAGGTGGAATACGACTGAGTCGCTTGGCGCCATGACTTTGCTGAGAGGGTAGTACCTAGCCACGATCGTAGCCTTCCACCGGTGATATGTATGTACTGTGTACACTCACATTTCGGTGATGATAACCTATTCCCTATCACCTATGCATGAGGGAAGCCCACCCAATGCTGGGCAAACAGACAGTATAGACTGATTAAACCAAAGCCCGATGCCATAGCTATAAGCTCACTCCCTATTAAGTAAGCAGTTATAAACCTCTCTGACCCCTGCACAGATAAAGTCGTAAGTTCACAAACATTTATTATAAGTGTAAAAGTCACCAACAAAACATTTTAAAACACTTTCTTAAACAATTTTATGACGAAAAAATGCTTTCTGCCACAAACCAAGAGATAATGTAGGCAGCCTTCTCTCAAAACTCTTAAGTAGAATATAAAACTGAAGTAAGTGGGACAAATTCTTACCGATTTGTTATCGTAAAGAAAACTTGCCCTATAAACGGCGCCGACGAGTCATTACATTACGTTTAACTGTTGGGCCATAAAGCAAGCGAGTTCAAACAGTTACTATTCATTATTACCATCTTTTGAAACAACCTAGCACTGCACTAGAAATTATTACTGGTCACCCAGATATTGTTCACGTGCGAGGATCGTATCCGCGACTACTAGATCTAATGAGCGAAGCAGCCTACGCTTTAAATACTAGACAAAGACGTTGTTAAAAATATTGAATAATAACGTGGTGGGTTCATCTACAACTTGACACTGAACTTGAATACTTTTAAAACTGTAGGAATTACAAATGTAACTGGCAAGAACAGAAAAACGACATGTATAAACTACTTTTTACAACCTTCCGGTTGCAGTTGCATTCTTCCATACCAAAAAAAAAACTGTTTTTGGAAATTCTCCTATTATAACCTAATTCAATTAAACTGTTTACCTCTGTCCAAGCGGGTGTACTCTGTAAATTCTAAAAAACTTCTCAAAAATCGCTAAGCGTGTCGCTGACTTAGCGGCCACATCCCTCGTTACATCAACTTCATCGCCATAACTCCAGAGTCCCTATGACAAATGTATTTCGTCTCAAGCCCAGTGACTAACTTCTGGATTTAACTGTTTGCTGCAAACTGAAAATGATATCATGACATCTCGCTCGCAAATAAAATGTAACTTTATTGTCTGTTCAGTTTAGAAGTTAGTAGGATATGATCGCGTGATCGAATGTTGTGTCTCTACTGAGAGCGGAAAATATAAGATGATTATAGGTCATTAGAGGGAATACATACAATAAAAAATCTGTCTAGTTATTTAAATACAATTGCGTTTGAATGTGTGAAAATCAGACGTTTCGACGACGACAGTTAAACACAAAGTTCTAATAAGTGTTAACGTTACATTTTTACAAGAAAAATAATTACTATGTACCAATAATGATGCGCTCGTAGCTGTGCGACCGCGGTGTTCTTACCGATCACCAAGGTTAAGCAGCGCTCGACTCGGTCGGCCTGAGATGGGTGACCGTTTGTGGCATTTTCATATTCGAGCGTCTCCGTGCTTCGGAAGGCACGTTAAGCCGTTGATCCCGGTTACCACTTAATGTGGTAGTCGTTAAGCCGAGTTGGAAGCCTTAAAGGCGGCCTGATAAGTTCCAACAGCAGGTGGCCACAAACCTGCCTCCACCAATCCGTACTGGGTCCGCGTGGTGGAGTATGACCTAATCTCTCTCACCTCGATTTGTGGGAGAAGGCCTTTGCCCAGCAGTGGGCAATATAGGCTGATATTATGTACCAATAAAAGAGGAAGTTTAAAAAACTTTAACCCGACTATGAAAAAAATGTAGCCTATTTCGCGGGCCTTCGGACGGTCACTCTTGTAACGAATTGACTGACACCTCCTTCATCTTAACCGGATGAGTAGTTTAGACACTATGGCGGAACATACGTAAACACAAACATACATAGACCGCTAAAACATGACCCTTCATTTATGCTTTTCTGTATTCGGATGAAAATACAGACGAAAACGCCGCGCATACATATGTAACGTATGTGGGAGGACTTTTAAACAAAGAGGTCACATAGGCACCTTAAAACACATACAAGGGAACACATGAATGGAATATTAATATGCCCATATGATAACTGTGAAAGGTTTTACTCAAGAAATAGCAATTTGAAACAACATATCTTAGTAAAGCACATGAAGATGTATCATAAGTGTACCATATGTCTATCTATCTCTATCTATATCATCACGCCAAATCCCTTACAGAGAGTACAGAGTTCCAACAGGTTCTTTCCTTACATACCTCTCTGGCTTCCTCTACTCTCAAAGTTCGTCTCATACACGCTCGCCGGTTACGGAGACTCCTGACTTGTCCTTCAGATAAGACCCGGTCTATTTGGTCATGGTAAGATAGTCTAGGTCTTCCCCGGTACCTACATCCCTCCACTTTCGCATTGTAAATCAGTTTTGTCATTCTTTCAGTACAATATGTGATGCACAATTATCGACAAAGACCAAATGAAATTGTCATGTGCAACTTCAATTTAACGATGGCAGTATTTCAGCGAAACAGAATACATCAATACGAAAATGGAGAAAAGATGAAGGTAGTTTGAAGAGTTCTACAGCGTTTAAGTTATACCTGATGATAGTTCATACACATCACTTCTAAATTAGGCGTAGCGCTGTGTGACCGCGGTGTTCTTACCGATCACCAAGGTTAAGCAGCGTTCGACTGGTCGGCCTGAGATGGGTGACCGTTAGTCGCATTTTCATATTCGAGCGTCTCCGTGCTTCGGAAGGCACGTTAAGCTGTTGGTTCCGGTTACCACTTAATGTGGTTAGTCGTTAAGCCGAGTTGGAAGCCTTAAAGGCGGCTTGATAAGTCCAACAGTGGGTTGCCACAAACCTGCCTCCACCAATCCGCACCGGGTCCGCGTGGTGGAGTATGACCTAATCTCTCTCACCTCGGTTTGTGAGGGAAGGCCTTTGCCCAGCAGTGGGCAGTATAGGCTGATATTACATACCTCTAAATTTATCTGTGAAACCAGAATACATCGAGGTCGAAATTGATTTCCTGTATAATAGTAACATTACTTAAGTTGTTTTTTATTAACTTTTTTTTGTGTGTTTTTTTTATGTAAACTAGGAATCGAATGCCCAGGTCAATTTCTATTGTAATACAGGTTTTTATTTCAATTGTTATCAAATAGCATAGCATGTTATATATTTGTTGCTACTTTACATCATTCCTAATTTATGAAACAAAATCCAATGTGTTTTAAGTACTTTACCTACATTATAATATGGATGCAATGCATTACTTAATCAAACCCTTTATGTAAAATATGCACCGTCACGCCTATATTACCCGCTTGGGGAATATAGTCGATGTTAATTTTTATAAAAATATAACTTTATTCCTTTCTGAACTTTTTCCAAATCACCTAATGAACCCTTTTTATATGATTTCACTCTAGAAAATTGTTCTGAAAAAAAGAAAACAGAAAAAAATAACAAATGACGTCTAGAATAAACATAAAAAAGCGTAATCCAAAAAGTTTTTTTTACGAAAAATAACAAGTAATGTATTCAGTGGCGGGGCACCCTCGCGGTGGCCACGAAGCGCGCTCTAATGTACTCTTTACAACATTAAACATCGTCAATGAGGGTGGAGTGCCAGTGACAGCGACTCATTAGACATTCAAATTAACATGAGCTTGATAAGAAGCCTATATTATTCAGAAGTCTCCTCTTAATATATGAAGACAGTGTTTTTTAAACCTCGAATATAAGGTAAAAAAAGGAAAGAAAACGTAGGAAAGAACACGAAATTTGAGTCAGAAGAACTCGCGTTTCTTCTTTTAGGCCAGCGTTTATAGCCATAAAAATCTATCTATCTATCTATCTATAACCTCACGCCAGATCCCTTGCAGGGTAGGCAGAGAGTACAGAGTTCCAACAGGTTCTTTCCTTACATACCTCTCTGGCTTCCTCGACTCTCATAGTTCGTCTCATACACGCTCGCCGGTTACGGAGACTCTTGACTTTTCCATCAGATAAGACTCGGTTTATTTGGTCGTGGTAAGATAGTCAAGGTCTTCCCCGGTACCTGCATCCTTCCACTTTCACATTGTATATCTGTTTTGTCATTCTTTCCTCTGGCATTCTTTCTATATGCCCGAACCAACGGATATAAGCCATAAAAATTACCAACTTATTACAGTTTCTTGTATTTAAATAAGGGAGTTGAAAGCAAATATGAGATAGAGAAGCCGAGTTCGGTGTTATTATCTGCCACATCTAAGTATGCTACCAATATAATGCGCATTTTCTACTTAACTAATCAGGTAGTAAACAAAACAGCAAAATTGCACTCCAGTAATATTGTTACTGTAATCACAATTAGTAAGGAGGTGAAATAAGTGATGGCGCAACATCCAAGGTAACAATATGGAAACGGCATTTTTGTAACTTTCTGCAGCTTTGCTACTTTTCTTCAAATATCTTCCATATAGTCTATGCACAAGTAGACTTAAAAAAAACATTATATATTTATTTGGTGCATTCTAAATTGTCGGAAATGCCCAAGATGTATGAATGTAAATATAACGGAAGAGGTATGTCAGAATCCTAGTGGGTAGCGAACTTTTATGTTCTGGCATCCCTAACGGCAGACTATGGCGGCACAATTGCAAAATTCAACATCTGTATCTTTAACAAACCCATATTCGCAAATGAATGATTTGTAGTATCTATACCAATGTGCATGTATATTTTTTATTAAATCGCTAATCGCTAGGACTGAGGCTTCAATAATACGACTTATTATGAAACAATGGCCGCTTCGCGCCACTCCGACGACCATTAATGAAGAGGTCTCTGTAGAAGCGTAATATTTTATTTGGCTTCGTAATGGCGGCCTAGAATTCAATGACCCATAAAGTGTTATGTTCTATGGTGTGTACCTTTATTATTTTTGTCTTGTATTAAGTCAGTTTAATTTATTTTTTAATAAAAGGTAGCCCCATTTTTACCGTGACAGGGGGTACGTTTACAGAAATGAAATTAACATACACAAACAAAAAAAAACACCTAGATATTTGTGGGTGATTAGGTGGAAAGTCCACGAGACAAATCTTTGTGTGTGTACACAAAGATTTTTCTCGTGGAGTCGAGCCAGTGGACGGAGCCACTTAAGCTCTGAGCGACTTTTTATCCGAAATCCTGACTTCCGCGAGCCTCGGGGGAAGCTCGCGGGGCGTGTCGGATTCCTACCGACTAAAAACCCCAGGGTGGCCGACATCAGCACTTTGGAGGGGCTCCGGGATCTCCGTATGTAACGCACGGGTGCCCCTCTTGTGCCGCGCTCTGAAGAGCCCGCCAATGGGGGAGACTAGTTGAGACGCTCCCTCTCTCGCTCCCACGCTCCCCCCTTGCATCCGCGACCCCCCTGCTGATGTTGTTGCAGGGGGCGGGGGACGCAAGGTAGCTCGTATTCTTAAGCCCTGGGCTATTGGACTGGGGGGCCCGGCTCGGCCTCCTCCTTCTGGGACATCACAGTCTCGCAGAAGGAGAATACAGCTCCCCACGCCGATTCCCCTGCCAGCATAGCCGCTACTACTGTCAAGCTCTGAGCGACGGGGCCAAGGCCGACGTCTGTTCTAAAAAACAGGAGGAATTCAATGAACCGTTACGTTAAGCCTATGTGAACAAGAGATAGTCACAAACTATCTTTACGTATTTGGTTCTGTGTTGTAAAATATTTCTATCATGTTCATATGGGAGTTAAAAGATATAACCTTTTTAAGGTCTCGGTAAAGGAATTAATGACGTAAAAGCTTGTAATATGGCATTGATTCTAGATATAAATATTTTGCCTCGCTAGACAAATGGCGCATGGTGCAGCTCACGAGCACAAAATCCTGGGTTCCAATTTTAAGTTCGACAAATGGTTATTTTTGTGTAGAAAAAATCACAATAATAGTTAAGAGTCTAGAATTGTGTCCGGTATGATGGCAATAATAGGCTCGCACCCTATTATATTGGTCGACCTTCTCGATGCCCCTACTTCCCTTCTTTCAAATACAGATACCGCACACAGGATCACACACCGACCTCGCCATCGAGGTCGAAGAATCTCTTGGCCGCCGGCCGGGAACACCATGGCGAGACACCTAGTATACGCCCTCCCCCATGGCGACTGCCCAAGCCGAGGCCGTTCGTCCTTGAGGCCCCCTTGAACCAGTTGCCCCCTTGCCCTTCTTCTTTTCTTCTTTCTTCTTTTTTTTAAAAAACGTAGCCCCACACTAGGATTTATTCCTGTGTCGTGGGTGCGTTTACAAACATGAAAATTCACAAACAAATACCCAGACCGGAACAAATAATTGTGGATCACACAAAGATTTGACCCGTGCGGGAATCGAACCCGCGACTATTCGACACAGTGGGCGGAGCCACTCAAGCTCTTAACCACTGCGCTAAATCGTCCGTCTTCTGGTTCGAGCGTAGTGGTTTCACGCTCGCCCTCTCGTCCGGTGAAACTGTAAAGGCCCCGCGTCCAACAGATTAGATCACTCACACACACAAAAAAAACTATTATGTTGGACCCAATCGTCGAGAAATGTGGGTGTACATAGTACACCTCTGCCACCTCGGCGTGACGGTTTTTATATTTTTATTTGTTTTCCTCATACTTAGGCCCACTTGTACGAACCAGGGACAGCATTAACTATTGTACAATCGAGGTTATAACGTTAAATCGAGGTTAAAACGTTATGACGAACCATTTAGCGGAGTGGTTAAGAGCTTCAGCCGCTCCGCCCACTGTCTAATAGTCGCGGGTTCGATTCCCGCACGGGACAAATCTTTGTGTGGTCCACAATTATTTGTTTTGGTCTGGGTATTTGTGTATGTAAATTTTCATGTTTGTAAACGCACCCACGACACAGTATTAAATCCTAGTGTGGGACAATGTTTATTTAAAAAAAAAGAAGTAAAATAAGTTATAACGAGTTCGAGTTACTCAATAGGTAACACTAACCCTGGTTCGGGGAAGTGGGCCTTAGAATTTGCGTTTAATTCTACTAATATAAAGTGAACGTTTGTATATTTAGATGTTAGGATGTTTGTTACTCAATCAACCAAAAACGGCTGAACAGATTTGGATGAAACTTGGCACACAGATAGCTTATTATCTGTATTAACTCATAGGATATTTTATACCGAAAAGTGTAAGGTTTCTGCCTAACGTCAACACGGATAAAGTCGCGGCCAGGAACTAGTTTTACATAGTTTAGATCTGAGTGAAAAATTTGTTATTACGATAAAATGATATCACAATATGCAAATTTAAGTCGCGAAAGCCTTTCAGATAAAAGTTTACGTCGAAATTAATATTTCCAGCAAACCCCAAACGACCTTAACCCTTATAATATTATTTTAATACCTACATTTTAGGGCTAGAATACCTAAATGACATAAATTCTAACACTTCAATGATTATATAACAAATTAATTAAATTAAGTCGGCTGGTAGGTATTTCAGACCCGAATTCTTATTTAGACAAATTATTCGATATTTCTGTTATAACACAGATCAGTTGAAATTCATAGACTGTTTAAAAGGCTTAGAACAAATCGTAGCCCGCAAGAAACTCAAATGTTGAATTATGCATAGATAGCGGTGACTAATCTTTCATAACAGCCATTAAGCTAGTGTGCAAGTTCCCAGCTTAGCAGTGGCTAAGCTGGAGACCTTCATAAGCATGAACTGCTGGCCGAGGGATGTCGTATTCAGAATATTTTGTGGACTGTGGACTGAGAGACACTCTTGTACAGCGCTAGATGTCGCGCGAAAGTTACATGCTATTTAGAGTATAAGTTCAACATATTATATGTATGTCAGTCTGTAAGGTATATATTCTATGGGCCAGCAAGTTATATAAAAATATTTTTGGCTATTTCTGTTACAATTTTTTATAAAGTATATATAAAAATACAAACTACAAATATTCCTTTATATATATATATATATATATATATATATATATATATATATATATATATATATATATATATATACTGCCTTCTGTATCAGGCTCTGCACCCATCCGCCTAGCGAGAGATATTCGAGGTGTTTATCGAAGCTCTTTGCTATTAATATTATTATTTTAAATTATTATTATTATTAAAGCCAAGAAAATTACTTCATCGAGAAAAAAATATGATATTGTTCGTTTTAGTATATCGACTGCCTCGTTGGTCTGGTGGCAAAGCGCATCGTGATCACGAGGTCCTGGATTCAAATCCTAGGTCGGACAAATGTAGTTTTTCTAACGAAAAATTCCCAGTATGAGTCCGGAGTCTGGAATTGTGCCCGGTATATGGCAATAGGCTCGCCCCCTATTACATGGGACCTAACATCGTCGGCGAAACGTGGGTGTACTCAGTACACCTCTGCCACCCCCTCTGGGGAATATAGACGTGACGGTGTTTTTTTTTTAGTATATTCATCGAATTTATTCCTTGTTGATATGTATGTTCTATTAATTCGACTATGGACTCGAATAAGAAACATTCTGTGGTCTGCATCGTTTTATTGATAGCCTATTGACTCTAAAATGGGCTGGGGCGAGGAAAGTTACACCGAATTCTGAAACGGTATGATCGGGTTAGAGCCGCCTCCTCGAAGGCAACTCCGGACACGAGTCGAAACACGAGTGTGTCGCATGGCGGCGTGACTTTCCTAGGAGAGTGCTGATCAGCCACCGGTCAAGATGCTGCTCGTTTAGTTCAGGGGCCACGTGTAGGGAATCTAAAGTAAATCTACTCATAATAATAATAGTCGCGGGTTCGATTTCCGCACGGGACAAATCTTTGTGTGATCCACAATTATTTGTTCCAGTCTAGGTATGTGTGTATGTGAATTTTCATGTTTCACCAACGACACAGGAATATATCCTAGTGTGGGGATATGTTTAAAAAAAATCTACAGACCCGAGCACTTTCGGCCCCCTAATCTTCTTTTCTTCTTCATTAATTCAGACTACGCGGTCTCAAGGGATATTTCTGCTCATTTATTATTTGTTTGCGTAGTGAAAATGAGTTACAATACTTTGTAGAATATTGTAAGTCTATTAATTTGAACTGGTCTGTAGTAGCAGTATTAATTATATTAATATGGGTTGGGCTTTTTGGGAAATTCAAATAATAGGGGTCCTTTCATATCTATTAATTTCTCGCTTTTAGTATTTTGGTACGAATATTTTTTGGATATTAAAATGCAAACTGGCTCGTTGTTTTAGTGGCACATCGTGCGATAAACATAAGGACCTGGGTTCGAATATTAGACCATGGACCTCCATGTGTATAATGGTTAAATGTTATGGTGTTATTATGTTGTGGTAATGGTTAATGATATCAGCGCTGTTAACACGTTAATCGCCAACGCGGTTCATGTTGTGCGACTTGATTATGCTACCAAGCCAAGCAAAAATCCCAGATTCTCTTAATTATAATAGTCTGTTTTTTTACTATTTAGTTAGATTATATGCATAATAAATGTATTAAATTAAGGCAAAACGATTTTCGATCCTCTTTTATGAATTATTAAGCATCGGACAACACTGACCCCATGGCCTGAGCGAACGAAAAATCGAAATCTGTTCCATGGAGCCGTGCGGTCACATTACCGCCCACCCCCACCCGAGACTTTCGCGCTTTTTTTAATGGCCTATTCTATGTCCTACGGCTGGCCAAAGACCTCGCCTTGATCATCTCAACATAAATCGAT
The DNA here is from genome assembly GCA_905147815.2 of Phalera bucephala. Lineage (NCBI taxonomy): Eukaryota > Metazoa > Arthropoda > Insecta > Lepidoptera > Notodontidae > Phalera > Phalera bucephala. The sequence goes on from LR990633.1 coordinate 13,219,972, forward strand.
CCTGCACCAGTAGTATCCAAGTCTTTCCCGAAAAAGTATCCAAATTGTCACTCCATTTTGATGAAATGAAAATGGACCGAGATGAAAATGGAGTGACACATGTGACTGTCTTCAGGGGGATCCCTGAACCTGACCTGAGATCGCGTCTTATGAAGTCTAGGCTCCGACCTTCTAATGCACATATCCAAAACCCCGAGAACTTTCAACTCGAATTGTCAAACCGCTTCGAATTGCTAGACAGCAGCGCATCAGTGGACGAAATCAACAATAGGTTGGTAGAGGCTGTCCATACGGTCGGGCCAAGCATTTTAAGTCACGGCATGATATGCCGTGACGATAATTGACCAACTTTGCAGGTTGACGCAAGACATGCCCCGTCCAATCCCACTACAGCTTTGCCTACATCCATAACCTGAGTGTGAACCACAGCCTGGTAATTTCTGATGCAATCCATCCGTTTAGTGCTCTTTGGTTTACCAAAGTAAGGTTTACCTTAAGTCTCGATTTTTGCTCCTCAGGTAGCGATCAAGTTTGAGTACCATAGGTTACGACGGGAAAAATACACACGTCCATCAGTCTACGCTTGAGGGACAAGTCCGTCAAGCGTAGACTGATGCCAACCTTCACTTGGGAAGATCGCCCTTCATCATATCTTTCAAGAACCACACTCTTTCAGGCGTTATCTCTTTGTCTAGTGAATCTTGCCGGTTATGAAACGAGACAATCTGGCCCCAATACGTATGTTCATTGACGTAGTGCATAGCAGTGATCTGCCCATCTATTTCTACCCTACATTTCGTGCTGTTGGTCATAAGTTGAGGTTTTGAACTGTTCACGGATAATCTAGTCTCGAGGCTTGCTGTACTCAGTCTTGGAGCATCGGTTGTTGTTCTGATAGTGTGGATGAAAACAGCATGATATCATCGAAAAAGCGGAGATTAGTCAGTTTACCTATCCGCTTGGGGATTATAGGCATGACGGTGTTAGATTTTTGGAGTACCCAACAATCTCCATTGATTGTGGTATTGCGGTAATCGTTTAAATTGAATTGCAGTGTGTTCGCGTTCTTGCTTTTTTGCCCATGTAAGGGGGCGAAAAAGAGCGCTTTTGACCTTTTATTTGCGTGTCTTGGTCTTAAACCAAGAGCTCGAAAGGAATCAACTGTATTGAATACGTATTATATTGTATACGTATTAATTTAATATTATTCGTATTATACGAACGTCTTTGTCTAGCATAATTGCACCTTTTCGTTGGGTAATGTTATTAGTGCTTACCCTGATAGGGTTGGTTTTGGTGACAGTAGAAGTATGCAGCAGGGGCTGGTTCCCAGCAGTGACGAGAAGTACCATGCAATGGTACATAATGAGAGGCGTACCCCTGCGAGGGGACCCGCTCAGAAGTAGCAGGCTTTGCTACTGAAGCCATTATGTTACCAGACTGCTTTACTGACTAGAAGGTTTTTCTTACACAGTCTGCTTTCCTCAGAGCGGATTTACAGCTTCAGAGTTGAAAGTATTAGTATGAGAAGGGGGTACATTATATAATTTTTTAGGGGGTAACAGATTTGGTCTGTTGGTCATAAGTTGAGTTTTTGATCTGTTCATGGATAATCTAGCCTCGAGGCTTGATGTACTCAGTCTTGGAGAATCTGTTGTTGTTCTGATGGTGTAGATGAAACCAGCACGATATCATCGGCAAAGCGGAGATTAGTCAGTTTACCTATCAATAAGTTTTTTGAGAAGATTTTAATTATTTAAAGGAGAGGCCTTTATGATTTGAGTATATTTCTTTTTAAATAATTAAACAGCTATTTTTCTTTGAAAAATTGTTTTAATTTATTATGATACCAAAAAACCGTACAGTGATTTATAGTTTACAGTAGCGTCTCAAAATCATATTTTTTTTTCAAAGTCAAAGTTCTTGCACGAACCAAGCTATATGGGGTAAACTAGATGGCCGCGCGGGTCAGCTTTATGTGTATTATCTCGGTGCCGGTATCCGTCGGCGCAGCAGACAGTTTCGAACACGGGTCTGCCGCGCGGTCAACGTTGTCCGACACGGCCTGAACGGAAAGTTTCAGTGCCGCCCTACATTGTCCCCCATGGCCCGAATGAGAACGGGCAATTTTTCATTGGCAGTTAACGTGTTAAGAAACTGTCCCACTGTTGGGCACAGGCCTCCTCTCAGACTGAGAAGGTTTAGGCTATAGTCCATCACGCTGGCCCAGTGCGGATTAGCGAACTTCACACGCCTTCGAGAAACTCTTAGGCATGCAGGTTTCCTCACGATGTTTTCCTTCACCGCTAAAGCAAGTGCTAGTTAATTTTTAATACGCACATGCTTTCGAAAAGACAGCGGTGCGTGCCTGTGTTTGAACCGGACACCTCTGACTTTACAGTCCAACGGTCTAACCACTAGGCTATCACTGCTCTTATAGTGTAATGGTTACCTAACCATTAATATGTTTTGTTGAAAGTCGTAGATATATTTTCCTACAAATGTTGTGTAATTAAAGATTATATATGACCAATTAATAGTAAACTAAACAAAAAAAAAGGTTTGTCCAAGACAATAGAAACGTTTTCAAAGTATGTCGGGGGTCATTAAAAAGCGCTATAAATCGGCGTCCTAATGACCGGGGTAATGGACTGTTTGGTCGCAGCAGAATAGGGTTGGCTTTGACATACTACACGATATTTTGGTGTTTAAATGTCCTTAGTTCGACCCCCGGCACACGCATAGGTTATTAAAAACCTGCTTTGTCCTTTAGTAATATAAATCTTTCAATAGTAAAAATAAATAAAAATTGCCTGCCTGGCTGCCTCGTTAGTCTAGTGGCGAATCGAGGTTCTGGGTTCAATTCCTAGGTCAGACTAATGGTAGTTTTAAAAAAAAAATAGACACAGTCACGCCTATATTCCCTAAGCGGAGTTGGCAGAGGTATCAGAATCAGAATATTTTTTATTCATGTAAACCATTAAAGTATTTATGAATCGTCAGAAAAGTAACAAAGACTCTACCACCACTTCGGAATGACATTCCTGAGGAGAAAAAGGGCAAGAAACTCCACGGTTACTCCTTTAAAACAGTATTTTTACATTTTCTTATTCCATCTACATTTTGTTGTGGGGTATGGGAGAACGATGTAGGCTGGTCTATCAGTTGGGTCTAAGTTAAATTATACTATTCATGTGAATGGCTACATGGTTCCCTCAATTACAGAGAAAGAAATGAGAAAAAAAGATACATTTTACTAAATTAATAAAAGGAAGAGAGGGAATATTAAATATACTGAGTACACCTACTTTTCGCCGAAGATGTTAGGTTGGGGACGAGCCTATCGCCATATACCGGGCATAGTACCAGACTCCGGACACAACACTGGGAATTTTTGGTTAGAAAAACTACATTTGTCCGACCTAGGATTTGAACACAGGATACGTGATCACCAAGCGATGCGCTTTGCCACCAGACCAACAAGGCAGTCGGGCAAATGTAGTTTTCAGTCGAAAAACTCCCAGGAGTCACTCCTGATGAGCGAGTTAATGAACATTTTGGTCGCAGAAGGCACGGCGAAATAGGATTGGCTTGGACGTACTACACGATATTTCGGTGTGTAACGGTTCGACCTTCGACCCCAGGCACACGCATAAGTATTATAGTAACCACATACTAGTTATTATTATAGTATCGTAGGTACGTTTATAATATCAGCCTATACTGCCCACGGCTGGACAAAGGCCTTCTATCACAAATCGAGGTGAGAGAGTTTAGGTCACCTTTACTCCACCACGCGGACCCAGTGCGGATTGGTGGAGACAGGTTTGTGGCCACCTGCTGTTGGAACTTATCAAGCCGCCTTTAAGGCTTCCAACTCGGCTGAACGACTACCACACTAAGTGGTAACCGGGATCAACGGCTTAACGTGCCTTCCGAAGCACGGAGACGCTCGAATATGAAAATGCCACAAACGGTCACCCATCTCGAGCCAACCGAGTCGAACGCTGCTTAACCTTGGTAATCGGTAAGAACACCGCGGTCACACAGCGCTACGAGTACGTTTACATGGGTACATTTACAAACATGAAACTCAACTGCACAAACACCCATACCGAAACAAATATTTGTAAATGAAATGAAAAGGTAAAGCAATATAGATTACTTAAAAAAAAAAAAAACCATCTTTCTATATACAACCTGTATCGTAAATATCGCAAGAGCTCAGGCACCCCGATTTGATAATTGCTTTACAAATTCAATACTAAAACCAAATTTTTATTGCCCCTTTAATAACGACTCTTATACCCCAAGTTACAATGAAACTTGTACGTGTATGTGTTGATTTAAAATAGATATTGAGAAATACGTTTTAGAAATGCATTTGAAATCTGCGTATTTCTTTGAATCAAGAACAAATTTAGTATCTTAAAGCGGACTAAAATATAAAAGTAAAGTTACATTAAAATTGTTGGAATCAGTTACCGATTTAAAACAAACTACTTTCAGGTCTTGTGTTGTTCTTCCTTTTTTCACAAATACTAATTTGTCGATTCTTTTTTTTCTATTTTTGTAACACTGTAAAATATTTTTTATAGTGTATTTTGTTAAAATCAAAAACAGATCCCCACGGAACAGGCCATGCCTAAAGTGGGGATCAATGAAAATGTTAAATTGTTGTTCAATATTTTTTTGAAAAGAATATTTTTTAATATGTTCCTGTAACACCTTGTACATATATAAAATACTAACAGTTTCCCGCGACTTCGTACCCGATTGACAACAGTGCCACCTACCGGGTCGATGTTATATAGCCTATGTTACTTCTGGATCAAGTAGCTTTCTAATGGTGAAAGAATTTTTGAAATCGGTAGAGTAGCTTTTGAGTTTATTCGTTACAAACATACAGAAATACAAATCTTTCCTCTTTATAATACTAGTATAGATATGGATAGAGTCAAAAATCATATCTTTTAAAATTAAGTGAAATCCATATAGTTTTTTAATCCGGTTAGGTAGGTCCAACTTTGAGAGAGAGATCAATCGACGAATCCAACTCGGCTGGGCAGCGTCCGGGAAACTGCGCAACGTTTTCTCATCCAAGATACCTCAGTGCCTCAAGACTAAAGTTTTTAGTCATTGTGTGTTGCCAGTGATGACATACGGATCAGAGACGTGGTCTCTTACAATAGGTCCCATAATAAAGCTCAGAGTTGCTCAGCGAGCTATGGAAAGAGCTATGCTCGGCGTTTCTCTTCTCGAATCAGAAATGAGGAGATTCGTAGAAGAACCAAGGTCACCGACATAGCCCATAGGATTAGTAAGCTGAAGTGGCAATGGGCAGGCCACATAGCGCGAAGATCGGACGGGCGTTGGGGCAGAAAGACTAGAATGGAGACCACGTATTGGCAAGCGCAGCTTAGGACGGCCGCCTGCTAGATGGACCGGCGATCTTGTGAAGATCGCTGAAAGTGAAGTGGGATGCAGGTGGCATCGGACCGGCTGCGCTGGAGAGCGAGGCCTATGTTCAGCAGTGGACAAGTATAGGCTGATATGATGATGATGAACTATTTATTTAAGTGCATGCAGTACAAAAACACGTTTTTATTGCGGTATCCCTTTATCGTGCCTTCCGCGGTTCAGAGACGCCCCAAATTGGAATGGCCAAAGTCGCACAATAGAGAGATATAACAGTATCTAAGTTATGTACAATTACTCTACTAAGTAACCGGGTTAAGTAAACGTGCTTTACCACAAGCACGAAATCCAACACTTGCATCAAAAGGATGTATTAAGTTACATAACGAGAATTCCGCTTAAGACGACCCGAACAATGAATCACTTGAGACGAGTGCCTTGATAATGCTTTGTTATATATATGGTTATGCTCAACTATGGGTATATGTGTATGTTTCGTCGGTGATCACGAGGTCCTGGGTTCGAATATCAACTGGTAATATAAATTGATAGGACAAAGATGTTTAAGTGAGTTTGATTTGATTTGAGGATTTTTAATCAATGTTACTAGCAGTCTAAGTCTGAAGTTGAGCCCAGTATGATGGTATGTAATGGACAATTTATGTGGTAGTCGTCAAGCCATGTTGAAAGACTCATGGGCGGCTTGCTACAGTCAAACAGTGGATGTCTACAAAATCAGGGTTGTAGAAAAGCACGGACTTAAAAAAAAATTAAGTTTTTTTTTGTTTAAAATAATGTTTAATTTATTATTATTATTTTAGGAAAATAGTTTTATATCTCATAATAAAAAAATGCCAATCATAATTATTTATATTTAGAGGAACGTCACTATGAAGAAACCTATTTCGTCGAGTGGGATTTACTAGTGGGGTCCATGTAGAAAGATTTTTCCCATCCTGTAATTTTTGATAAAGATCGTTGTTGTTGTCAAAATCACGAAAAATATTTTCTATACGTACGTAAGCATTTTTTATTTAAAAATCTAGTACTTATTTAAAACCTGTTTAGAACATTATTTAAAATACATGTTAAAACAGTCCAAAGTACTGTTTAAAACGTGTTTTAAACGGTGAATAAAACAAAATGTTTTTTTGTAACAACCCTGTGCAAAACCCGCCTACATCAATCCGCACTAGATCCGCATGGACTATGATCTATCTCCATCACCTCGATTTATGAGACTCTGTGCCCAGCAGTGGGGAAATACACGCTTATTTATAAAAGGAAAAATAGCCGAGTTTTTAGATTTACGCGAATATTACACGTGAAATAAAACTATTTTTCGGATTTTATCGCGGTTTATTTTTGATTTTAGTGAAATCAGCCACAGTCGAGCGTCTCCCTGCTGTACTAGCTTACTTAAGAGGAGTCACAGACAAGATTGGCTAGATTTTGAAGCGTGCTTCAATTAAAACATTTTATAAGCCGCCGAAGAAGATCAGTCAATTTTTACCATCTGTCAAGTGTCACATTGATTGTGAATGTGTTCTCTCTTATATAGGACAAACAAAAAGATCAGTAAAAACTCGGATTAAAGAACACATAGCTGAACTAAAACACCGTCTCTCAAAGAAGTCTACAGTGCACCCGCCATAACATCAGATTTAATAGACCACAAATCCTCGTGAAAGAACACCGATTCCTACCAAGACTGGTTCGCGAGGCTATTGAAATTAAAAAAACATCCCAATTTCAATAGAGAAGATGGCTAGGTGCTTACATCGACTTGGGATCCGGTAATTAATATAATCAAATCCAAATCCAAGCATAACACTGCAAGACCTCAAGACACCGTGAGTTCATTCTGCGTAGATCGGACCAACAAAAATAATTAAGAAGTTTGAGGGTACCCCGGAACAACTATGCCTTTTGGACGTCTAACACCTCAGTCCTTCTCGTGACCATGCGTGCTGCAAAGCACTCGAAACGTCAGGAACTTAAAAATCAAAAATAAACAGCGAAAAAAATCCGAAAAATAGCATAAATATAACGCATAAACAAACAGGTTACGGGACTCTGCATCCCATACGCAAATAAGTGTATTTGTTACTTTAAAAGAAATTGTTGGAACTCTGTACTCTCAGCCTACACCGCAAGGAATCTGGATCGATGCTACATATACCTCACTGTATACCTCTGCCAAATTACAAAACGATTGCGTGCAAAGCCGCGGGCAACACCTGGTTTTCCATATCCCAATAGCTATATTCCAGATAAGATCAGCAATACACGGACACATTATGCGAATAAAACGCGTTAACGCGCTGATGTAATACCGAACATAATCGATTACGAAGCTCTCACGTCATCGGGTCGACTTATCGGAGTGTTTCGCCTAGGGCCGTAAAACTGGTACACTGGAGGCCGATAAAATGTAACCACTTTTGGTGTTCAATACATATATATATAAAAACATACAAAAACACAAACATTAACGGAAACAACCTGTTGGATCTTTGTACTTTGCCACAAGGGATCTGGCGTGATGATATTATAGACAAGAACACAGATAGATAACACTTTATTGGAGCTCTTTGCAACCACATCAATCAAAGCTTTTGAATAGAAAATTATGGTATAGTGATTCTGAATAAGAAAAACTAATCGGAGTGCGGCACTGTGGAGGACGTCGATCACGTGTTGGTGGAATGTGCCAGCACAAAAGCTGAGAGAGAGGCGCTCATGAATATGTTACAAATTAATTTGATAGAAGTCGGTGTGTTTCAGAGTATTTTGTCTGAGCCCCTCTCTAATGCAGCCAAATACACGTATGAATTAATAGATAAGATGTAGTATAATGTACTATATGACTAGGTTATGATAGGGCTTGCATGATCAATGTGGACCCAAAATGTCTTCATGTTTGTAAACGCACCCACGACACAGGAAGAAAACTTAGTGTGGGGCTAAGTTTTAAAAAAAAGCCTTAAATAAAAAACAATATAATAAAAAAAAAAACTAATCGCTTAGAGTGGGAATTGAATCCGCCATGGCGACGCGATTGCTCTAACCATTCTTGCTAAACACATTAATACCACCTATAGTAAGCATATCCTGAATTTCGGACTCTAAAGAACGATCCGCCTATTCCTACGGCTGGGCAGAAACCTCTCCCAATAAATGTAAGCTTTGAAATGTTGACTAACAAGGCTTCTCACTCGATTGTAAACAACATGAGTAACGCACTGCACTTCGCAGAAATACTTTCACACAATTTTGGTACTTCAAAAATTTGCTAATTAATCATATTTCTATATTCAAACCACGTAATATTAATTATCAAATAGACAGATACATATACATGAACGGACAAATTAATCTCATTAAATTATTCCAGACTATATAACGAAACGGTTAAATAACTTGCCATCCCTTTTGGAGTACCAAATCCAATTAGTGAAGGCAAATTGAATAGAATAATGTACAATTTTATAAAAGTGAATTTTCAATTGTATTTTCATATACGTATTGTTAACTTCAAGCTCGAGTTTAGGCCTACTAATATTATAAATATGAAAGTTTGTATGTTTAGATATTTTGGATGCATGTAACAGAATCATGCAAAAACAGCTGAACGGATTTGGCTGAAATTTGGCACACAGTTTATCTGGATTAACACATAGGATTTTGTTCCCGGAAAAATTTTAGGTCCCTTTCCAAAGTCGATGCGGACGAAGACGCGGGCAGAAGTTATTTTTATAACATACTAGATGTTATAAAAATAATTTTAATTGTCGAAGTTAACGTTCTAATGTGCATACATGAATCGCCTTTATGTTTATTTGAATAAGCTACGAATTGGAATTTAGGTTTTATAATTATGAATTGTACACTTGTCAGCGATTATCCTCTATCTTACCTGATGGAAAGTGACGATACGGCCGAAGATCTGGCTCGCTGTCTCGGTAATAGCCAATTCACTCTGAATAAGGCTGAGGAGGCGGACGTTAAACAGACTTCCGAATCGTTATAATCGGGCTAGACCCGTCTCCTTGTAAGGCAACTCCGCGCAACATGCTGAACTAAACAATACCATGACCTTCGGACCTGTCACATGAAGTCTGAAACCGAGCCGCCTTTGTGCTTAGCCGGCTTTACCCGGAATTTGCAAGCGGAATAAAATGTTCCTTAGAAATAAGGTGACACTTCACAAAACTTGGGTACGGCTCATCATGACGTACGCTTGTGAGGTGTTCGGGCATGCCGCCGGCTCTCACATTAATAGACTCCAAGCTGTTCAGTCCAAATTCCTCCGAAAAATGTCCGAATTATCGATCTCCATTCCGATCTCGGTCTCTACCACGAACCTATCCGTGCCTATATTAAAAAGCCGACGACTCGCTACTTTGTGAACGCGTTCAAACTTCGGAAACCCCTAATTGCTCAAACACACACACACACACACACACACACACACACACACAAAAGCAACATGCCGAAACAGAACATGGCTAAATTACTTGGAGGCATATATTGTATTTATGCATATTGAGATCCAAATTTCATTTAAAAATATGTCGAATTACCCACGCATTAAGGGTAAACTTCCCGCTGCATAGCAGGGTTGCTTCCTTAAAAAAATGAGTGGCGTTATGATAGAAATTCTTGCCTCGACACTGCAGACGACCTTAACTCAGTAGTCCATATATAATACTAAAGTCTCCCTTATCAATATTTTCCACACAATATTTTCAACAAAATAAGCTTTATTTTTAAAACAAAAGCACTTACTGTAAAATTTTAGCGTTACCAAACATTACATATAAATTTCAACCGAAAACACGAGAGTATAAAACTGAAAACACGAACCGAAAACTTTTATCGGCCATTTTATTTCGGTGCCATTAAAACTGCTCGGCCAATAAATTTGTCCTCAAGTGTAAAACATTATAAAATATTCGTACTCGATACTCGCATACGTTTTCACGTGGAAATCGAGTGTTTATGGGGCCAAGGTACCCGGTCTTGGGTATAGCTATATTGCATAGGTTAAGTAGAGGCGTTTGTGTGCCAAATTTCTTGGCGCTAGCTTGACGGGCGACAGCTTGTGAGAACTTGGTTATTGGCAAATTTATACATGTAATATAAATTAACTTCCTTTGGCAAAGTCTTAAGTGTCAAAGTATAAGTTCTCAAAAGAGAGAGGAAGATATACGTAGCGCCACAAGAATTTATTCCTGTGTCGTGGGTGCGTTTACAAACACGAAAATTCACAAACTCAAATACCCAGACCGGAACAAATAATTGTAAGTCACACAAAGATTTGTCTGATGCGGGAATCGATCCCGCAACTATTAGTCATAGTAGGCGGAGCGATTTAAGCTCTTAACCACTTCGCTAAATCGTCCGTTAATTCATTCCTACTTCTATTAAAGATTCTCAATACTAGCTAATTTTACCTAAATGATCAAATTTGGCGAGACGATAGATTTTATCCTGTGAAAGGACGTAGGCTGCGTTTGTCGAAAAAAATGAAGGGTGTAAAAGAGGGAATGAAAGTTTGTATATAGAAGTCCATAATTTTCAAGTCAGAGAGACAAAAGTCAGGCTTTTGGGAAGAAATAAAAAACTACATGTTTTACCGTTTTTGGGTGAAGTCGCGGGTACAGCCATGATCACATAAAACTTAATATAATAAAGTTAAATCGGGGTGCAATGGTCGCAAGAATGCTGGCTTTGATAAATGGTTTAGATAAAGTCGCTTTTGAGTAAGGAAGGAGCCAGCTCTCGTCTTAAACCAGAAAAGGCGATCAGTACTTTTTAAAGCTGAAGTCCTTGGCCGATCGTTTCTACAGCAAACGGCAGAAAGGCGTTATTATTACTTAATATTCCACAGTAACCTAATACCGAAACCAAGTGCCAGTTACCAAATAGACAGTCTTATCTGACGGACAAGTCAATAGTTTCCGTAACCGGCGAGCGTGTACGAGACGAACTATGAGAGTGGAGGAAATACAGAGGCACGTAAGGAAAGAACCTGTTGGAACTCTGTACTCTTTGGCTACCCCGCAAGGGATCTGGCGTGATGATATAGATGGATAGTAACCAATTGCCGGAGGGTATCGACAAGTCGCTAGTGCTTTGTTTCTGTTGCCTCTCCGCAATCGAAAGCGTATTATTTTCACATAAAACAGCTATGTATAACAGCCTTTTTTTTTTGGGCTCACATCTCTATAACCATTTACCTAACACTGTTTTAGAAATAGGAGATTTAAATATCTTTAAACGTAAGGTTAAGAGACAATACAGTGTGACTTAATATCTCTGTGATAAAATGTTGGATCACTTATCTAATCTATCTATATCATCACGCCAGATCCCTTGCAGGGTAGGCAGAGTACAGAGTTCCAACAGGTTCTTTCCTTACGTACCTCTCTGGCTTCCTCCACACTCATAGTTCGTCTCATACAGGCTCGCCGGTTACGGAGACTCCTGACTATGATGACTAATCTAATATTAATTTATATATAAAAAACAATTACTAGAATCAGAATATTTTTTTATTCATGTAAACCATTACAGTATTTATGAATCGTCAGAAAAGTAACAAAGACTCTACCGCCACTTCGGAATGTCATTCCTGTGGAGAAGAAGGGCAAGAAACTCCACGGTTACTCTTTTAAAATAAGAAATTACAAACTTTTTCATCTACATTCTGTTCTGGGGTATGGAAGAACAATGTAGGTTGGTCATCAGGTGAGTCTAAGTTAAAAAAACGAATAATACTATTTATGAGAATGGCTACATGGTTCCCTCATTTACAAAAAAAAAAAGTAAATATTGTGTTAAATTAATAGAAGGAAGAGAGGTAATGTTAACTAACAACAGTTGAATAGGTTGTCATGACTCAAGTGGAGCTGGAATAGCATCTATCCAAGCATTTTTATCTTTTGAATAATCTTCTATTGAATAATAAGCTTGCTTACAAAGTGTTCGTTTTACATAAGCTTTGAACTTATTTTCACTAAGTTTAGTGACGTCACTGGGAATTTTGTTATAAAATCTGACACAGTGCCCCATGAAAGACGTGTGAATTTTTGACAGACGAAACTGCGGTTGGTCTAATTTATTTCTATGTCGTGTGTTATAGCAATGCCTATCACCTAGCTGATTAAAAAGATCTAAATTTTTTCTAGTATACATAATGTTTTCATAAATATATTGACATGGGACCGTCATGATATTAGCTACTTTGAACAGTTCTCTTAAAGAGTCGCGACTACTCAAGTTATAGATGACCCTGATAGCCCTTTTTTGCAAGATAAAAACAGACTCAATGTCCGCTGCCCTACCCCACAATAATATACCGTAAGACATGACACTATGAAAGTAGCTGAAATAGACTATCCTCGCGGTGTCCACATCAGTTAGTTGTCTGATCTTCCTTACGGCATAGGCAGCGGAGCTAAGCCGATTACCTAAATTCTCAATATGAGGACCCTATTGTAACTTGGAGTCAAGCGTAATCCCTAAAACAGATGTATCATTGATGAACTCAAGTTTCTCGTTGTTCAGTATAATATCATGTACAGTACTTTTTACATTTGGCAAAGAAAACCTTACACATTTAGTTTTCTTGTTATTGAGCACCAAATTGTTGGATGTAAACCAGTTATGTAGTTGAAGAATAGCGTCATTTACTTCGTCAAAGTTATTAACATGTCTACCTACTTTAAAAATCAAAGAGGTCAGCAAATAACACTATCTTCGCTCGATTTTTAATTACTTCAGGTAGATCATTTATGTAAACTAAGAATAGGAACGGACCCAGTATCGATTCCTGTGGAACGCCCATTTTAACTAAAGAGCCTAGAGATTTAGTTTGATTTATTTGAACACACTGTTGTCTGTCCTCTAGGTAAGATTTTAAAAGATTAAGTGCATTACCATGGATACCATAGTGCTCCAATTTAAGCAGCAGTGTTTCATGTTTCACACAATCAAATGCTTTGGAAAGATCACAAAAAATGCCAATGGCGTCCTTTGAGTTCTCCCAGGCATCGAAGATATGCTTTATTAGAGTTACACCGGCGTCAGTAGTACAACGCCCTTTGGTAAAACCAAATTGCTGATCGTGCAGGATGTTGTTTGCGTTAAAATGATCTAGCATTTGCATGAGCATTATCTTTTCGAACACTTTACTGAGCACTGGCAAGACAGAAACTGGCCTATAGTTGTTGGCATCTTTACTATCGCCGGATTTGAACAGTGGTATTGCCTTACTAAATTTCATTAAATTCGGGAAGACTCCTTGATCTACGCACATATTAAAAATAACAGCTAAGTGTGGCGCGATTGTATGTATAATGGATTTAAACACTTTTACCGACATTCCCCTAAGTCTTCCCATAAGTCTTCAGTTACTTTTAATTTTAAATCATTAAAGACTTTGATAACAGACCGGGGATTAGTGTACTCAAACCCGAACTCCGCCGGACAAAAAGTAATGTTACTTTTAACAAAAGAAATTGTAACGGGAGAAGAGCAATTTAAGGATTTTGTTGTCTCTACCGGAATATTTTGTCATCTGCAGATTTAATTCTTTTACTTATATGTAGTAGCGTTTTTGCTGCCTTACATACTCTTTTAAACGTTTTAGAATAATTTGCAACATACCTTGCAAAACTTTCACTATTCGGATTTTAGGTCATATAATTCATATAGCTTTTCCCTACTTCTACGAATTCCAGCGGTGGCCCAATCACAGAAGGTGAGCTTGGGTTTGATATTTTTCATTTTAATGGGAAAGCTACTAGTAAATTGTACCTGTATAATTGAAAAAAGATCAGCATACAGTTTATGAGGTTCGTTTGCGGTACTCAAGTAAATATCTAATTTGTTACTCAAAGCTGTATTAAATGTATGCAATGTTGCAGGTGTTATATTTCTAGATTTAAATTTAACACTTCTCAATGGCGTAATATTAGTGAAAGTGACTGTTTGCCCAGTGTGATCAGATTGTAGATAACTAACTACTGCTTGATCTATATAATCGCAATTACAAAAAATATTGTCAATGCATGTAGCAGAAGTTAATGTTATTCGAGTCGGTTCGAGGAAAACATTAATTTCTTGCACAGGTATTACATGCCTGGTCTCAGGAATAGATTTCGAAGGGGCACAGGTACACGAGATATTGTTGGTCAGAGACTCATCTTACCAAATCAATTAGCTCGCTAACCTCCTGCATCCGTTCACATAATTGTGTCTAAGCGGCTTCATATTTACTAAAAATATCCTTTAAAGTCAATTCCTTAAATAGTAATTCGTTTTTTAATTGTTGTGTTTCTATATTGTACCTAGATTCACTATATTCTAATTCTTTTGTACAGGTATCGTTAAATAATTATAAATAATAATAATAATAAATAGTTTTAAAGTAATTTCGCCTTGATAGTACCTTTTTTCTTTTTTTAATCATGGATTTAATTTTTAAATACCTTTTAATTTTATTGTGACCTCTAATTGAAGGATGTTTGTTTATGGTATCATCACCAGTCAAATCTATAATGGCTGGCATGTCACATACACAACTGGACCCTTTACCGACTAACTCATCATAAAGGCTCTGGGTAGCAACAGGTTGTTTGTTAATTTGGAGGGATTCTAAATCTGAAATAGCCTTATGGGCCTCACTAAGTTGAATTTAACTAATTCTATATACTGCAAAGTCAGAGGTCTGGGGTTCAAACGCAGGCACGCACCTCTGTATTTTCGAAAGCATGTGCGTATTGGTAAAGGAAACATCGTAAGGAAACCTGTATGCCTAAGAGTTTCTCGAAGGTGTGTGAAGTTCGCCAACCCGCACTGGGCCAGCGTGGTGGACTATGGCCTAAGGGCTCTCAGTTTGAGAGGAAGCCCGTGCACAAAGGTGGGACAGTTTCTTAACAGGGCTAATATTTTTATAAAATGATAATTCTATATAATTTGACATACAGAATCTATACATAACATCTGACATAAAATTTTACATTATTGGATAAGTTAGTATAGTTTTAGTAATTTTTTGACATGATACATCAATGAATAATGAGTGATGATGATTATTATTATTATCATAAATTTATATTTTAAACTGAATGATGAATGTAACTGAATTGCTTAAATTATACTTTTAATTTTATATATTGCATTTCTATAGGCAGATCATGGCATCACATAATAATTATAAAAGAAAAAAAACCATACATACAACCGAATATAGAACCTCCTTCTTTTTGAAGTCGGTTAATAAAAATAGCTCTACTTGTACCCATTTTCGCATATAAATGATTTGATTTGACCACATGCATTTCTTTGCAAAATCGATCCATCGAAGCGACGGACGTATTAGCGCAGTGGTTAAGAGCTTAAGTCGCTCCGCCAACAGTGTCTAATAGTCGCGGGTTCGATTCCCGCACAGGACAAATCTTTATGTGGTTCACAATTATTTGTTTCGGTCTGGGTATTTGTGTATGTGAACTTTCATGTTTGTAAACGCAACCACGACACAGGAATAAACCCTAGTGTGGGGCTACGCTTTTATAAAAAAAATTCTTCATTCCCGTACATTTTCCGTAGCATTAACAATTGTAGAAAGTGCTTACAAGCCCCATTTCGCTTTCTTGACCGCAACTTCCGCCCTAAAGAATAACTATCTATCTAAATTATCACGCCAGATCCCTAAACAATATTTGTTCACTAATTACGGGATATTCAGCTAGTCTCGGGTACGTGGCCAGGCCAGCCATGCCTTTGTGTTTGACGTTAGAAAATGAATAACAATATCAAAGAGAGCTGTTCGTAATTATACCGCCCTCGTGAGGTGGACACACGGTCGTGAAGAGTGGAGGACAAGTTGTAGGATAAGTTCGTTTACTAACGTAGTGAGCGAAATATGGTCTTAAGTTGTATCTTAGCGCAATCTCTTTTATTAACCGACTTCTAAAAAGGAGGAGGTTCTCAATTCGACTGTATGTTTATTTTGTATGTATGTTACGCGGTCATTCCGCCAATTATGAATCGATTTTGATTACTATATACTATACTTTTTGCATAGGGTTCAGCTCCAAGGTGGTCCTATTTTAATTTCATCGGTATTGGACCTTGGACTTGGAAGATACACCAGGGAACTCCTTAACGACAAACAATACGAATGCGTAAATTGAGATATTATGGGTATTACGTCAATCCTATAGACCCTGCCATAATACCCTGCCATAGAACTAATCAGAATATTAACCGACTTCAAAATAGGAGGAGGTCGACAATTCGTCTGTGGTTTTTTATAACGTCTTTATTTATGAACTGACTTTGATGATTCTTTTTGCGTTGACTTTAGTATAGTTTCAAGGTGATCCCATTTTAATGAACTTTGGACTTTGAAGATACACCAAGGTATTCCTTAACGGGGAACAGCACGAATGTTTAGATTCCGTTATTATATCAATCCTGTAGGTATCGTGCAGTGCAACTCAGCAAAATAATATAATATAGGTATATAAATATTAGTATAATAATTCACTTATCACTTAAAACTGTAAAATAAAAATCTTATTAAAAAAATAAACCGACTTTAAAAAGCAAGAAATAAATATTTGATGTCGGTACCGACTAGTGCAGTCGGTTGCTTGGCACTGACTTCAAATATTTATTTCTTGCTATTTGAAGTCGGTTTTTTTAAAGGTTTTTTTCAATTAATTTCGTTCAGTCCCGTCTCTTTCTCACTAGTTTGCCATACAGGGTGTAGAAACATATTCGATTCTAATCTCTTTCACCGTTAGTTAGTTCAAATAGGGATGCCTTTGTTCTAGAATGGGGTAGAAACAGACTAGTTCAGATATGTTCAAGCTGCATTTAGGCCTATGAATTGGTGCATCGACTAAAATCTGGGTAAAAAAGCTTATCACAACGTTGGCACAATAATGAATTCTATTAACTAAACTGATTATACCTGCTAAGAATAAATTTGAATAATTTTAATTTAAAAAACCTATTTAAAAACATATTTTTATAACTAAAACCAAAGAAGATAGATATCTTGCTTAGGTGAGGAGGCCTACGGTTTCTTTCCGGTTTCATTATTAGACTCTAAACACCATCTGGGTCTACAGTACCTACTCGTCAAGACAAATCCAACGAGCCCAAACACGCTGGAGTTGCGGCAAGCAATAAGGTAGTTCCATTGGCCGTCCTTTGTCATCGTCAGACCGTAAACACAATCTAGTTATATAGTACTTATCAATACCAATTTAACAAGCCTAAACACGAAGGGGCAATGTTTCGTAGTTGTCATGTTACTATGGCTACCTTGCGACTCCATCATCAGACCAGCTCCATGGTACCATATTATTGCAATGTCATCGAACTTACAGAAGTGTGCCACATTTCAGCTCAATCGAATATCCGCAAGTGCTTGGAAAATGATCACAATACAAAGCAATTTAAACAGAAGCTTGTAAAAAAGACACGGCGTACCTTATTTCCTAAGCGGGATGGCAGAGGTGACTATGTTCATCCACATAACCGACGATGTTAGGTCCCAAAGTACTACTATTAAAACACAGTAGACTTCAACTAAGGAAACTAATTGGATCATATACAGGCCTTTATAGCACAAAAGAACATCTGCACAAGATGAACCTGTGCAGCGACCACTGAACTGAAACCATGAAGCACGTCCTGTGCCACTGCGACGCACTGGCGTCGCGGGACTACTAGCTACTAGGAGTGGCCTATCCAACTCCAGAGGAATTTCGGCTCTCCCCCCTGCTAGAATTTACAATATGGTACAGGGAGTATATGGGTCCCCAGGTACGTAAGATCATCAGGGCAAGGACAGCACAAAAGAGCCCATCGGCTCGAAGTGCGCTTAAGGTCTTCTCAGACCGACATAGCCAACATCAAGACAAGATAGGTCCCAATATACAGTAAATAAAAATTAAATTATATAAAAGTATGAATGATAGCCTAGTGGTTAGACCGTTGGACTGCAAAGTCAGAGGTCTCGGATTAAAACCCAGTCACGCACCTTTGTCTTTTCAAAAGCATGTGCGTATTAAAAATTAATTATAACTTGCTTTAACGGTGAAGGAAACTAGCTTTATTCGCGGATGATACCGCTCTTTATTATTCCAATAGGAACAAGGCCCGCATCACGAGGAAACTCCAGACCGCCGCCAATACCCTAGGGGATTGGTTCAGGAAGTGGCGAATCGAGGTGAACCCGGACAAGAGCGCGGCGGTGCTCTTCGCCAGAGGTGCACCTTCGCACCACTCTCTGCGCCGCCCCGGAAGGAACCGAGGTCAAGTGACCATGTTCGACCGACCCATTCCCTGGGTCAAAGAGGTCAAATATTTAGGGGTCACCCTGAACAGTACCATGACCTTCGGCCCGCACATCAAGCGGGTCCGTCACCGAGCATCCTTCGTGCTCGGTCGTCTCCATTCGTTAATCTGCAAGCGGAGTAAAATGTCCCTTAGAAATAAGGTGACGCTTTACAAAACTTGCGTTCGTCCCATCATGACTTATGCGTGTGCTGTGTTCGGGCATTCGGCCCCCTCTCACATCGACAGACTTCAAGCGGTTCAAAACCGCTTCCTCCGTAAAGCCGTAGGAGCCCCCTGGTTCGTACGGAACGTCGACCTCCACTCCGATCTAGGTCTCGAACCTATTCGCGCCTTTATTAAAAAGGCGTCAACACGTCACTTCGCGAACGCATCTTCCCATGCGAATCCGTTAATCGTAGCCACCGCCGACTACGACCTCCCTCGCGACCCCTGCCGCTACCGCCGGCCGAGACATGTTCTCACCGACCCCCCCGATGCTTTGTCATCCCTTCTTTCCGCTCAGAATACGAGCGACGCCGTAGACGCAGACGCAGTAGTAGATCCCCTCCCATAGCCGGCGGTCGACCGGTGCGCTTAGTAGTGCACCGGTCCCCCTACAGCGACTGTCCCAACCGAGGGCGCCTCTCCGAGGCGCCCTCGAGTATGTCGCCTCTTGCCCTTCTGGCTGGCTGGAGCGTAGTGGTTGCACGCTCGCCTTTAAAATCCGGTGAAGCTGTAGAGGCCTCGAGGCCAACAGCGTAGATCATTCACACACACACACGGTGAAGGAAAACATCGTGAGGAAACCTGCATGCCTAAGAGTTTCTCGAAGGTGTTTAAAGTTCGCCAAACCGCACTGGGCCAGCGTGGTGGACTATGACCTATGCCCTCTCAGTTTGAGAGTCGGCCCGTGCCCAACGGTGGGACAGAGGACTTAAGAGGGCTTATACTATATTATTATGAGTATGAGTATTGTTGAGTTCAGACTCAAACAGGATAAGAATTAGAATGCTTATTCAAATAATATGACCGACGGCTTGGTCCAATGGTTAAGTGCTTAAGTCACTTGGCCCACTCGACTACTTGTTTCGGTCTGGGTATTTGTGTATGTGAATTTCATGTTCGTGAATTCACCCACGGCACAGGAATAATTCCCAGTGTAGGGCTATTTTTTTTTGTAAATACACTGAATAAGATTTTTATAAATATTATATTAATAATCGAATAAGGTAAGGGATCATAAGATTAATGCTGTTTAGGGTGTTTTTTTTTAATCTCATTTATTTAAAGGTTTACCCTACAAGGTATGTCAGCCTCATCATTCCCTAATCTAATATATATAACACTATTACACAATCAACTGAAGTTATTGTGATGGAGAAAGAGGTAATGCTGCGTATCGTACCATATCATAAAGATATTTTGCTGCATCGGATATAGGCTCAGACAAAACCCTTATAAAAGCTCCTCTGTTTAGGGCTGTTGGCCAACTATTACAGCTGGGTGTATAATCGCGACGACGAACACAAAGTGCGCGCAATGAATTATGTATCAAAAGCTCGATGGAAACGGCTCTTATCTGAGCTATCGGACAAATTGTAACCCTTACTACATAATAATACTTTGAAATGCTCCGTCTGTACTTTATGACAACAGTAAATCGCTGGGTAATGTAATCCATACATAATTACAAACTCAAAAACAATCTTACTAATATTACGTGTAAGTTTGTATGTTTAGGTGTTTGGATGTTTGTTACTCAATAACGCAAAAACGGCTGAACGGATTTAAATAAATTTTTGGCACGCAGATAGTTTTTAAATTGGATTAACACTACCGAGACTGGGGTCTCCGTAACCGGCGAGCGTGTATGAGAGGAACTACGAGAGTGGAGGAAGCCAGAGAGGTATGTAAGGACCTCTGTACTCTCTGTCTACCCCGCAAGGGATCTGGCGTGATGATAAAGAAAGATAGATTATCCCATAGGATAATTTTATATACCGGAGAAATGTTAGGTTCCCATCTAAATTCCACGCGGGCGAAGTCGCGGACAGAAACTAGTACTTAATAAATTCGAAAGTAACTCTGTCTGTCTGTTTGTCTGTTACCTTTTCACACCCAAACCACTGAACATATTTTCATTAAATTTGGTAAGGAGAAGAACATAGGCTACCTTTTGTCATACACGCCTAAAAATATTGCGCACGAAGTTGCCGGTACAGCTAGTAATGACATAACTGAAGAAACGTTTCATTGAATACGCACTTTATTCGTACAAATGTTAAAATAAACTCCCAGACCAACTTGTTTTCCGCTTTATCGTATCTAAACACCAGTAAAATAGTCCTTCCAGGTAATTTTTATATTCCTTTCATTTAACAATACCCCTTCCAAAATATTTCCTTCTAACAAAGTGACCACGTTTCTAGTACTTACTCGTTCAAGAACAAGCAATAGACTGACTCTTAATTTGTCAAAACGGCTTATTTTTTTGCCTCGTAACGATTTTTAAGTGTTGCCAACGTATAAAAATTATTATTGCCTGATTAAAAAAAATGTATTTTTATTAAAAAGCTTATAACGCTAACAAAAATATAATACTTTAAATTGGACTACGACATGGTCCAGTGGTTATGAGTGTAGACTACTCCGGGTATTAGATCGAGTAGTTGCGGGTTCGATTCCCTCACGGGATAAAACTTTGTGAGACCTACAAATGTTTGTTTCGGTCTGGGTATCTGTGGATGAATTTTATGTTTGTAAACGCACTTACGACAAAAATATAATAATTTTACATCTTTTTCTTATAAAATAAACAGACTTGACGGAGTTTTAGCGGGAAGTCGAAGAGTGATGTTGTCAATTTGTTTTAATTTCCAAAACTTGTGTTATTTCGACTAATAATTTGTAAAGTTGGTGGAATAATAACCATTATGTGTTCATATATGTGCATGAGTGAAGGTAATTGTAACAAAGTGATAAAACGTGCCTTTTTGACTTCCCTTAAAACGGCGGTTGCAATTGGTATGTAAAGTATCCACCGCTATACTATCCAGGATGGGGTACTTCATTAATTTCATTATTATCGTTGTCATCAAATTCATCAAGAAGTCGAATTAATTTAAGCAAACACGATTATATATATCACTGGACCCTGGAAAAATACACTTATGATTAGTGTGAAGCCATAACTTGAAGAAGAAGAAGAAATATAAGTTTTTGTAACCGACTTTGTTTTTTAATGAGAATATTGCATTGGGATACTAACATCGTACCATATGTGGGTACTTACACGATTTCCTTTCCAAAATTTTCAACTCGGTTACATTTAATTACTACCAATTACATTAGAATAAATCTGAAAGAACATATTTTATATCTATACTAATATTATAAAGAGGAAAAAATTGTAGTTTTGTATGTATGTAACGAATAAACTCAAAAACTACTGGGCTGATTTCAAAAGTGCTTTCACCATTAGAATGCTATATTATCCCTGAGCAACATAGGCAATGTTTAAAAAATAAATATCCACCTGTGCGAAGCCGGGACGGGCCGCTAGTACTATACTAAGGAACTGTGTAACACATTCCACCTCGCCCCCATGAGCATAAAACTTTAACCAACAAATAATAAAAGTGTAAAAGCTTCATTAATTCACTCACTCCGTTTAATAACCCATAAAATACTTTCAGTGTCTGAAACTCCATCGGCAGGAAACGACAAAACACCGAACACTTTACACGAACTTCCGGTGGCCAATGAAAAAAAAAATACTGATATCTTCCGCCACTAACCGACTCTTTATTCCTTTTTCAAAATGTCGGCAACATCAAGAAAACCATTTCGACCTATCAGAATACGCTCAGACTGCTAATAGATGTACTCTTGCTATTGACATCGAATTAGCCGCTCTTATGTAAATTTCTTTACGATCCTGTTGCGTGGGTGTGGATTAATGTAATAAGTTTAAATTGAATTATTGTCTGATACGTCGTGGGTGGTAACTTTCATTTGATAGGATAATGTAGAATGTGATTGAAGTATCTTTGAAATGATGTCGGAAATGGGTACGAAAAGTAGTGTTTGAAATGATTCGATTGGATGTTATTGAGACATTTGATAAGTAAATCAATTATTTTTGGTCGTATTTCAATTATATATCTCATACAGGAAATGATATGACAGGAATAAGTTTTCTGTCTTTCATTTTTATATTACGTAGATACCCATAATTTTTAATGATAAATATTCTTTATATAACAATATAGTACGTATTATAATTAAAAATAACTATATGTAATGATTTTTGTTTAAGAAACGAGAATATAGTAATATTTTATCCATCAAGCAAGTAACCTAATTTACCTATGATTTAATAGCCCACATTGATGCATATTTCTTAATAGCCTAACATACCTTATTTGCATTGTTAAACTTGTAAAAAATTGCAAGCCTAACGCATAATACAATTTATGTCTATTTATCTATCTATCTATAACCTCACGCCAGATCCCTTGCGGGGTAGGCAGAGAGCACAGAGTTTTGATAGATCTTTCCTTACAGACCTCTCAAAGTACAGGTTATTGATGTATCAAAATTTTGATAATCCTTTCCTTGCAGGCTTAAGCAGACACCTCTCTAGTTAATAATAGAAATCAATAGATTTCTATTAAATTTAATTATATTACACCAACCTTTACAGAAATATAACAACTATAAAATTTATCTATACATAATTTCCATCAACACAAACCATCGAAAACTATCAATTGACAATCGTCACTAACAACACAACCCATCCATATCAGCCGATCAAAACTAACAATAATCAAAAAATACCTCAAATAATGTCACAGAGGGGCCGAATGCGATAACATCAACCCGATAACGCGATAAAGAGGGGTGAAATGAACAAGGGAAATAAGTCATTAATAGAAATAACATGATATCGGTCGCGGGGATCTGAAACAAAATGACGGTTGGATACTTGGGGTGGGCAGGGGATAATGTATCAGTACAGCTTATTACCACAGCTAGATCAGACCTAATATGAGACGACATTCTTTGCCTTTTTTGGTTAAAAAAAACGTAGCCCGCCAAGATTTATCCCTGTATCGTGGGTGCGTTTATAAACATGAAAATGAACATACACAAATACCCAGACAAGTAATTGTAAGTAACAAATACCCAGAAACAAATAATTGTAAGTTACACAAAAATTTGTCCCGTATGAGAATCGAACCCGAGACTAGTAGAAAAGTGGGCGGAGCGGCTTAAGCTCGTAAATACTGCGCCAAACCGTCCCTCACGTCCGTCCGTCCGATGGTGGGCTCATTTGTGATTCGGAGACATCAAAGGGACAGAGTACTTAATTAGTCATACAGCAGAGGTGTACCTAAGCACGCTGAATGCGTGTGATGATTCAGTTTAAGCGCCGACTGTTAACATGCCATCATAATATCATCATCATTTGGTCAAGGTCGCGGGTAAAAACTGGATACGAAGACCACAAAGCCGCTGCGGTATATTTTGCTTTTAATGCGTCGTATTACTTTATCGTATGTTGTAGTAGTTTGGTGTTGTAATAGAATATGCATAATTTATAAAAGCAGTCCGAGTGGTCATCATCATCATCAGCTCGCAAAACCCCACCCCTGGACATATCAGAATCAGAATATTTTTTATTCATGTAAACCATTACAGTATTTATGAATCGTCAGAAAAGTAACAAAGACTCTACCGCCACTTCGGAATGTCATTCCTGTGGAGAAGAAGGGCAAGAAACTCCACGGTTACTCTTTTAAAATAAGAAATTACAAACTTTTTCATCTACATTCTGTTGTGGGGTATGGGAGAACAATGTAGGTTGGTCATCAGGTGAGTCTAAGTTAAAAAAGCGAATAATACTATTTATGAGAATGGCTACATGGTTCCCTCATTTACAAAAAAAAGGACATATTGTGTTAAATTAATAGAAGGAAGAGAGGAAATGTTAACTAACAACAGTTGAATAGGTTGTCATGACTCAAGTGAAGCTGGAATAGCATCTATCCAAGCATTATTATCTTCTAAATAATCTTCTATTGAATAATAAGCTTGCTTACAAAGTGTTCGTTTTACACAAGCTTTGAACTTTTTTTCACTAAGTTTAGTGACGTCAATGGGTATTTTGTTATAAAATCTGACACAGTGCCCCATGAAAGACGTGTGAATTTTTGACAGACGAAACTGCGGTTGGTCTAATTTATTTCTATGTCGTGTGGTATAGCAATGCCTATCACCTAGCTGATAAAAAAAAAATCTCTCTCTCTTTTTTCTAGTATACATAATGTTTTCATAAATATATTGACATGTGACCGTCATGATATTAGCTACTTTGAACAGTTCTCTTAAAGAGTCGCGACTACTCAAGTTATAGATGGCCCTAATAGCCCTTTTTTGCAAGATAAAAACAGACTCAATGTCCGCTGCCCTACCCCACAATAATATACCGTAAGACATGACCACATCAGTTAGTTGTCTGATCTTCCTTACGGCATAGGCAGCGGAGCTAAGCCGATTACCTAAATTCTCAATATGAGGACCCTATTGTAACTTGGAGTCAAGCGTAATCCCTAAAAAAGATGTATCATTAATGAACTCAAGTTTCTCATTGTTCAGTATAATATCATGTACAGTACTTTTTACATTTGGCAAAGAAAACCTTATACATTTAGTTTTCTTGTTATTGAGCACTAAATTGTTGGATATAAACCAGTTATGTAGTTGAAGAATAGCGTCATTTACTTCATCAAAGTTATTAACATGTCTACCTACTTTAAAAATCAAAGAGGTATCGTCAGCAAATAACACTATCTTCGCTCGATTTTTAATTACTTCAGGTAGATCATTTATGTAAACTAAGAATAGGAACGGACCCAGTATCGATTCCTGTGGAACGCCCATTTTAACTAAAGAGCCTAGAGATTTAGTTTGATTTATTTGAACACACTGTTGTCTGTCCTCTAGGTAAGATTTTAAAAGATTAAGTGCTTTACCATGGATACCATAGTGCTCCAATTTAAGCAGCAGTGTTTCATGTTTCACACAATCAAATGCTTTGGAAAGATCACAAAAAATGCCAATGGCGTCCTGTGAGTTCTCCCAGGCATCGAAGATATGCTTTATTAGAGTTAAACCGGCGTCAGTAGTACAACGCCCTTTGGTAAAACCAAATTGCTGATCGTGCAGGATGTTGTTTGCGTTAAAATGATCTAGCATTTGCATGAGCATTATCTTTTCGAACACTTTACTGAGCACTGGCAAGACAGACACTGGCCTATAGTTGTTGGCATCTTTACTATCGCCGGATTTGAACAGTGGTATTACCTTACTAAATTTCATTAAATTCGGGAAGACTCCTTGATCTACGCACAAACTTTTTAAGATTCACCGCACTGATTTCGAGCCCGGCCCTGGCCACTCAAAGACGTTGGAACACTACTGTGTGCGCGAGTGATCGACGCTGTTGTCCACGGGGCCTTTACAGCTTCACTCTCTCTGCCTACCCTACAAGGGATCTAGCGTGATGATATACATAAAATATACCGAAATATACTATACAAGCTCTTCACCAAATCACTCGAAGACGTCTTCAAGACCCTGGACTGGACTGGGCGGGGCATTAACATCAACGGCGAATACATCTCACACCTTCGGTTTGCCGATGATATCGTCATCGTGGCAGAGTCACTGGAACAGTTAAGCGAAATGCTGCATAGCCTAAATGGAGCCTCTCGAGGTGTCGGTCTCGGCATGAACTTGGATACAACCAAGATCATGTGTAATGAACATGTCATGCCGGGACCGATCTACGTCGATGGTTCGATGCTCGAAGTTGTTCGGGAATATGCCTACCTTGGACAAGTTGTCCAATTTGGCAGAAACATCTTCGAGAAAGAAATCAAACGCAGGATCCAATTAGGTTGGGCAGCATTTGGCAAACTACGTCACGTTCTCTCTTCGCCTATACCGCAATGCGTCCCACCTGTTATGACTTACGGGGCTGAAACGTGGCCACTCACAGTGGGACTAGTCCACAAATTCAAAGTCGCACAGCGGGCTATGGAGCGAGCTATGCTCGGCATCTCTTTGAAGGATAAAATTCGTAACGAGGTAATCCGACAAAGAACCAAAGTTACCGACATAGCTCGCAGACTCAGTAAGCTAAAGTGGCAATGGGCTGGTCACATCTGCAGAAGGACCGACGGCCGATGGAGCAAGCGTGTCCTAGAGTGGAGACCGCGACTTGGTAAGCGTAAGGTAGGACGGCCCCCAGCTAGATGGACCGACGACCTCAAAAAGGTCGCTGGGACAGACTGGATGCGGAAGGCGGAGGACCGTGTGCAATGGCGCGTGTTAGGAGAGGCCTATGTCCAGCAGTGGACTGCGATAGGCTGATTGGTTTGATTGATTGATTGATACTATACTATGGTTTATATTAAATATACATATTAAAGCTATGCACGTTACTGGGTTTAGGGTAGAGTTAGCTCGCTGGTTCAAAACGCTGTTATCACTCCCCTCAATAGTGGGAGTCCGGGTTTAAGCGAAATTCATGTTATTTTTGGTTGATTGAAATGTAGCGAATGGTTTTTGAAAGTTCCCCTAGTTGTGGGGAATGGCATTTTAAAAGGGAACTGACTTGATTTCCTTTTTAAAATCGGTAGAAGTTAGTCATAATTTCGGCATGTCCTTTTGAATTAAAATTTTATTGAGACAAAATCTTTAAAAAAGTAATAAAACCGACTTCAAAAACCAAAAAATAAATATTTGAAGTCGGTACGGGTTAGTGCAGTCGGGTAATTGGCACCTGTTGGAACTCTGTACTCTCTGCCTACCCCGCAAGGGATCTGGCGTGAGGTTATAGATAGATAGATAGATAGAGTTCAAATATTTATTTTTGGCTTTTAAAGTTATTTTCTTAAAAGATTTTTATTTTACAATTTTAGGTGACAATTGAATTATTTACTAATATTTATATACCTATATTATATTATTTTGCTGAGTTGTACAGGTACCTACAGGCTTGATATAATAACCATAATAACGGAATCTATACATTCGTGCTTTTCGCCGTTAAGGAGTCTCCTGATGTATCTTCAAAGACCAAAGTTCAATTCCGATTTCATTAAAATGGAACCACCTCCAAACTATACTAAACCCAGCGCAAAAAGAATTATCAAAATCAGTTTATAAATAAAGATGTTATAAAAAAATACAGACCAATTGTCGACCTCCTCCTTTTTTGAAGACGGTTAATATTCTGATTAGTTCTATGGCAGGGTACCTACAGGATAGACGTAATATCCATAATATCTCAATCTATCTATCTATCTATCTATAACCTCACGCCAGATCCCTTGCGGGGTAGGCAGAGAGTACAGAGTTCTTTCCTTACATACCTCTCTGGCTTCCTCGACTCTCATAGTTCGTCTCATACACGCTCGCCGGTTACGGAGACTCTTGACTTTTCCATCAGATAAGACTCGGTTTATTTGGTCGTGGTAAGATAGTCTAGGTCTTCCCCGGTACCTGCATCCTTCCACTTTCACATTGTATATCTGTTTTGTCATTCTTTCCTCTGGCATTCTTTCTATATGCCCGAACCAACGGAGCATGCCCTTTCTCATCTTTACACCGATACCATCTTTCATACCTACTCGCTGTCTTACAATGCTGTTGCTAATGCGGTCGGTCAGCTTCACTCCGCACATCTTCCGCAGAGCTCGCATTTCTACCGCATTTATCCTACTTTCATTCTCCTTCTTACATACCCAGCTCTCGCTACCATATAACAGCGTTGGGACAAGAACTCCGTTATGTATGGCCAGCTGCGCCTTATGGCTTAAGTGCCGGCTCCCGAGTAGCTTTCCCATCGCACCATTCACTCTGTTCCCTGCACTCACTCTTCTCTCTATGTCAGCGGTGTATTTCCCATCCTTACTGAAGGCGCATCCAAGATATACAAACTCATTCACTTGCTCCAGCACATCGTTACCAACCACAATCCGTACATTCGTTCTGGTTTCTTCCCTTTCAAAAACCATAATCTTGGTTTTCTTCACATTCAAGTGTAAGCTATTGATCATGCAGTCGTCTTTCAAACTGTGACTAGTGTTTGCAGATCAGTGGCTGTTGGCGCTATCAAAACCGCGTCATCTGCATAAAGTAGATGGTTTACCACTAAGTCACCCATTTGTACACCTTCATTCATCGCTTTCAGTCTTTGAAGACTTTTGTCCAGAGATATTATAAACAGTCTAGCGGACAACACGCAACCCTGCTTGACGCCGATTTTAACGTCAAACCAGGGTGACCTGTTACCACCCACCCGTACGCATGCCTTGCAGTCCACATAAGTGGACTGGACGGCTCGCAACAGAGTGCCATCTATACCATACTCTGGCAAAATGTCCCAAAGTCTCTTTCGCACAACTCTGTCAAATGCCTTCTTCAGATCTACAAAACCGCAGAAAACCTTCCGCCCCACTGCCAGATGCTTCTCTACGATGTTGCGGAGGGAGAAGACTTGATCCGAACATCCTCTTCCAGACCCGAAACCCCCTTGTGCCTCGCACAACATTCCATCGGACTTTACGCGCATTCCCCGTTCAATAATTTTACCGTACACCTTAGCTCACACTGCTGAGCCATGTTTATAAGTTGTTTTCGAGAGTCATTACGAATCGTCTCGAACGCAGGTTTGATGACTTCCAGCCTCCCGAACAAGCCGGTTTCCGGAAAGGCTTTAGTACCATAGACCACATACATACGCTGCGGCAGATTATACAGAAGACCGAGGAGTATAATCGGCCACTATGCTTGGCGTTTGTGGACTATGAGAAAGCCTTCGATTCGATCGAGACTTGGGCGGTTCTTAGATCTCTCCAGCGATGCCGCATTGACTATCGGTACATCGAAGTGTTGAAGTGCTTGTATAATAACGCCACCATGTCAGTCCGAGTACAGGGGCAGTGCACGAAGGCAATCCCCATAAAAAGAGGAGTAAGACAGGGAGACGTCATTTCTCCGAAACTGTTTACGGCCACCTTAGAGGACGCCTTCAAGCTCTTGGAATGGCAAGGACTTGGCATCAACATCAATGGCGAATACATCACTCACCTTCGATTTGCCGACGACATTGTGGTCGTGGCGGAGTCGCTGGAAGATCTAGGACGAATGCTCGGTGACCTCAACAGAGTATCTCAACAAGTGGGTCTTAAAATGAACATGGACAAAACCAAAATAATGTCTAACGTCCATGTCGTACCCACCGCACTCACCGTTGGGAACTCTACTCTTGAAGTTGTCGACGAATACATTTACCTGGGACAGGTAGTCCGGTTAGGTAGGTCCAACTTTGAGAGAGAGGTCAATCGACGAATCCAACTCGGCTGGGCAGCGTTCGGGAAACTGCGCAATATCTTCTCATCCAAAATACCTCAGTGCCTTAAGACTAAAGTTTTCAGTCAATGTGTGTTACCAGTGATGATATATGGATCAGAGACGTGGTCTCTTACAATAGGTCTCATAAAAAAGCTCAGAGTTGCTCAGCGAGCTATGGAGAGAGCTATGCTCGGCGTTTCTCTACGCGATCGAATCAGGAATGAGGAGATTCGTAGAAGAACCAAGGTTACCGACATAGCCCTTAAGATTAGCAAGCTGAAGTGGCAATGGGCGGGCCACATAGCGCGTAGATCGGACGGGCGTTGGGGCAGAAAGATTCTAGAGTGGCGACCACGTATTGGCAAGCGCAGCGTGGGACGACCGCCTGCCAGATGGACCGACGATCTTGTGAAAATCGCAGGAAGTCGTTGGATGCAGGTGGCATCGGACCGGTTACGCTGGAAAGCGATTGGGGAGGCCTATGTTCAACAGTGGACAAGTATGGGCTGAGATGATGACGATGATGATGACACCTTAGCTGCCAAGCTGATCAAACTGATGGCTCTGTAATTGGCGCAGTCATATTGTGAACCCTTGCCTTTAGACAAGGGTACTATGACTGCGCGGCGCCAATCTGTAGGGACTCTACCGGTCCTCCAGCAAAGGTTTGGAAGGGCCCGGAAAGCGTCCCGGACGCAAGTTCCACCATATTTGATCATCTCGGCAGATATCATGTCTACTCCCGCAGCTTTACCGTTTTGCATACTTCTTATCGCCCATTCAACTTCTTCCATAGTGATGTCCTCCGTTGATTCTGGTGCCGCAATCTCGCCTTTGGGCACGTCTGCGGCATCAGCATCCGGGTCATCTCCATACATTTCTCCAAAATATTCACTCCACCGGTTTAGCACAGCTTGTGTGTCTGCAAGAATGTCACCATCTTTAGATTTTATCCTTTCCATTCTGGAGCCTGACGAATCACCTCGAGCCTTTCTCACCTTGCTCCAAAAGAGTTTGGTGTTGTTCTCGAAGTTCTTCGCCAGCCTCTCCTCCTGAATCATACTGGCTCTTTCACGCTTTTCTTTCACTCAAGTTTTAGTGGCATTCTTGCATTTCCGGTATATTTCTTTCCTCATCTCTGTCATACTGGCATTCAGGTTCAAAGAAGATACATAGTCCTGCCACGCTTTCTTCTTACATTCTACGGAGCTTTGCAACTCCGCATCCCACCATGCATCACCTTTGCTGTAATATGCTTCTTTGAGCAACCACATACTTCTTTCGCGGATTCCACCAAACTCTCTTTCAGGCTATTCCAGCATTCATCTACATTTGAGTCCGAAGAGCCTGCTGTCAAAAGCTTGTCCCGGACTCTGTCTTCATACATTCTCCTCACGCTCTCATCTTGCAACTTTTCAACCTTTATTCTTTCAAGGTCTCCGAAGGGGATACGCTCTCGCCAGTGCCTCCACTTCCTGAACAGACCACTAAACCGCGCAACTACGAGATAGTGGTCTGATTCCAGAGTGGGGCCTCTATACGCACGCGTATCTTGTAGTTTGCTTCGGAGACGGTTATCAACCAGGATCAGATCTATCATGCTTTTTTGTTCATTCCTTCTCCACGTATACATATGTATGTCCTTGTGCTGGAATATCGTATTAGACACAAGGAGACCCCTTTCCAAACAAACATCTACAATGAGCTTACCTGCATCGTTCACTCTCTTATCACCATAAGGACCCAGAGCAGCGTCGCAAGTTTGCCGCCTGGTTCCTACCCATCCGTTCAGATCGCCACACAAAATCACCTTTTCGTTAGCCTTAGCCAAATCCAGAACTTCCTTGACATTATCCCAAAACTTCTCAAGGTCCTGGGGTGTCGACGAGCTTACGGGAGCATATGCTGCGACCAAAAATACTCTAGTGACACCCAGTTTTTAACGGACCCAGAGAAGTCTCGCATCGCACAGGCCATAATCTCTCACTCCAGAGGCCAGGCGACGGGACAGCAAGATACTCACCCCCATGCTGGCACGACTGCTCTGCGGTACCCCAGACCACAGAGCCATCGTTCTATCAGAAAGATCACAGGTTTCACTGCCCCTCCGCTTAGTCTCTGTTACACACAGAGCATCCAGGCGTCTCTCTTTCATCACATCAATCACCTCATGCGTCTTATCTTCCATACTACCTCTTACATTCCAAGGACGATTTAGCGCAGTGGTTAAGAGCTTAAGCCGCTCCGCCCACTGTGTCTAATAGTCGCGGGTTCGATTCCCGCACGGGACAAATCTTTGTGTGATCCACAATTATTTGTTTCGGTCTGGGTATTTGTGTGTGTGAACTTTCATGTTTGTAAACGCACCCACGACACAGGAATAAATCCTAGTGTGGGGCTACGTTTTTTTTAATAAGAAAAAAAAAAAGAAAAGAAAAGTGCCTATTCGGCACTCTGCACCCCACGACTCGCCAGTTCGGGCCCGGCCTGATGGGTGGCGGCCCCCATCGCCACTTCCACCTATATTCTTACCGACGGGGGCGGGCCGGTACGCGTCGCCTCGGGAGGCCGCCCTAGCCCGCACTGCGGTACGTCTTCGGTCCAAGATTGCAGCCATAATGACTGGCAGGGGTCGCAACGAGCACGCTCTTGGACAGACCCCCATCTCAATCTACGCATTCGTATTGTTTGTCGATAAGGAGTTCCCTGGGGTATCTTCCAAATCCAAAGTCCAATACCGATTAAATTAAAATGGGACCACCTTGGAGTTATACTGAACCCAATGCAAAAAGAATTTTCAAAATCGATTCATAATTGACGGAAACATTGCGAAATATATTTACAAAAAAAAACGTACAGGCGAATTGAGAACCTCCTCCTTTTTAGAAGTCGGTTAAAAAGAAGCCTTTGCCCAGCGGTGGGAAGATAATTAAAAAGAGACGTAGTCCAAACGTAGGAATTATTCCTGTGTCATGGGTGTGTTAAACACATGAATTTTACATAAGCCTCCTCGACGAAACCGGTGTAGGACTGCACCAGTAGAAGATGGCATATTCCTTCTTCCAGCAGTACCAACAACACTGCTGTACGTGTCTGGGCCACCACACCATTAAAGCCAAGGATTTTGTGGAGTACGCCCGTAAGACGATCTTTTACACTCTGAGGGTCAAGACGTTGAACTCGCAAAGCAATACGGCATTCAATTCCTTTGTTGTGCGAGTTCCCACCTCCAAGCTGGAGATCTTCATAAGCGAGGAATTTTGGCCGAAGAGCGTTGTCTTCAGGAGATTTCGTGGAAGACTATGAGTCGTCCCTGCACAGCGCAAGATGTCGCCGTCAACACATGTGTCTTAGTTTATAAGTTTTTATACATTATATACATATAATGTATAAAAACTTATTAGATACATATAATGTATAAAAACTTAGTCTGTAAGGTATATATTCTATGGGCCTGTAAGTTTCACATAATTATTTTTGTGCAACTTCAGTTGCCTGAAATGATTTATTATTATTATTAGTGTTATTTTGTATTTCTCAGTTTTTACTGGTTAACTAAATGCACGGACCTAAGCCAAGTGCTTAGCAGTTTATTAATCAGGTAGATCGGATGTGGTTGACGGAAAAGCTTCTGTCTCTTGGGGGGCGAGAGATGGTGATGGGCAAGTAAGAGGTGCAGGAGATGGTGTGTGAGTGAGAAGTGTGGATGCACGTTAGTTAGAGACAATAATATTATAAAAACCCAAACCAATAAAACATTTGTGGGTTATACAAAGATTGTGTCGTACACACTTCGCCATTTTCAAGGGTCGTACAAAACAGGGTGGGTGAACTAATCTCAAATATTAAAAAAACTTTAATTAAGGTTAGGTGCTAAATACTAATTGGCGATTTTTATCTTTGTAACATTTATTACTAATGTAATTAATATTAATTGTATGAGTTCATTTAGGGGTCGAAATTGTCGTATCATTGGAGGGGGAAAAAATCCAATATGTATTTTTTTTAATATTATTTTAAAATAGTAACTTTGAAATTCTTGCCCTTCTTCTCCGCAGGAAATCACATGCCGAAATGGTGGTAGAGTCTTAGTAACTTTTCTATCAATTCATAAATATTATAATAGTTAATATTTTCACTTCAGAAAACCAATTTCATTCAGAAAACCAAGATTATGGTTTTTGAACGGGAAGAAACCAGAACGAATGAAAGGATTGTGGTTGGTAACGATGTGCTGGAGCAAGTGAATGAGTTTGTATATCTTGGATGCGCCTTCAGTAAGGATGGAAAATACACGAAAAGTGAGTGCAGGGAACAGAGTCAATGGTGCGATGGGAAAGCTACTTGGGAGCCGGCACTTAAGCCAAAAGACACAGCTGGCCATACATAACGGAGTTCTTGTCCCAAGGCTGTTATATGGTAGCGAGAGCTGGGTATGTAAGAAGGAGAATGAAAATAGGATAAATGCGGTAGAAATGCGATCTCTGCGGAAGATGTGCGGAGGGAAGCTCACCGACTGTATTCGCAAAGACGTAAGAAAGCGAGTAGGTATAAAAGATAGTATTGTGTAAACAATGAGAAAGGGAGGAGTCAAGTCAGGAGTCTCCGTAACCGGCGAGCGTGTATGAGACGAATTACGAGAGTAGAGGAAGCCAGAGAGGTATGTAAGGAAAGAGCCTGTTGGAACTCTGTACTCTCTGCCTACCCCGTAAGGGATCTGGCGTGATGATATAGAATAGAATGAGAAAGGGTATGCTTCGTTGGTTCGGGCATATAGAAAGAATGTCAGAAGAAAGAATGACAAAACAGATATACAATGCGAATGTGGGAGGATGTAGGTACCGGGGAAGACCCAGACTATCTTACCATGACTAAATAGACCGAGTCTTATCTGAAGGACAAGTCAAGAGTCTCCGTAACCGGCGAGCGTGTATGAGACGAACTATGAGAGTGGAGGAAGCCAAAGAGGTATGTAAGGAAAGAACCTGTTAGAACTCTGTACTCTCTGCCTACGCCGCAAGGGATCTGGCTTGATGATATAGATAGATATTTTCACTTCATTTCTTATTCTGTACCTTCCTTCCAATATTTTTGTTTTATATAGACACACAAAAGTGGTTAAACTTCCTGAATTTTAGGTAGGTAGAACCTTAAAAAACCTGACCTTACGTTAGGAATTATTTGTGTCGTGGTTGTGTTTACAAACAAGCAATTCACATACTCATACAAACATAAATTTCTCTCGTGACGAGATCGAATCCGCCATATATTGTCGACTTGGCCTAATGATCATTAGCCCAGGATAAGACACCCGAGGTCGAAGAATCCCTTGCCCACCAGCCGGTGCAGAGCACCTCGGCTAGACACTAAGTATATGCCCTCCCCCATAGCGACTGCCCAAGCCGAGGCCGTTCCTCCTTGAGGCGCTCTCGAGCTAGTTGATCCCTTGCCCTTCTGGCTCCAGCGTAGTGGTTGCACGCTCGCCCTATTGTCCGCGAAGCTGTAAAGGCCCCGCGGTCAACAGCGTAGATCATTCACAAACACGGTAGCTGTCAAATTTTGGCGTAGTAGTGTAGACCGCTCCGCTCACTGCATCGAATAGGCACGGGTTCGACCCCGCACCCATTGTTATTATTATTCGTACAAATTATATATTTTAGAGATAATATATCGAAGCCCGCATGGGACAGGTCTTGGTCTTGGTGTTTGTTTTGGTCTAAATGATGTTTACTTATCCACTGCTGCGGTTTACATTCTCACGCTGCCTGGTTTTACCTCCATTTCTCTGCTCACTGCCGGGTAAATTCAATTTAATCGAAAGACTACATCTAATATCCTCTAACTCTACGTCAGCACGAGCGCTTTTTCAACGCGCGTAAGTAAAGCGTTGGAATTAAATAAATGGCTAACAGTGCATATTTTTAAAGCGCCGTACAGCGCTTCTGCACCGCGCGTTGAACAAGCGTTCTTGCGGACGAGGAACTTCCCTGCAGGAATATTGTCTAGTCATCTTTAACCATATATATACATACATAAATTATCAAGTTCCTATGAATTCCTTCACCGCAGTGAGACAACAGTTTTAACCCCTAAATGAACACTCATCAAATTTATACTTAATTAAAATTACTGCCTTGGTCAAGCGACTAAGTTGCGGCTGACGGAATAAGTATTTTTGGGGTGTTTTTATCTAAAAATTGTCAGTAGCAATTCGGAATTAAGGTTATGTATCTGGATCAGGTGTGATGGATGGATGGAAGGATGGATAAGGATTATTCGGCGGACATACTAACAAGCAGTGATAGCGGTCAGACCGTTGGACTGCATAGTCAGAGGTCTCGGTTTCGAACCCAGGCACGCACTTCTGCCTTTTCGAAAGCATCTGCGTTTTAAAAAATTAACTATCACTCGCTTTCACGGGGAAGGATAAGATCGTAAGGAAACCTGCATGCCTAAGAGTTTCTTGAAAGTGTGTGAAGTTCGCCAACCCGCACTGGGCCAGCGTGGTGGACTATGGCCTAAAACCTCTCAGTTTGCGAGAAGGCCCGTACCCAACGGTGGGGCAGTTTCTTAACAGGGCTAATATTATTTATTTATTAGGTTTTTTTTATCCCTGTGCGCAAAATGACGTGATATCACCGCTCACACTTCCACACGTGACAATTTGCGTGTGTGTGTGTGAATGATGTACGCTGTTGGCCGCGAGGCCTTTACAGCTTCACCGGACTAAAAGGCGAGCGTGCATCCACTACGCTCTAGCCAGCCAGAAGGGCAAGAGGCGACATACTCGAGGGCGCCTCGAAGAGGCGCCCTCGGTTGGGACAGTCGCTGTAGGGGGACGGGTGCACTACTAAGTGCACCGGTCAACCGCCGGCTATGGGAGGGGATTTACTACTACGTCGTCGTCGTCGCCCGTATTCTGAGCGGAAAGAAGGGATGACAAAGCATCGGGGGGGTCGGTGAGAACATGTCGCGGCCGGCGGTGGCGGCAGGGGTCGGGGGGGAGATCGTAGTCGGCGGTGGCTACGATTAACGGATTCGCATGGGTAGATGCGTTCGCGAAGTGACGTGTTGACGCCTTTTTAATAAAGGCGCGAATAGGTTCGAGACCTAGATCGGAGTGGAGGTCGACGTTCCGTACGAACCAGGGGGCTCCTACGGCTTTACGGAGGAAGCGGTTTTGAACCACTTGGAGTTTATCGATGTGAGAGGGGGCCGAATGCCCGAACACAACACACGCATAAGTCATGATGGGTCGAACGCAAGTTTTGTAAAGTGTCACCTTATTTCTAAGGGACATTTTACTCCGCTTGCAGATTAACGAATGGAGACGACCGAGCACAAATGATGCTCGGTGACGGACCCGCTTGATGTGCGGGCCGAAGGACATGGTACTGTTTAGGGTGACCCCTAGATATTTGACCTCTTTGACCCAGGGAATGGGTCGGTCGAACATGGTCACTTGGCCGAGATTACTTCTAGGGCGGCGCAGGGAGGGGCGCGGGGTGGCACCCCTGGAGAAGAACACCGCAGCGCTCTTGTCCGGGTTCACCTCAATACGCCACTTCCTGAACCAATTCCCTAGGGAATTGGTGGATGCCTGAAGGTGTCTGGTAATGAAACCTTTATTTCTATGCGAGACGTAGAGAGCGGTATCATCCGCGAATAGGGCTAGATGCGCCTTACTCGAACGAGGAATGTCGTTCGTGTAAAGGCTAAACAGGAGCGGAGAGAGAACTGAGCCCTGTGGGACTCCAGCACTGATGGAGTGGGAAGTGGAGCGCGTCATTTCGACGCGATAACGGAAGGCGTGACAATTTGCGGCCAATTAAGATCACTTCAAATATTAATGGA
The DNA here is from genome assembly GCA_905147815.2 of Phalera bucephala. Taxonomy (NCBI): domain Eukaryota; kingdom Metazoa; phylum Arthropoda; class Insecta; order Lepidoptera; family Notodontidae; genus Phalera; species Phalera bucephala. Next base: position 13,258,042 of record LR990633.1, read on the forward strand.
ATCAATTAAACCAAACCATTTTATTTTAACACCCACGACACATTTCAGTCCGTAGATTTTAATCAGCGTTAAGAGGTCTAATTATGTTGGCTACATGAATCGATCGATCAACCCTGTCGACGCCGAATTTTGGGTATAATTGGCCCAACGAGATCGGAATTCGATTTAGATTTGATTTGTTCATCAATTTAATGTAGTACATTTGCTGGTTAGAACAGTTGGTGATGTTTGGGTGGAATATAATAGTATCATGTGTTTTGTTGTTAATTATTGTGTTTGATAAGTCAATAATGTGACTTTTCATTAAAAAAAAGAGTACTGTGTACACGCACTTTTCGCCGACGATGGTAGGTCCCATTTAATAGAGGGCGAGACAATTGCCATTACACTGGCCCCTAAAATCGTAGCCCCACTCTAGGATTTATTCATGGGTCGCGTTTACAAATATGAAAATTTACATACATACATACCCAGACCGGAAGAAATAACTGTGGATCACACAAAGATTTGTCCCGTGCGGGTATCGAACCCGCGACTATTAGACAGTGGGCGGAGCGGCTTAAGCTCTCCAACACTGCGCTAAATCGTCCGTCTCGATTCAATCGTCCGATTCTGGAAACAGAATTTTTCTCCGGACTGAAACTGGAAATTTTTCTATGGAAAATTACATTTTGTCCGCCCTAGTTTTCTATCCCAGGGCCTCGTAATCGCTACGCGCTTTTTCGCCATTAAACCAATAAAACAGTCTTTTCATAAATAAATACTATAAAACTGTAACGAGAGCATATCTGTACATTAAGAGATATTATTGAAAAAAATTTAGATCCACTATTTAGATGCTCCTAAATAGTGTTTTTTTTAAATTGTCTATCGGTTGGGATATATGCAAAGATCACTGACTCAATTTTTACGACAAATTTACGAAAATAAAAAACCTAATGAAGTGTATTTGAAAAAAAAAAAGGATCAGCTAGATGGACCCGGACTTATCCTTAGTACCCACCTCTCATCCTCTAAAGGCCAATTTTATTTGGGTAACAACAGCTTTAAACATTATTAACAAAGTTATAGGTATAAAATAAACATAGCTAATAATACTTATCCACTATTTACAATTAAAGTGCACATAAGCAAACAAGTGTTTGTGAGGTACTTACAAAGCAATAAAATAATGAATAATATTAGCCCTGTTAAGAAACTGTCCCACCGTTGGGCACGGGCCTCCTCTCAAACTGAGAGGTCTTAGGCCATAGTGCACCACGCTGGCCCAGTGCGGGTTGGCGAACTTCACACACCTTCGAGAAATTCTTAGGCATGCAGGTTTCCTCACGATGTTTCCCTTCACCGTTCCATTCGAAAGCTTCGAAAGTAAATAAATATAAAAATATTTCAAACACTCAAAGAGACTTACGATTAATTAATACAGAAGTGATATGTATACTGTATTATAAGATATTAAATAGGTTTACGAAATGAGTGAGGGATAAATATTCGTGGGTATACTTAACGTGTTGCCGTGCATATAAATAAATAATAAGTAATATAGGGCCAAATAGTTTCTTTTCAGGCAAGGCAAGAAGTAGAAATTGCACGCCGTATCGAAAATGCCTGTGTTATGTATTGTTAATATATGTACGTATATAATAGTTATGTTAAATTGTGTCGCAAGCGCCAGTCTGCGAATATATGCCGTGACGGTGAGACGTTGTTTCATTCCAACCCAAGTACCTACCTGAATAATATAATATTTCTCAGCCTGGAGGAGCTTTTGATCGATGAAAGAGCTGTTGAAAGGCGACCTCCCAATAAAATTTAAGCGTAGACTCATGGATATGTGCCTTCTCCCCAGTAGCCGCGCCGTAGGTGACTACGGCGCACAGACTTGGTCTTCGACCAAACATCAGAAGTCCACGCTCCTGGTTTGTCAGCGTTCTATGGAGCGTAGTATTCTTAATATTAAACTTACCGACCATGACAGAAACACCACACTACGCTCCATAACGCAAACTGGCGACGCATGTCAAAAAGCCGCCTAGCTTAATTGGGACTAGGCCGGACATATCCGCCGCATAAATAACCATTGAGCCCAAATTATAACTGACTGGTCGCCACGAAGTACTAAAAGACAACGCGGTAGACCCAGGCGGAGATGGCGGGTCGAACTGGACAACTTTTTGAAAGACTGGCCTGATATGGCAACGAACAGAGAGGAGTGGAAAAAATGGAGGGAGGCCTTTGCCCAGGAGTGAGACACAAATGGCTCATAATAATGTATGGAAAGTGTAGTGTATAAGTACAGGTTAACGTTATTAAAAGAATTAGGTAAAATACAGTATCTTGCAGAATTCTTTTAATTTGATACGTATAGTTAAGTAACTAATTTACCTAAAAAAAATTTTTAAACAAATTTTTTGATCCAACGAAGAGATCAATATCACGAAATTTATCATTGTATGTTTTTGTGATTCTAGTAAGGACAGCGTTCTTGCCATAATTTGTTGAATGGAAGGGTACATGAAATAATGGGATATGTCTAATACGCAGTCAATAAGTGAATCAGCGCAGTCTAGACAACTACGCATAATGTCGATGAAATGCCACGATAAATCTAATTTTCCCATAAAATCAAAAACACGAGACATCAATCAAAAAAATCTTTTTTCACAATTAAAATCTTATTACTTTTGCCCCTCGGCGGGTTTTAAAAACGAATTACTGGCGAGAGGAGCCCTAATTCCGTATGCATCACGGCGCTGGCGGGCGTTCAGGGTTCGCGGACGAAATTGGGGTTCCGCAGAACTTTTGAGCCACACAGCTTGGGGATAGGGTGATCTTCTAGATTCATGCCTTGCTCTTGGATACCATCAGGCTGAATCGTAGGGTAGTGTGCAGAGAACATTAAAATAAGCAGTTGGTAGGTAGGGCATGTTAAGCGTGCATTATCGCCTAACGCACTTCATGTCCACACTTCCTTGTTTATTGCTGCGGTTTATTTAGGCTGGCTAGTTTCATTTCTATACTCGCTGGTGAGGCTGGCTGACCTTAATCTTATATAGGTTTTAGGTTCAGTGAGGAGGTCAACTCAACTACTGTGCGATTATTAAGATCCAAAACGTACATAATTATATGTACTCCCGAGGCCTAGTTGTCCGTTGGTGGAAAGGAGATGGAAGAATTAACTCGTTTGATTCCTGTACACACTTACCGAATGAGAACAAATAAACAACGTCACGCCTACATTGACATATAATTAGAAGGGGTGGTAGAGGCATATCGTATACCCCACTTTTCATCGACAATGTTAGGTCCCCGACGACGGACGAGCTTATTGTCATATAACGAACACAATTCCGGACTCCGTATTGATACTGAGGATTTTTCAATAGAAAAACATTTATTTATTTATTTGGGAAACATACAGAAATATAATGCTTAAACTAAGAATAATGTAAGGTATTTCAAAATCCAATTAAGTTTCCACCGTTAGAGACCGTGAGATAGTGAACAAGAGTTGCTAAAGTTAAGAGACTAGGTACATACAAAATGATATAGTAATAAATTTTGAAATTAAACTATTGATGAGAGTTTTGGATTTAAAGACTACATACTTACGATTCAAACTTAGGACCTCGTGATCGCCATGCTCATTATTCGCCACTACACCATTAAGGTAGTCTAGAAAGTTACAAAGCAAAATTAAAGTACGGTCAGCACTGTAAGAGCTTACCATTTACAGTTTTTCAAATAAATAGTACACTTTTATTTTGCAGACATTGGTGAACTAAAGCCAAATCATGACCAACATATTCGAATATATTTTTAGATCAAGAAAAATAATGAATTTGATGCCTATTAAAAGTGTGCAAGCGATTTGAAACACTGGGAATGTTAAGCTACTTTTGATGCTGAAAGTGCAAAACTCGGCGGATAAGATACATAAAATGTAATTTACAATGGAGGTATCCCAGTGGAGAAAACATGCATTTTCGTTCTATATCTCGCTTATCTATCTATCTATCTATCTATATCATCACGCCAGCTCCCTCGCGGGGTAGGCAGAGAGTACAGAGTTCCAACAGGTTCTTTCCTTACATACCTCTCTGGCTTCCTTCACTCTCATAGTTCGTCTCATACACACTCATATATCTCGCTTATAACAACATAAATAAAAAGTAAACTGTAACAACACCCGAGCTTAAAATAGGCGTTTCAGAAATAAAGTATTTTTGTGGAAATATTATATATTCCTCAAGCGACGGTGGCAGAAGTGTATTGAGTACACTCACTTTTCGCCGACGATGTTAAGTCCCATGTAATAGGGGGCGAGCCTATAGCCATATACCGGGTACAATTCCAGACTCCGGACTCATACTGGGAATTTTTGTTTGAAAACCTACATTTGTCTGACCCAGGATTGAACCCAGGTCCTCGAGATCACAAAGCGATACGCTTAGTTACGAGGCAGTCAAGTATTTTTGTGAATTTGCGGTATTTTCAGATTTCTGTGGTTAATGTACTACATAACTTTGTATAAATAAAAAATCACGCCATGACATTTAATTCAATGGTGTTAAGGCATAAAACTGAATAAAGTATAATTTCGTTTGGCAATTAGAACTATCACTATCCATCCTATGTGAAAAATACTATATATGGACTCTACAAGCAATAATACGTACACATAGGCAGAAATGGGTGGCACTATCCAATCAAAGTCCACAATTTGGTTGATATAAAAATCAGTCGTGTGTGTGGTCCTTTAAACTGTAAATCAAAGTCAAAAATAAAAATCGAACGTACGGGACCCGTCTAAATTTCGTATCCGATTTTTTTCTTCGCAACTTGGAAGTAACCCTCAGCAGTCGTGTAGGGTGACAAGTTTAATTTAAACTTTACGGGTCGAATAGGCCGCGGTCGAGTTTGGACGATTATAACTTTGAAGTGTTATTTTTAATGAGTTTTTGTGGATTCTGATATTATTAATGCATTGGATTTTCGAGTATTAAGTCCCTTAATTTTTGGTCTTAGCGCCTTTTGTGAAAACAAAAGTAATTTTCATATTGAGCGGCCATTCGGGAAATGTGGAGATTCGTTTAATACGTAGATAAAAGTGGGTGAATTAAAGTTGTTGAAACGTATCTTCAAGTTTTATTAAGTCCTGAATGGTGTTACTTAAATCTCTAAGGACTTAACTGACTAAGTATTATGGTTGGTTTTTGGAATTTGAAAGCTTAGACCAACAGTCACTTAAGTTTATTACTGAAATAAAAAAGCTGCAGTCTCAAATTTTAGGGCGCCTTCAAATTAGCCGCAGTACCGTACAGAAGCAGCACGGCTGCCACGCTGCGGCCGCACTGCTTTATAAATCCATATAAATAAAATAAAGCACAACGGCAGCGCTCCAACCGCGCTGCGCCCGCGCATTATTTCATTGATCGAACTTTCGAACCCAGAGCCATAAGCGCAACTGCGGCGCTACAGCCGCGCTGCCCCTGCGCGGGTACCGCGCACATTGCGGCTAATTTGAAGGCGCCCTAAAAACCTAAATTTTTCATGAAATTAAATAACCTAATTTTAAAATTCGTATTAATTTCAATTTGTATTGTATTTAAATGGTATAATTTCATTAATTTTACTTGTATGTACCGTAACACCGCTCCGGTCTCGTAATACCCATGTGAGATCTACGGAAAGGTCAAGCTTTATATTCATGTCTACTCAATTCATTTTGATACAACACATCGCAGATTTAAGTTTGATTATGGGTTTCAAGACAATAAAAGGCGAACTCGCGGTTTCTGCATAATAGAACAGACAAACCGACACACAGCTTTTTTTTAACATTGTATACAACAGCTCCTTTATAATTTTATAATAATACAGAGAGATAAAGAACGAAAATATTCATCACGCTCAACTTATCATTATTGAAATAATAATAAACCAAACAATCAGTACACGCCAGATGTCTTGCAGATCCCAAAACATATACACCCTTCAGTGTATTTAAAACCCTAACATTTGTCGATTAACGTTCGATTTGGTTTGGCGAAAATGTTATATATTAAATGAAATTGTATCAGCGGCCCATAATACCATAGAACAGGCAGTGAAAGGGTTAATATTGGTCAAATAAAGCCCCCGAACAATTTTTTTAATATTACAGATGTTTAAGTAGTTATTTTCAATAATAACATGTGTGTTTAATTTTGATGTTTAAAGGACCATACGACACCTATATGATGGCTCTTTGAAATTTAATAATTTGCAATTTAGATGTATTAAAATCCATTTATTAAAATGCTTGCCTCATCGGTCTACTGGTCCATTGTTCGGCTAGCGATCACGAGGTCCTGGGTTCGAATCCTGGGTCGGACAAATATATAACTATATAATCTGCACTCCAAGGAATTTATCTCCACATGGAATGACAGCTATAGCAAAAGACTACTACGACACAGTAGACTTCAGCTGAGGCAACTAATTGGAGCATATACAGGTCATTATGGCACAAAAGAACATCTACACAAGATGAACCTATCAAGCGACGTGGTATGCAGGAACTGTGATACAGAAACTGAAACCATGAAGCACATCTTTTGCAATTGCGACGCACTGGCTGCGCGACGAATGAAGCTACTGGGAGTGGGCTATCCAACTCCAGAGGAATTGCGGCTCTTCCCCCCTGCTGGAATCTACAATTTAGTACAGGGAGTATTTGCATCTCCAGGTACGTAAGAGCATCAGGGCAAGGACGGCACAAAATATCCCATCGGGTCGAAGTGCGCTTGAGGTCCTCTCAGTCCGAAAAGCCAAAAATAAGATAAGACAAGATATAATCTGTAGGTCCCTTGCGGGTAGAGAGTATACAGTTCCAACAGGTTTGTTCCGTACATACCTATCTGGCTTCCATCTCTCACACACACGCTCACCGGTTACGGAGATTCATGACTTGGTCTTCAAGTACCCTATTTTTACAACAGAGATCCTGCAAAGACTTGAAATTTGACATTTTGATTCAGTCTATCTATCTATCTCTATCTATATCATCACGCCAGCTCCCTCGCGGGGTAGGCAGAGAGTACAGAGTTCCAACAGGATCTTTCCTTACATTCCTCTCTGGCTTCCTCCACTCTCATAGTTCGTCTCATACACACTCGCCGGTTACGGAGACTCTTGACTTGCCCTTCAGCTAAGACACGGTCTATTTGGTCATGGTAAGATAGTCTAGGTCTTCCCCGGCACCTACATCCTTCCACTTTCGCATTGTATATCTGTTTTGTCATTCTTTCTTCTGGCATTCTTTCTATATGCCCGAACCAACGATTTTGATTCAGTTCCGATGACAATGCATTTTTATGGTATGCATGTCCTGATTCTACACACACGATTGGTTTCAGACGAAGGGCTATAGACGCAGCTCCTTAACTAACAACAGTATATACTTAATTTCACACATTTAATTGGCTTTTTTTAATTACACTAGTACAATAGCCAGGGCTATTAAAAATCTCGTTTTTAAAAACGTTCTTCTACCAATAATTTATTAGGTTCTTTGTTAATTTATCACACACATTAATTATTCAAATAAACCTTACAAGAAACTCATTCAATGTGAAAATATTAATCTTAAATTATTAGGATCATCCTCTGATAATTTGCTACTAAAGTAAGGATATCAAGAAAGATCTGTGTACCAGACAAGAGCGTAGAGTTATTTCAAGATATCCTTCCTGTTCGGCCATCATTCGGACGAATATGATAACGAACATCATCTTTCACGGTTACCAGAATCAAAACTTGCATCCCAAAACATAATCGCCGATATTTATTCTGCTCACAAACCGTGCGCCGCGTCAAACTAGGCTGGATGGCAGACAGGTGAAAAAAGCAAGTGTATCGTCCAACTTTCAATAGAACTTTTATCTACACAAGCTTTGAAGTTGAGACATCACTTCAGTCTGGTGCTAACTCGAGAACTTTCCAATTGCAATCTAAGTTATGAGAGACAACGGTAAATTTCTTCGTATTTATTTCTATCTATATCATCACTCTTGATCCCTTGCGAGGTAAGCAGAGAGTGAAGTTCCAACAGGTTCTTTCCTTCCTCGCTGGCTCCAATCTTATAGTAAAAGTATCACCTCAGTTTAATCTCGATATAATGTCAAGTTATTTAATTGAAAATCTATTGTTAATTACCTACTAATTTTAACTATCACAGTCTTAATAAGAATTATCTAAGTGAAATTGTTTATGCCATTTCAAAATTTTATCAGAATATCGTCTTAAATTTTGTTCAAGTTTCGGAGCGATTTCGATTCGGTCAACGTCATTGAAGGATTTGATATTTTACGAGAAAACTATTGGTGAGATTTATGGGATTAAGATTAGATCGAAACAGCTTTTTGAACATTTTCAATTACGAGAATTGGCCTTCCATTGTGTAAATTTAACGATTTAGTGCAGTGGTTAAGAGCCTAAGTCGCTCCGCCCACTGTGTCTAATAGTCGCGGGCTCGATTCCCGCACGGGACAAATCTTTGTGTTGTGTGGTCCACAACTATTTGTTCCGGTCTGGGTATTCGTGTATGTGAATTTTCATGTTTGTAAACGCACCCACGACACAGGAATAAATCCTACACCTTATAGTACTTACTAATCAGCTATTAAATTCGCCCCATGTTTTTTTACATTTAGATGTATCTATATTATCTAGCCAGATTAGGTATCAGGGTAGGCAGGGCGTAAAGAGTTCCAACTGTTTCTTTCTTTACGGGCTCTGGCTTCCTCTACCCTCATAGGCCGTCTCGTTCGTACTTTAGTCCGATTTAAAAACGTAGTATTTTGTTTTCAATCAATTTGATTAAGTTTGTTATTAAATTTTATTACGTGAGAGGCACACCTACTTTATAGCACTTAATAACATTCTGGACATCAATCAATCAATCAGCCTATCGCAGTCCACTGCTGGACATAGGCCTCTCCTAACACGCGCCATTGCACATGGTCCTCCGCCTTCCGCATCCAGTCTGTCCCAGCGACCTTACGCTTACCAAGTCGCGGTCTCCACTCTAGGACACGTTTGCTCCATCGGCCGTCGGTCCCCCTGCAGATGTGACCAGCCCATTCTGCAGATAATGATCATTTATTATGGAGGCTAAAACGTAGACTCGACAAACTTGGTGATAATTTGGTTATTGACGATACGCTTATAGGTTGTACCACATACAAACATCTGCACTCCTATCTGAATGCGAGTTTCCAACTTTTTGCAGTTTCGTTACATTTGTGTGCAACTTAACGCCTTTAGCTCTCACTGTATGAGTAAAATTACACACATATCATCCCTACGAGAGATATGGCCAAAGGAGATTTGAAATTACTTAAACGTTAATTTATCCCACAAACTTTTTACGTGAGCCTTGCCCTGACAGATTGTTCGATCTGCGTCTAATAGTGTTAATTATTTATAATTATGTGTAACATTATATGTATTAGTATACAGACATTTAACATACTATATTAAAATGATGCCACATTTATAAGCGACAACGACATTCTTAAGTAACTACAAATATTACGAGTACTCTGCTTTAAAATTATACAACAAAAAAATACAAAAATACACTAATACAATAAACTTTTAACATAAAAAAGGATACTACATTATGAAACTTAAAAGTAGGAACAGGAAAAATATAAAAAGTAAATGAAAAAAAAATACTAATACACTACCATAAAAAATGTATTTTATGAACGCTTGGCTTAAATAAATACTGGGTGTACCAAGTACGCCTATATCTTCCACTTCAGTGCAAAACGAGCGTTCCACACAAGCTTCGCTATAAGGAAGGTCCGCTAAGACTTGGAGACAGATTTTAATGGGATAAGTTTTCTAATATGAAAAATTTTTCAAGGTTTCCATGTCTGCGAAGTTTTCTTTTTATAGATTAAACATAACCGATTTAGGTACAAAATGAAAAGATAAAACTTAAAATTGAGTGTAATTACTGAATTTAATCAACACACATCCTTCATGCCTTCATTCCCGAAGTACTGGCAGAGGCGTGCTATGTCCAGCCACATTTCGCCGACGATGATAGGTCTCACATTTTCTGACTTCGAACTATATATGAACAAGCTGATGAAGACGATGATTATGAAGTGCAACTGAGAATGTTTCTCTAGTAAAAACTCCAATAGTCCCAGGATTCGATTTCAGGACTTTGTGATCTTTAGCCACACGATGCATCACTACACCAAAAGAGTAGTCCACAAATAATTATTCTGTTTTTTTTATTTCTGTACCTTTAGTGAAAGCTGATACAACTAGAAAATTATAGCTTTGAAAAAATTTACTTCAAAGTTCGAAGAATCTTTTTGTCTTTCTACTGAACTGATTCAAAAGTTAATTTGTTGATACAGATTATTTAACTATGGGGCTTAAGAAATTATTTTAATTAGTGTTGAAAATATCAAAATGTAATTATATATACATATATAGTTTATTTCCTATTTGAAGATTTAAATAAACGACACTTAAGGATTAAGGATTTTATTAATAAAATCAAAGTCAAATCAATCAACTACATCGGGGCGTATTATGCAACAGAGACGCGACCATGAATTTAAAGAAGCGCTTAACTGATATTTGCTTTTAACGGTTTGCGTTCACTCATCACTATGTCCTTGTGTATATTGATGTAATACATCATTTTACACTTGATTTTGGTTTAGTGTGGACGGTGGAGTGATATAAATATTTTGTATAAAAACGTTTCTGAAAGATGTTTATTTGTTGAGTAACTGACACACGTATTAGTGTTATCATAACTACACAATGTGTAATTGTAGCAAATTTTACAGATTTTAATTTATTCCTATTAATTGTATAAAGTTCATGTCGGATCAGTAAAGTATGTAGTATGTAAGGCAATCACGAGGACCTGAGTTCGAATCCTTGGTCCGACAAAGTGCGATAATTCCATCGAAAAAACTCATCCACCATCCGAAGCCTAGAAATCTGCCCGGTAGGTACACCTAATTACAATAGGCTCGTTCCCTATAAAATTGGGACCATATTGGGACCTAACATCGCCGGCAAAATGCGGGTGTACTCAGTACAACCCCGTAGAGAATATAGTCATGACTATGTGTTTTTAATAACCTTATTCTTCATAAAGTCAAGTTATTCAGTTCACAAGACATCTGTTAGTTTTCCAACTTAAATAACTCTTTTTCATATTAAAGAAAACTTTGTAACAAAATGAGTAAAAGATTCGGGTAGTTCGACATTTTAATGGCAGCTCACAACTTTCTAACGCTGAATCACACTTTGATTGTGTTCTGAGTTTGTGGAACATCTTCGAAAATCGACAGCCTCATTTGAAAAAGTGGGGCGGGAGATTTTTGGGGCGGAAACTGAGATAACAACTTTTATTTTCAAGAAAACCTAATATTTAAAAATACATGTATATCTATCTGTCTATATCATCACGCCAGATCCCATGCGGAGTAGTTTGGTGATTAGAGATCCAACAAGCTCCAACCAACCAAGTTCCAACAGACCTTTCTGGCTTCCTCCGCTCCCATTGTTTGTCACTTACTCGCTCGTCGGTTACGGAGACTCAAAAAAAAGTTAAAAGTAACACTTTGATTGTGTTCAGAGTTTTTCGAAAGATACGTGATACCCCTGGAGATTGGCGATAGGCTTACCCTGTCACTTTGAAGACACATCTACTTCGACGTAGTGGGGTGTATCCACCTATTTTTACACCCTTCCTCGTAAATGAGTCTTTTTATTAGTAAAAACTGAACCAAAAACCGCATAGTAGTGTCTGAGAGTAGCCCGTCCTTGAGAGGTGTACTGTAAACACCCAAATATAAAAAGAAAGCCGGCTTGGTCCAGTGGTTAAGAGCTTTAGTCGCTCAGCTTACTGGATTGAGTAGTCGAGCATTCGATTCTCGCACCGGACCAATACTTGTGACCCACAAATATTTGTTTTGGTCTGGGTGTTACTACATGTGAACTTAATTTTTGTAAACGCACCCACTACACAGGAATAATTCCTAGTATGGGGCTACGTTTTATAAATAACTTAAAAAAACAAACACAAAAAAAAACAGAAAGAAAAGAAGACGACGATTTTAAATCCAAAAACACCGGGCAGACTCTGGATTGCGATTAAGAATATTTCGATGGAAATAACACACTTCTTACAAACTAGGATTCGAATTAAGGACCTCATGATCGCAAGCTGCACTATAGGCCACATGACAAAGACAGATTTATAGTAAAGATTTAAATATTCAATCCACATTCAACATATTCAAACATGAACTTTATCTCCCGAACCGTAACCTGCTCCCAAGCGGGCCAACTTATCTATTCATTTTTCACTTGGCCAGTAATGGTAAACTAGTTACTCGGCCTTTGCTGCCCTAGCCAAGTTAGTCGAGTCTTTGTAACATCTATCCAAATCGAATTACATGCGGGGACGGTCACCGCCTCGCGGCGCCAGCCTGAGGATGAAAGGCAGGAGAGATAAGCGGAATTGCTTTGAAGAAGCTATGCAGATTTAGCCAAATTAAGATTTCTAATTTCCGAGGCGCTCGTAGCGCTGTGCGACCGCGGTGTTCTTACCGATCACCAAGGTTAAGCAGCGTTCGACTCGGTCGGCCTGAGATGGGTGACCGTTTGTGGCTTTTCATATTCGAGCGTCTCCGTGCTTCGGAAGGCACGTTAAGCCGTTGGTCCCGGTTACCACTTAATGTGGTAGTCGTTAAGCCGAGTTGGAAGCCTTATAGGCGGCTTGATAAGTTCCAACAGCAGGTGGCCACAAACCTGCCTCCACCAATCCGCACTGGGTCCGCGTGGTGGAGTATGACCTAATCTCTCTCACCTCGATTTGTGAGAGAAGGCCTTTGGCCAGCAGTGGGCAGTATAGGCTGATATTATTATTGCAAAGATTCGCGTAGTTATGTGATTGATGACACTGCGTTTTCTTGTAACTTCTCGTTATTATAACAATTGCATTAGCAGAGTTTTAGGTGAACTTTGTGATATATAAATGGATATTCTGAAACGAAGAAACGCGTTACATTTCTAGCCAATATGTTCTTTGCAATTACCTTTTTTGTACCTGTGGGAAAAAATCGTGCATAGGACTTCCGCGAGCCTCGGGGGAAGCTCGCGGGGCGCGTCCGATTCCTACCGGGCTAAAACTCCAGGGTGGCCGACATCAGCATTTTGGAGGGGCTCCGGTATTTTCGAATGGAACGCACCGGTGCCCCTGTTGTGCCGCGCTCCAAGGAGCTTACCATAGACTTGATAACTCGTTCCTCCCTGCACTGACGCGGTGCTCACGGTAGCGTGGGCCACACCACGCCGCCGTGTTCTTAGTAATCACCTAGGTTAAGCAGCGCTTGTCTCAGTCGATCAATGTGGTGGAACGTATATTGTAGTTCCGTTTTAGAGCTTTTCCGTGCTCTGAAAGAAACGTTATGTACGTCATTAATTCCGATTCCAATTTTCCGATTACATGTCACAAGTGTAAATAATTACTCTTTGTGCTCATGAGTAATGCCGTTTACTTACGAATCCATTTGCAAAATTGTCTCAACGATTTTAATATTCCTTTAGATCACGAACTTTCTACTAGATTAGATTACATGTCAAATAGCTTTGATAATTAAATTACCAAAGAAGATACTACTTCTCCAATTAATAATAATGATTGTAGTCGAGACTTGATAAATCAGCAGAAGACTTAAACTCTCTTAATAGTTCTATATTCTCAGATTCTAAGAACAATCAAAAAGACACGCCTATATTCTCTAAACTTTTGGACAACATGTAAAGTCCCATGTAATAAGGAGCATGTTGTCATTATACTGAGCACATGCCAGACTCGGAACTAATAGTCACTGGACATTTTTCTATCGAAAAACTACATATTGTCCACCATAGGATTCGTACCCAGGATCACGTCATCGCTACGCGCATTATTCGCCAAACTAAATTCTAGACAAACGAAGTCCAAGAGCAATCCGTTACAGATACCTCATTTGGTACAAATCACTATGGAAGAACTGCGCAAGAACCGACTCACAGAGATAATCGTGTGTGTGTAAGAGCACATCTGCTATATGAATCATATAAGACTTTCAGTTTCGTTAATTGACTTGTATACACGCACGTCTCCGCGTCATATATAAAAACTGTGTACTCAACGAAAGCGGAGAGCGAGACGGAAGCGTTAGAGAGGGCTGTGAGACAATCCCTTCCATTCCGGTCTCGGTCTCGAACCTATTCGCGCCTTTATTAAAAAGCGACAACCCGATATTTCGCGAACGCGTCCAGTCATAGAAACCTAACTCCCCTCCTATCAGCCGCTACCACCGTCTGCGGCATGTTCACCGACCCTCCCGATGCCCTTACAACCGTTCTTTCGAATACAGATACCGCACACAGGATCAGACACCGACCTCGCCGGCGAGATCGAAGAATCCCTTGCCCGCCGGCCGGTGCAGAGCACCACGACGAGACCCCTCTGCTCCCCCATAGCGACTGCCCTAGCTGAGGTCGTTCCTCCTTGAGGCGCCCTTGAGCTAGTTGCCCTCTTGCCCTTCTGGCTCGAGTGGTTGCACGCTCGCCCTCTTATCCGGTGAAGCTGTAAAGTCCCCGCGGCCAACAGCGTAGATCATTCACACACACACAAAAAAGAGACAATCCTGGTGACAGCGCGGGAAGGCGAGTGGTATAAATGGTAATGTGGGACTACTTTTTTTAAATTCTCTCCTTTCGCTTCCCGCTGTAGTTGAAGACGCAGCCTAGAATAACTGGGTTACTTCCTAGTTAAGCTTCTGTTCCAACCTGTAGGTAATCAAAACGTTTGAATTCCAGAACTGCAGCTATCAAAATCACAAAGTGTTTAACTTGTTCCAACGCCAGCAATGTTTGTACTAACACTTGTAAAGTTATTTTCATTATATCTTCGACAAGCGGTGGCTACGTTTCCACATGTTTAGTCTACCGTGTATTTAGAGTCCCTATTCGTTACGACCAATAAATAAAACACCGTCACACCTATATTCCCCAAGCGGGGGTGGCAGAGGTGTACTGTGTACACTTAATTTTCGCCGACAAGGTTAGGTCTTATATGATAGAGTTCGGACTGACACTAGGAATTTTCTATAGACTATCTTACCATGACCAAATAGACCGAGTCTTATCTGAATGACAAGTTAAGAGTCTCCGTAACCGGTGGAGTGGAGGAAGCCAGAGAGGTATGTAAGAAAAGAACCCGTTGGAACTCTGTGCTCTCTGCCTACCCCACAAGGGATCTGGTGTGATGATATAGACAAACTACATTTGTTCGACCTAGGATTTAACCCGGGACCTCGTGATTGTAAAGCGCACCATTCGCACACTGGGCCAACGAGGCAGTCGTTACGACTCATTAAACATATAACGAGGCGGCTTGGTCCAGTGGTTCGACGAAAGTCGCTCCGATCACTGGATCTAGTAGTCGCGGGTTCTAACCCAGTGCGGGACAAATCTTTGTATGGCACCACAAATATTTGTTTTGGTCTGGGTGTTAATGTATGTGAATTTCGTATTTGTAAAAGCGCCCTCAATCGAGGTGCTCATAGCGCTGTGGGGCCGTGGTGTTCTCACCGATCACCAAGGTTAAGCAGCGTTCGACTGGGTCGGCCTGAGATGGGTGACCGTTGTGACATTTTCATATCGAGGGTCTCCGTGCTTCGGAAGGCACCGCCCTTGGTCCCGGTAACTATTTAATGTGGTAGTCTTTAAGTCGAGTTAGAAGCGTTATAGGCGGCTTAATAAGTTCCAACAGCAGGTGGCTACAAACCTGCCTCCAGCAATCCGCACTGGGTCCGCGTGGTGGAGTATGACCTAATCTCTCTCACCTCGATTTGTGAGAGAAGGCCTTTGCCCAGCAGTGGGCAGTTTAGGCTGCTATTGTAAACGCAGCCGCGATACAGGAATAATTCTAGTGTAGTGTTTTTAAAGAAAGATAACTAAAGTGTACTTCAGTAATATCAGAATATCATTACACAATCATTTCACTAAGTTATCGTATCGCTCCCCGTTTGATCAAAGCGAATAAGGACCCAGGGGGCGTTTAGTTTTAGAGTTAACTAATTTTAATTAACTTCGGACAACCCGGCCTCGGGTTTTGTTGGTTAATGCTTTACACACGGAAATTAATTCTTAACTTCGTAACGGAAATTGTTGCGTTATCTACATTCATAGGATAATTTCGCATGAAAAATATCTATCTATCTATATCATCACGCCAGGTCCCTTGCGGGGTAGGCAGAGAGTTCCAACAGGTTCTTTCCTTACATACCTCTCTGGCTTCCTCCACTCTCATAGTTCGTCTCATACACGTTCGCCGGTTACGGAGACTCTTGACTTTTCCTTCAGATAAGACTCGGTTTATTTGGTCGTGGTAAGATAGTCTAGGTCTTCCCCGGTACCTGCATCCTTCCACTTTCACATTGTATATCTGTTTTGTAATTCTTTCATCTGGCATTCTTTCCATATGCCCGACCCAACGGAGCACACCCTTTCTCATCTTTACACCGATACTATCTTTCATACCTACTCGCTTTCTTACTACGCTGTTGCTAATGCGGTCGGTCAGCCTCACTCCGCACATCTTCCGAAGAGCTCGCATTTTCACCGCATTTATCCTACTTTCATTCTCCTTCTTACATACCCAGCTCTCGCTACCATATAACAGCGTTGGGACAAGAACTCCGCAGCTGCGCCTTATGGCTTAAGTGCCGGCTCCCAAGTAGCTTTCCCATCACACCATTCACCCTGTTCCCTGCACTCACTCTTCTCTCTATGTCAGCGGTATATTTCCCATCCTTACTGAAGGCGCATCCAAGATATACAAACTCATTCACTTGTTCCAGCACATCGTTACCAACCAAAATCCTAACATTCGTTCTGGTTTCTTCCCTTTCAAAAACCATGAAAAATATCATTTTTATATTCCCCAATGGGGAGTTGTGGATCTGTGTTCTACACCCACATTTGGCCAACTATGTTAGATCCAAAAGAGGGTGAGCCCACTACCATTACACCGAACACAATTTAAGAATCCGAACTGATACTTAAACTTTCTTAGCTAAAAATACTCAATAGCACTTTCTCCGACCTACGATTCGAACTCAGGACCTCGTAATCGCTAGGTGCTTCATACAGCACTAGACCAACAAGGCATTTGAAGTTTGCACAAATTCCTAAATTATCTAAAACCATTGACAATCATCAGACATCCTCGACGTCCAAAATTAATGGAGGACATCCGAAAAAAGCGATTGGAGATGCCTACATCAGCAGTGGACAGGTAAAGGCTGAAATTATGATGATGATCCGAAAAAAAAATCTGGGGGGGGGGGGTACCACAATCTCCTTAACGAAACTATTTTAATCTTACTTTGCGCTGAAAAAGAGTTAGTTATAAACTGTGTATATCCATATCTCTTTCTTAAAGCAAAGTAACATTATAATAGCACCACGCACATAATACATTCACACCTTAATTTCACAAGCTGAAATTGTCGCCACAATACGTGCCAGATTTCACATTCCAAACAAAGTCTTGAACTGAATTCCCTTCGTCCCAACATCCCAGTTTTTATCTTATTATCTTGACATGAGCAAAGCATCACACAGCAAGCAAATATAAAGAGGAGATTACATTATTAGATTTTCTATACAATCAAGTGTGTCATTGTGCGGGGTAGCGCTGGATGAAGAGGATGTTACACCCCGCCCACTTCTGTATTTGCCATCTAGTTGAGAATGACTGACGTAAACCACGCCCACCGCGATGACGTCAGGGCCTAGTTGGAAGACACAGTGCACTGTTGCTTAAGCCAACTCTTACACTCGCCGGTTACGTATACTTGCCTCGCCCTTTAGATAAGACCTTCATTTAATTTCTAGATTTAAATCACAGCCAATTCCAAAGAGCACCATACCCAAATTAAACCATAACAGATTCAGACTTAAACACGATATGTGCCAGAATTTACACTCCAAACAAAATCTTGAGATAAATTCCCTTCGTACTAACATCCCAGTTCCTATCTAACCATCTCGACACAGACACGAACGTAAAGTGGTGCTTATCTGACATCACCTGAGCTGGCTCGCTCACGACCTGAATTAGAATTAGCCTTGACAGTTTAAAAAACGTCTGATTTCAGGATTGCGGCTAAAAGGTGAGAATCTCGTTACCTTTAAAGCCGTTATGTTTAAAATCCATTTTTGGGAGTGCTAAGAACAAACTATCTAATGTTATAGCGCGCTGTTACGTACATTATAGTCTTTTTCACGAGACATGGCTAGGGGGTCGTTTGGGATTTGACATTAAAAATGTGGTAAGGATATAATTAAATGAATAGAATCGATTGAAAAATAGTATAGAAATAATTTGTAATGGATAAAGAATCGATTTTAATTACAATAATTTAGGAAAAAAGAAAAACAAAATTCCAAATTTCATTATTTATTGACGAATGAAGGGATTCGTCAGAAAGGGATCTGTCAAATAGCTGAATTCGTCGAGCACGAGAATTATTATATTACATAAAAATCTTTATTAATTTCTTGACTTTAATTATATCATGTATTTTAATGTTAAAATTGCCAATCGATTTTGTACAATTATAAAAACAATTGATCAATTATAACGATTTCATTATGTCTGTCCCTAAAACGCAAACCGTTCCAATTTAGATAATTAAGAAATAGAGTTATAAAATGTTAAGCTTTTTTAAGTAATTACTCAAATTTATAAACAGTATATGTTTTAATTGCAAATTGAAATAGATAGACTGCCTTGTTGGTCTGGTAGCAAAGCGCAACGCTTTGTGATCACGACGTCCTGGGTTCAAATCTTAGGTTGGACAAATGTAGTTTTTCTAACGAAAAATTCCTAGTATGAGTCCGGAGTCTGGAATTGTGCCCGGTATATGGCAATAGGCTCGCTCCCTATTATATAGGACCTAACATCGTCGGCGAAAAATGGGTGTACTCAGTACACCTCTGCCACCCCCGCTTTGGGAATATAGGCGTGACGGTGTGTTTGATAAAAATCTAAATACCACTTCGCTCGACCTACGTCTCGAAACTTAGACCATTACCAACCATACGCCACTGGACCGACAAGCCAGGAAAATTCCATCACCTCAAAAAAGTGAGAAAAAAGGAATGTTAAAAAACAACAGAAGCCCCCGACATGATGGGAAATACGAATCGAAAGTAAGTATCGAATTCCGTTATTTTCACCATAAAATCCTTCGGAAAGGTAAAGCTGTATTGAATAAGGGAAATCATTTATTTTTATGTTATTTTTACGAGGCGACCTCTATTAGATTGTTTCGTCGCTATTATGACTTCTTTCTGTGATACGGTTGAGATGACAATACGATCAAGGGAATGATTTCTATCTCTACGTACGTATTTATAAGATAAAGTATTGATTGAAACCTTACTCTCTGTCTCTCACTCTTGGATCGAAGATAAATACGTTTAATGCCAGCTTTGTCGTCCGAGCATGACCTATTTTTATCTCAATTTGATTTGTGAGAGATGGTGTTTGCCCAGAAGAAAGCATTATGGGCAGATTTTTCATATTTCGCTGATATTCACAGGCTTTATCCGGTCCTTTGTAAGGTTTGTATAAGGATATGTTGATGTTTTTGTATTTCGCTACGATTCACGAGTTTTGTATCGATCTTTGGAAGGCTTGTGTGCGAACATAGATTTATAAAGTAGTTTTTTGCCAGAAATTAATGTTGTGTCACCGATGGAAATTAAGAAATCTAAACAACGAACAGACCCTAGCCCATGGAAAGACTATTGTAAATTATGAAAAAGGAATCGGTCTTGGGAGTACAGTTGGGAAGGATACCTAAATATCCGTGGATAGACTGAGTTATCCGTAAAGTTGTTCTGTTGTTGTGATTTGTGAGCTTATGCCTAAGAAAACAGACAGATTTTTCTGTCAATACAGTATTTAATATTACAGTTCTCGGTATTGTAAGTTTGATTGAATATTCGGACATGAGAACTTACTTACTTTTTCGAGAACAATATCATATCACATTTACATATGTATCTAAGTGATAAAACTCGTGTTGACCACAGGGGACTTAGCATGAACAGATTGGCGTTAGCGTAACGCTATCAAGTTGATATTCCATTCTTTTTACATTACAAATTTACTATCTAAAGATGAAGTAACAGCACGCTTTCTCGACAACATCACTCTAACGTCAATCTGTTCCTACTAAGCCCCCTGCAAATGCAAAATGTACAGGAATAGCCCAAAATTCGCACTGTTTTCTCAAAGAACAGTGGTACATCGTCAAAATGGTATTTATCTACGGTATACGGAAAGCAAAATGGATTTACCATTGTAAAAGATGCAGACAAGTATACTCCTTTTAACACCACTCTAAAATTTGGTCAATATTTAAATACACCAAGTGGTTAACCATTTTAGACTTGACAAATAAAAGAGAATATCTTAAGATACCTATTTTTGTTATACATGGAAATATTTAGGTTACAATCTTTTAAGTAAATTGTAAATATAAACGAGTTAAAAGGTTGACGGCCCTTTTTGGGAATACAATCAAAGTGTCAAGTTGTTAAGAGTTTTGTCAATTTAATGAGTTTGTATTGGTGGAAAATGGTTTGAGAACATGTCTGTTTGGATAAAAGTAACTTCACTTGGACGCTTAAGTTACGTATTTACTTCGAGGACACTATTTATCTATCTATATCATAACGCCAGATCCCTTGCGGGGTAGGCAGAGAGTACAGAGTTCCAACAGGTTATTTCCTTACCTCTCTGGCTTCCTCCACTCTCACAATTCGTCTCATACACCCTCGACGGTTACGGAGCCTCCTGACCTGTCCCTCAGATAAGACTCTGTCTATTTGGTCATGGTAAGATAGGCTAGGTCTTCTCCGGTACCTACATCCTTCCACTTTTGCATTGTATATCTGTTTTGTCATTCTTTCTTCGGACATTATTTATGTAAAATACTCTTTATGCCTTTGGACAACCTATGGTTTAAGAAGTTGCACTATTCTATAATATATCAGACAAATGCAAAGTTAATAATTTATATGGCTTCAGAACTTTTTTTGGTGCTAGTTTTTTAGGTGCAACTGAACAAACATGTCTTTAATAAGCATTGTAATTTTACATCTTCTACTTTTTTTATTTTAAATTATACTAAATTGAAATACCTATTCAAGTTATGGTATTCTTTTTAACTTTGGTCTACGGTAACATGCGTGTTGGTCTGTCATTCGGGTCTTATCTCTGGAAGTGTTGTTTACGAGAACACGTAACCACTACACGGAAAAATGTGTAGAATGCCATGCTTAAGTGAAACGTAGAAGATTTTATCATATGTTTATTATTGTTGTAAACATACGTTGTCGATTCTTCTCCAAACCTCGCCATAAGTAGAAATAAACAAATCTGCATATTTGTATTTTGATAGGAAAGAATAACACCAAGTAAATATATTAATTTATTTAATACTTATTGCGCAATACATTTTCTACCAGTCTACCTAATTGTGATGCAGTAACTATTAAAGCAGGTGCAAATTCACAAGAAGCAAAAAAAAAAACTAAATCTGTGGAACAAATAAATATTAGATCATACAAATCAAAAATACATAGACATACTACTTACATACATATCTCTGACTAAATATATACACATATAAATAAATTATACACATAATACATACATATTTATAATAAGACAAAATTTTATTGAGACAATTCTGCCAAAGTTAGGTGAAGATACTGTGTACTTTCCTTTTTAAGGCAAGCGATTTGTAGCCATCCTGATATCCTGAGGTAGTGCATTCCACAGTAAGATGGATTGGACAAAGAAAGATGAGTGAATAAAATCAGAACGGTGAGGAGGGAATATTGAACTGTCCCGTCCCATTGGTTTAGCATGTTTCATCATCATCTCAGTATATACGTGTCTACTGCTGATCATAGGCCACCCCAATAGCTCTCCAGCGCAGCCGGTCCGATGCCATCCGCATCCAACGACTTCCTGCGATCCTTACAAGATCGTCGGTCCATCTGGTAGGCGGTCGTCCCACGCTGCACTTGCCAATACGTAGTCTCCACTCTAGAATCTTGCAGCATGAAGTGACGCTGAGTAAAGTATGTAATAAAGGACTAATTTGGTAATACTAAAGTGAGATAAATAATGAAAGGCCTAAACTACGGCTTCTTTCGTCCGTTTTCTACGTTTTGATTTGGCGCTTAGGGAATATAGGCGTGAAGGTTTTTATAATTCTTAGACTATTAAACTCAAACCGTTTATTTTGCATTAACCCTGCAGGGGTGTTTTTGTAAACTTACTAATCTACTGACGGCTCGGAACGCGGCCTCCACTGAGATCCGGCAAGAAACTCATCGGGCTTGTCTTTTTTGTCTTATTCTCCATTCATTTTTTTATTATTTTCTGTATAGATACATACATTTTTATATTATACTAAATCATTTATGCGATCCACCTCCAGTGTAATGCCTTATGAGTGTGATAGAATACTAATAATAATATTTTTAAATATATGGCGCTCGTAGCACTGTGCGACCCCGGTGTTCCTACCGATTACCAAGGTTACGCAGCGTTCGACTCGGTCGGCCCGAGATGGGTGACCGTTTGTGGCATTTTCATATTCGAGCGTCTCCGTGCTTCGGAAGGCAGGTTAAGCCGTTGGTTCCGGCTACCAATTAATGTGGTAGTCGTTAAGCCGAATTGGAAGCCTTAAAGGCGGCTTGATAAGTTCCAACAGCAGGTTGACACAAACCTGCCTCCGCCAATTCGCACTGGGTCTGCGTGGTGAAGTATGATCTAATCTCTCTCACCTCGATTAGTGAGAGAAGGCCTTTGTCCAGCAGTGGGCAGTATAGGCTGATATTATTTTTATTATATTATAATATTAACTATTTTCGGATTTTATCGCGGGTTGTAACAAAAATATTTAGCCTATGACCTTTGGACGTCTAAAGGTACGTTCAAACCAACGCGTTTAGCCGCGGCCGCGGTGGCGTCCCCGGTGGTGATTACGGTGGCGATCAGTATTTCCCTATGATTGCGCGTGCAGACACCGCCCGGATAGCGCGTGCGGGACACAGGACGCGTTGTTGTGAACATTTGGATTTCAGCTGATCGCCACCGTGCACGCCACCGCGGGCCCGGCCTAACGCGTTGGTTTAGCCGTATCTTAACAACTCATTCCCTCCCGTGACGATGGGTGCTGTAAAGCACTCAAAATGTCGGGAAAATTACGATAAAATCCAAGAAATACTTTTATGTCATATGTAATATGCGCGTAAAACCAGGAAGTCAGTAACTTAATTATCTGTAAGTGACTGCCACGTTGGTCTAGAGGCAAAGCGCATCGCTTTATGATCACGAAGTCCTAGGTTCTAATCCTTGGTCGGACATATCTAGTTTTCCTAACGAAAACTTCCCAGTATGAGTCCGGAGTCTGGCAATAGGCTCAATTACATGGGACCTAACATCGTCGGCGAAAAGTGGGTGTACTCAGTACACCGCTGCAACCGCTTGGGGACACAACTTCAACATCTTAAAGTCCCAAAATACCAACTCATCAATTTAGAACAACAAGAAAATGCACGTACTCGTAAACTAGCGGCTCGCTTTGTATATGTTCACGCAAATAGCGTGGCGGGGTCGGCTGAGAAACAACCGTGTCACATCAACAAGAATTGCACAATACACGAGTGTGCTCCACTTGGCACCGAAATATATGCAATGTTGAAATTACGTGTTTGAAAAATCGTCGCTTTAGTAGTGAAAAGATGTAACTCAAGATTTTTCCTGAATTGACTTATGATAAATTTGAGTCCATGAACAAGAAACATGACAATGCAAACGGAAAGTCTTTCTTTGAATTAATAAGCTTTAAAGCTTTTCATTAAATCATATAATATCAGCCTCTACTACCCACTGCTGGACAAAGGCCTTCTTTCACAAATCGAGGTGAGAGAGATTAGGTCATACTCCACCACGCGGACCCAGTGCGGATTGATGGAGGCAGGTTTGTGGCCACCCGCTGTTGGAACTTATCAAGCCGCCTTTAGGGCTTTCAACTCGGCTTAACGACTACACCATTAAGTGGTAGCCGGGACCAATGTCTTAACGTGCCTTCCGAAGCACGGAGACGCTCGAATATGAAAATGCCACAAACGGTCACCCACATCTCAGGCCAACCAAGTCGAACGCTGCTTAAATTTGGTAATCGGTAAAAACACCGCGGTCGCACAGCACTACGAGCGCCTCAGTTTATATTGAAAATCATGTATTTCTTATGTTGTTTTGACCTGATGTGATATGTGACTAAGACCTAATCACTAGGTGTACCATGAGCGTCTCTTCAAAATAAACACTCTCAGTTTTGTTCTAGGGACAATTATTGTTTTTCGCCCAAGACAAGAGGCCGAAAAAATTATATTGCCTTTATAAAGTTACCACTTAAAAAAATATCTCCGTAATATAAGACAAATTCTTCAACGTTGTTAACTCATGAAATTTCAAGGTGGAGAAGCAGAAAATTGTCAAATTCAATTTGACAATGTAAAATCTAATATTGTAGGTGAGTGGGACCAGGGCGTTTGGGCTGGCGTTCACAGATGAATGGGCAATGAAATTAGGTTCGTTTAAAGAATTTTATGAAACGGTAGGGTTTTAGCGTTGAAATTTGTTGCTCGGAAACATATAGGTAGGTAAATACGGCTTTAGATATTAAGAAATAAAATGGTTGGGTGGTTCTCCAACTATTGTTATGTTATCGGATAATATAGTGGTACCATTTATTTCTAACTTAAACTCTGAACTGACTGCCTCGTTGCTTTAGTGGCAAAGCGCATCGCTTTGTGATCACGAGCTCTTGGGTTCAAATCCTAGGTCGGGCAAACGTAGTTTTTCTAATAATAAATTCCCAGGATCAGTCCAGAATCTGGAACTGTGCCCGGTATATGGCAATAGGCTCGACCCCTATTACATGGGACCTAGCATTGTCGGCGAAAAGTGGGTGTACTCAGTACACCTCTGCCACCCTCGCTTGGGTAACATAGGTGTGTATATGTTTGATTGTTTGAAAAATATGTTTATTATTTCTTCAAGAAATACTGGCTGTAGCCTGAAATCTTGCCTGAAATAGACATAGATGTTTATTACATTATCCCACGTCCCCCTTCAAATTTCGACCTAAATAATGTTTGATCATAACAGAATTTCTCGGACAATACAAATAAATTTCTTTGTGAAATAACCACAATAGATGTCTAGGCTTTGTATAAAAACAATTTTGTTTCACAAACATTCCGCTATGTAATTCTATTATGATTACCACCAAATTTACATCACTCACATAAGTGTGCAGGGAAGTATCACTATATAATTGCGAGTAACCATTGGTAGATGGCGTACAACGCTTAATAATCATTCTCAATAGAAAAAGTGAAACGCGCAAGAAGAATTCTCGCGATGCGTTATATATCATCATCGTTTGACGGACTATTTAGCCTTCCCCCCCCCCATTTCTGACACCACAGCGCACCGCCAGTCACACCGTCAGCCCGCCCACGGTCTTCGACTGGCCACCAGCAGCAACAACCATCAAGAGGCCGGGAGTGGACACGCACGAAGACGCCGCCGTAGCTGGTCGCCTGCCGGGCAGCGCCAACAAGTCAACCCGGCAGTGCTTGACCGCACGGCGACGCGAAGAACTCTCCCCACTCCGGCCTCCCCACACCAGACTCCACGCCCCAACGGCCACGACCGGCCCGGTGATGCCCGATCGCCCGCTGAGCCCCAGCGGAGCTGTATCGCATTACCTGGCGAAGAAAGAAGAGGGGCCCCCACGAAATCGCTGTCTCCTGCTGGTCACCTCGCTGGGCTTCCATAGGTTCGCCTATGGTCTCACCCGGTTGGGCTGACCGCGGAGGCGGCGTGAACATACTCTTGACGGCCTCCCACGCGGGATCAACGCAGAAGACCAGGGACGCTGTCCCACAACAAGGACCCGATCATATTAATGATCGGCGATTGACACCTCGGCCAGGGGGCCGTTGCCCCGACGCCGATTCCCCACACTCTTGCGGGTGTGTGCGAAGACCCGACCGTGACTATTTAGCGCAGTGGTTAGGAGCTTAAGCCGCTTCGCCCACTGTTTCTTTAGTCGCGGGTTCGATTCCCGTACGGGACAAATCTTTTTGTAATCCACAATTATTTATTTCGGTCTGGATATATGTGAATTTTTATGTTCGTAAACGCACCCACGACGCAGTCATAAATCCTATTATTTATACTACATATTTATTAAAAAAACCCTTTTGGGGGTAAGCAGAGTGTACGAATTTCCATAAGGTTCTTTCCTTACAGACCTTTTAGCTTCCTTCACCTTCCTAATCCGTCTCGTTTATAACCATATATTTATACTGTAATATAACCGACCTAACATTCAGTCTGCGTTATAATATGCCGTTTCAAGATTCTAGCCACAATTGGTCCCGTTTTAAATGTTTTTATAGACCGGATGTTATCTGACAGGAGTCTGCATAACCGGCGAGCGTGTATGCGACGAAATATGACAGTGGAGTGAGGAAGAGAGAGATCTGTAAGAACCTGTTGGAACTCTGTCCTCTCTGCCTACTCCGCAAGGGTTCTGGCGTGATAATATAGATATGTAGTCCCAACGATATTGTCAGTATGCTTCTAGACAAAACCCAAAATGATGTAGGCAACATCTTCCATTTACATGATGCGACAAGGACCTTTCCGCCCATAGATGACATTGACAGGGGGCGTTGGTATAAAATTAAGGCTACCATTTAGTAACATTTTTCTACTTCCAGGGAAATATTTCAACAGATGGGGGACTGTTAATAATTAAAAAAGAACTTGGGTAAATTTCATAGCAAACGGCAACTTTTCGACTGTCATATGGCATTTCTTTTGATGCCGGTGTTAGTTCCGATTTTAGGACCCTCCTGATGCTCTTACATTTCTTCTTTCGGGTACAGATACCGCACACAGTACCAGACACCGACCTCGCCGGCGAGGTCGAAGAATCCCTTGCTTCCCGGCCGGTGCAGAGCACCACGGCGAGACACCTAGTATATGCCCTCCCCCATAGCGACTGCCCAAGCCGAGGCCGTTTTCCCTTGATGCGCCTTTTAGCTAGTTGCCCCCTTGCACTTCTAGCTCGAGCGTAGTGGTTGCACGCTCGCCCTCTTGTCCGGTGAAGCTGAAAAGGCCCAGCGGCTAACAGCGTAGGTCAATGAAGTGGTGATTTGCGCATTTCAACATTTTTTATTGTAGACCTATGCGCTATCTACCAATATTCAAAATTTCCTTAGAAAAGTCCCTATTAC
This sequence comes from Phalera bucephala, assembly GCA_905147815.2. Lineage (NCBI taxonomy): Eukaryota > Metazoa > Arthropoda > Insecta > Lepidoptera > Notodontidae > Phalera > Phalera bucephala. The sequence continues at coordinate 13,285,546 of LR990633.1, forward strand.
CAAATAACGACGCTTTACTAACAATAATGTTCTTAAAAAGCGCTTGAATCTTAATGATCAATTTCTCAACGACATTTACAACAATACCTACATTCAAAATCCCTCAGACCAACTCAACAGGTCTGAAAAACCGATATCAGACCGAAATAGTCTCAATACGGTTAGCGAGAAGGCGAACAAGCCAATAAAGCCCGGCCAGCTGACCACAAGACTACCACGCCCCGCCCGTTGAGACAAGGGTGCGAAATTGGTCCAAGATATAGGACGAAGCGAGAATTGGAGCGCAGTATACAAGGTGTAACAGAATTAACCCAAGACCTGAAAGTAGTTTATTCTAAATCGGTTATTGAATTGATCACAACAATTATTAATGTATCTTACATTTTTTTTTAAATTTGAAAAAATGCTATTACTCCTACAATACGCTATTAAAAACTATTTTATTTTAAATCCAAAGCAATACGGAGATTACAAATGCATTTCTAAAACGTATTTCTCAATGCGCACATATACACAAGTTTTATTGATAATTGGGGTATAAAAGTACTTAAGTTAAAAAAAGGGTAATAAACTTTAAATTTGGAAATTTGGTTTTTCCATTAAATTTGTGAAGCAATTATCTAATTGGGGTGTCTTGAGGTCTTGCGTTATATACGATGCACCTTGTATACACACTTAGGAACGTAAGTAGCTCAAGATTTTCAGTTTTACATCTACCTTTATATCATCACTCCAGATTCCTTACGGTGAGCAGACAGTCCAAAGTTCCAACAGGTTCTTTCCTTGCAGAACTTTCTCGCGTCCTTTACTCTCATAGTGTGCTCACATACTCGCTATGTGCGTGGATCTTTACCAAGAAGATTGGCTACATAAGTCACATGCGAGCGCACGATCGTCAACAATAAACGAGTTGATGCAGTCGCCGTGGCCGAAATCGGTCTGATCTCATCATTATGATAACCAGTTTGGAAACGTGCTCGAGATGTTGGCAACAGGTTCGCCCCCTATTCCATTGGGACCGAACATCGATATGTACCTACACCGTTACCACCCCCACTTGGGGAATACAGTCATGTGATTTTTTTTATATCGATCTCGTATCTTGTAACTTGAACCTCAAGGTCAGTAAATGCCAAACTTTCTTCATAATACCGTGAACATTCCTCCGCAATCGATCTGTTGAGTAAGAAACGATTTGTCGTAGAGACCCTTATAACCTTGAATGTCACCACAGAAATCATAATAATAAAATTGAAGAAGTGACATATGTCACGATTTTGCTCAAAAACACTGTCGCTGCTTTGCATACATGCACAGTGAAAAAGTTAGACCCAGACTCACATACACTCGCACTATTTATATATTATCTCGCCAGGTCCAGGTAGGCAGAGAGGACAGAGTTCCAACAGGTTCTTTCCTTACAGACCTCCCTGGCTTCCTCCACTTTCATAGTTCGTCTCATACATGCCTCCGTTTACGTAGACTCTCGACTTGCCCTTCGGATAAGACACTGTCTTTTTGGCCACGGTAAGATAGTCTAGGTCTTCCCCGATACCTACATCCTTCCACTTTCACATTGTATATCTGGTTTGTTACTAATTGTTTTTTGTTCTATATCATCACGCCAGATCCCTTACGGGGTAGTCAGAGAGTACAGAGTTCCAACAGGTTCTTTCCTTTACTTATTGTTTTACCTTATAAATACAGTTACAGGTTTTGGAAGACTTTCATACTACGAGTAATTTTTTCACATGTATGGCGAGTTCGCGCGGATGTATCTACCTAGATAAATAGATAGAATACCTTTAATAGTGCAACAAATGCATTACAGTAATAATTGTGATACAAGATACGGGTGCTATTATAATATCAGCCTATACTGCCCGCTGCTGGACAAAGGCCTTCTCTCACAAATCGAGGTAAGAGAGACTAGGTCATACTCCACCACGCGGACCCAGTGCCAGACTGCCTCGTTGGTCTGGTGGCAAAGCGCATCGCTTTGTGATCACGAGGTCCTGGGTTCAAATCCTAGGTCGGACAAATGTAGTTTTTCTAACGAAAAATTCCCAGTAAGAGTCCGGAGTCTGGAATTGTGCCCGGTATATGGCAATAGGCTCGCCCCCTATTACATGGGGCCTAACATCGTCGACGAAACGTGGGTGTACTCAGTACACCTCTGCCACCCCCTTTGGGGAATATAGGCGTGACGGTGATTTTTTTTTTTGTTTTTTTCGGTGTCTCGCTATTGACAACTGAGAAGAAGTAGTTCTTAACCATCATTTTAAAAGTAACCAAGTCTGCGTACGTCTAATTGACTCTGGTAATGCATTTCACAAGCAGACAGCTTGTACTGAAAATCTTTCGCCGATGACCGATCTTTTAGGAACCTTCAATGTGCTTCGTAAAAGAAATCAAGTTGTTCTTTAAGATAGGAGGGAGATGCTGAATTAAACAGGATCTTGTATAAAAGCAATAATAAGTGATTACTACGGCGAAAACGAATTATCATACGAGGCTTTTAAGTTCTGTCGTTTCCATATTTTCCGGCAATTTAGAATTAGGAACTGTTCTTTATTCGAATGTGTTTAAATTTTTAATCTCAAAACAGTTGAAAGTATTAGGATTAATCTATCTATCTATCTATAACCTCACGCCAGATCCCTTGCGGGGTAGGCAGAGAGTACAGAGTTCCAACAGGTTCTTTCCTTACATACCTCTCTGGCTTCCTCGACTCTCATAGTTCGTCTCATACACGCTCGCCGGTTACGGAGACTCTTGACTTTTTCATCAGATAAGACTCGGTTTATTTGGTCGTGGAATTAGGATTAATGCTATTGTTTAGTCACAGCGTTGATTGGAATCTGTCAGGTTACGTACGAAAATGAATCTTTCTAAGGAAAATGTTCGTGCAATAATTTTCTACAACTTTAGAAGAGGCCTGACACGGCTTCAGTGTTTTGAAGAGCTTACATCTGTGTTCAGTGATGAAGCCCCATGTCTGCGACTGTCGAACGCTGGTATTTAGAATTCCAGCGTGGACATACTAGTGTTAGTGACAAATCTCGCGAAGGACGCCCAAAATCCGCCTTCACTGAAGATAACTTCATTGCTGTGAGACAACTATTCTCGAAGATCGTCATGTGACGTATCGAGAGATAGAGGCTCTATTAGGCATCTCAGAGACAACTATCAGAAGATCTTGCATGAAGCGCTTGGTGTGAGAAAGCTAGTTTGCCGATGGATACCACATCTGCTTTCCGACGATCACAAGGCGGCCCGCGTCAGATGGTGTAAGAAAACTCTGCAAAGGTTTAACCGAGGAGAGTCAAATCACGTCTACGACATCATCAGTGGTGACGAATCTTGGATCTATGCCTACGATCCTGATTCCAAACAACAATCTACAATCTGGGTCTTTCAAGACGAGCCAAAGCCGACTAAAGTTGTTCATTCGCGAAGCACTTCAAAGAAGATGGTGGCCACGTTCGTTGGAAAAAACGGGCATGTTGCGACTATTGCACTTGAAGATCGTAGAACGGTTAACGCAGAGTGGTATACCACAGTTTGTTTACCACAAGTCATCGCCGAACTTCGAAAATCTAACTCAAAGCGACGCATCAACCTGCACCACGACAACGCAAGCTCACACAGCGCTCGTCAAACGATTGAGTATTTGAAGCAGGAAAAAGTAGAAATTCTTGACCATCCTCCATACAGTCCTAACCTAAGCCCTAACAATTTCTTTACATTTCCTAAAATTAAGAAAAGTCTTCGTGGTCAAAGGTTCCAGTCCGGTGAAGAAGCAGTCGACGCTTTCAAGTCAGCCATTTTGAACACGCTCACTTTAGAGTGGAATAAATGTTATAATAACTGGTTTAAGCGAATGAAAAAGTGTATTAAGCTACGTGGTGAATACTTTGAAAAACAATAAAAAGTACTATAAGGTTCTAGTTGTGTTTTTTTCTTCAAACGACAGAACTTAAAAGGCATGCCTCATATTTCCGCAAATCGAATATGAATTCGTGCCTCCTTTAGTGCCTTATTAATTCGATTTCTGTAAATGTCACCTTAAGGCAGTGCCCTGTAACCTCAGAATTCAATGTAAAAGTGAATCGTTCAATAGTTTATAATAAAAAGTATATTTTAATTGAATTTTAAATTAAGCACTCTTTTCTGCGAGTTTTAATAAGATTACGATTTCAATTTACAGATATGGTTGACAGTTGTTAAAATAAGACTTTTATATTAGAATTATGATTGGACTAAAACGTTTTTTTACACGACTAATGAATAAATAATTTTTTCATCAGGTAAGATATTTATCAAAAGGTCGCTAAATCATTCAATCTAGATTCTTACCCGCAACCACGGAGGCGGATAAAATTAACAAATGATAGCCTATTCATCAAACACACCGAGACTTCCTCTGTCGAAATAATTAAAAATTAATTACTTTGACTTGATGATGTTCCAACGTCACTCAGCATACGAAATTAATATAAATTAATTACCTGAAACAAACAAAAACACAATTTAATTAATAATTTAATTCATTAATAATACGTTTATTAGCTAGGACCTTTTTTTACGTGGGGAAAGCCTCATGGACTTCCGCTAGCCTCGGGGGAAGCTGGCGGGGCATGTCGGACTCTTACCAACTAAAACCCCAGTGGCCGGCATCGACACTTCAGAGAGGGGCTCCGGGATCCCAGTTAGGAATACGCCGGTGCCCCTCTGTATCCTGCTCCTAAGAGCCCGCCTTCGGGAGTGGCTAGGAAATAGGCTGCTCCGGTCACTGGATCGAGCAGTCGCTGGTTCTATACTAGGCAACGGACAAATATTTATGTGACCAGCAAATGCTCTTGGGTCTAATTGTTTGTCTATGTGAAATTCATATTAGTAAGCGCACCCACCACACAGAACAATTTCTAGTGCGGGACTAGGTTTTTTTTTAAAATTAATATATCGTAAATATGTAATAATCTTTCCACCGTAACTTCAGTTGTAAAAAACCAAAAGCGAAATATTTTAAATTCATTCAAGTGTAGAAAGAAGTATTTGATATTAAAAATACAATTTAAAATAACTCATTTGTAGGAATCTAATCAAAGCTGGCGTAATGCCACGCCTTCTAGCGGCCATATCATGAACCCGACCTATGAAGTCCACGGCATAAGAGGAGGCGGTTATATATATCATCACTCTAGATCTCTTGCGGGGTAAAAATAAATGTCAAGTCTAAATTCTCTAAGTATTCGTACTTCGAAGGTACGTTACACGTGATAGTTGTTAAGCTAAGTTGAAAGCCTTATCGGCGGGTTGACAAGTTCCAACAGTAGGTAGCCACCAACCAGCCTGCATCCGTCCACATGGTAAAAAATAGATAAGCCTTCACCGAGTAGTAGTTTGGCCTTTGCCCAGCAGTAGTAACAGTACAGGATCTTTTTTAAACATAAGTAGGCTCACACTAGTAATGAAATTCCTGTGCCATGGATGCCCGCTCCGCCCATTGTGCCTAATAGTGGCGGGTTCGATTTCCGCCAGGATAAATCTTTGTGTGACCCACAATTATTTATTTCGGTCTGAGTTTATATATCAGCGGTTCAGACCAAGGTTCCGTTCTGGGATCCTACCCGCTATTACAAGACCCAGAAATTGGAGCGGCCTACGCTGTAACCACTAGGAAATACTTTTATAACTTAAACCAAATTTATTTCTAGACCAAGCCATCGCAAGGCTCTCATAATATATAAAATCAGCTAAAACTGTCCCACTGATGGGCAAAGGCTTTATCTCACAAACCAAGGTAAGAGGGCTTAGGTCATATGCAACTACGCCGACACAACGCATATTAGTGGAGACAGATTTGTGGGCACCTGCTATTAGAACTTATCAAGCCGCGTGTAAGCTCTAACTTAACATAACGACTACCACGTTATGGTAGGAACGTTGTGGCAGGATTTGTCAAAGGGAAGATTTTCCAGCCAGACGGGTGGTGTGGCTGGCGGGGCCTGCCACTCACAGAGTTGTTGTCGGGGGCTTGTATATATGTTAGACGTCGTGCGCACTCTAATATCGCGTTCTAGACATGTATGGCGAATCGTCAGCACCATCTATTGGTAGGTAGTCGCAACTATGTAGCGATGTACAGGGGTCGCTACAAGGTTAAGTGGTACTCGGGACGCCTTAACATGCCTTCCGAAGCACGGAGACGCTCGGTGGACCGATCCGAGCGTTAACTTTTATGATCCATTCCGGTCTCGGTCTTGAACCTAATCGCGTCTTTATTAAAAAGGCGACAACCCGATATTTCGCGGACGCGTCCAGTCATAGGAATCCGCTAATCGCTGCCGCCGCAGACTATGAACCTAACTCTACTCTTATCAGCCGCTACCGCCGTCCGCGGCATGTTCTCATCGACCCTCCCGATTCGGATACAGATACCGCACACAGGATCAGACACCGACCTCGCCGGCGAGGTCGAAGAATACCTTGCCTGTTGGCCGGTGCAGAGCACCACGGCGAGACACCTAGTATATGCCCTCCCCATAGCGACTGCCCAAGCCGAGACGTTCCTCCTTGAGGCGCCCTTGAGCTAGTTGCCCCCTTGCCCTTCTGGCTCGAGCGTAGTGTTTGCGCTCGCCCTCTTGTCCAGTAAAGCTGTACAGGCCCCGGGGCCAACAGCGTAGATCATTCACACACACACCTTGGTGATTGATAAGAGCACCGCGGTCGTACAGCGCTACAAGCGTCTAACTTAAACCAACTTGAACTCACTGTACCATAAAATATGAACGAAAAACGTTACTCCGTGGCAATTACATGCAAGACATGTGAACCCATTATATATAGATTAAGCCACACCCGCGGCTTATTAAAAAAGATGATTTTGTCAGATAAGTCGTCTGATGCTCTTATGTAGAGCGAAAATGTTTCGTCTTTAGTTTTTTATTCGGGTCTAGCAGTTATTAAGACTAGTATTTGTTGATTAAATTTTATATTAGGTAGTTTGAATTAATAATTGTTGATGACTAAATCTAGACTCTTTATAAGGCTAAATATACAAGGAGTAGCATAATAAACGCAAGACCTGAAAGTAGTTTGTTTTAAATCGGTAACTGAATTCATTCCAACTATTTTTAAAGGTAAGGAGTAAGCAGTGATAGCCTCGTGGTTAGACCGTTGGACTGCAAAGTCCAACGGTCTCGGGTTCGAACCCAGGCACGTACCTCTGTCTTTTCGAAAGCATGTGCGCATTAAAAATTATTTATCACTTGCTTTAACGGTGCAGGAAAACATCGTGGCGAAACCTGCATGCCTAAGAGTTTCTCGAAGGTCTGTGAAGTTCGCCAACCCGCACTGGGCCAGTGTGGTGGACTATGGCCTAAACACTCTCAGTTTGAGAGGAGGCTCGTGCCCAATGGTGGGACAGTTTCTTAACAGGGTTTATAATATTATTTTTTAAAACGAATTTTAGAACGAATGTAAGGATTGTGGTTGGTAACGATGTGCTGGAGCAAGTGAATGAGTTTGTATATCTTGGATGCGCCTTCAGTAAGGATGGGAAATACACCGCTGACATAGAGAGAAGAGTGAGTGCAGGGAACAGAGTGAATGGTGCGATGGGAAAGCTACTCGGGAGCCGGCACTTAAGCCATAAGGCGCAGCTGGCCATACATAACGGAGTTCTTGTCCCAACGCTGTTATATGGTAGCAAGAGCTGGGTATGTAAGAAGGAGAATGAGAGTAGGATAAATGCGGTAGAAATGCGAGCTCTGCGGAAGATGTGCGGAGTGAAGCTGACCGACCGCATTAGCAACAGCATAGTAAGACAGCGAGTAGGTATGAAAGATAGTATCGGTGTAAAGATGAGAAAGGGCATGCTCCGTTGGTTCGGGCATATAGAAAGAATGCCAGAGGAAAGAATGACAAAACAGATATACAATGTGAAAGTGGAAGGATGCAGGTACCGGGGAAGACCTAGACTATCTTACCACGACCAAATAAACCGAGTCTTGTCAGATGGAAAAGTCAAGAGTCTCCGTAACCGGCGAGCGTGTATGAGACGAACTATGAGAGTCGAGGAAGCCAGAGAGGTATGTAAGGAAAGAACCTCTTGGAACTCTGTACTCTCTGCCTACCCCGCAAGGGATCTGGCGTGAGGTTATAGATAGATAGATAGATTTTTTTAAATGTACTATATTTTTTCAAAATTTGCATAAAATGGAGTAACAACTCCTTCAGTGCGCTATAACAAACAAAATTTATTACTGATCCAAAGCAATATGGAAATGCATTTCTAAAATGTATTTCTCAATACGCACACATACACGTACAAGTTTCATTGCTAATTAAGGTATAAAAGTGCTTAAAAAAGGCGTAAAACAACTTTAAATTTGCAAATTTGGTTTCCCTATTGAATTTGTGAAGCAACTAGCTAATCGGGGTGTCTGAGGTCTTACGTTAATTACGATACACCTTGTATATGTAATGAAATAACGACGTAACTTCAAACACCAGATGACAGGAATATGAATCAGAATCAGAATATTTTATATTTATGTAATTCATTATAGTATTTATGAATCATCAGGAATGTAAAGACTCTAACGCTACTTCGAAATGTCATTCATTCGTATAAGACAAATGTAGGAAACTAAGTAACAATGACACATTATAGTCGTGAAATTGGAAAAAAGTTAAGAAGAAGTAGTATACCAGTATTACATACGGCGAGCGATATATCACTGACCGAATCTAATAATGGCATTACTCAAAAGATTCTAAAGTGGAGACCACGTATTGGCAAGCGCAGCGTAGGACGGCCGCCTGCCAAATGGACCGACGATCTTGTGAAAATCGCAGGAAGTTGTTGGATGCAGGTGGCGTCGGACCGGTTAGGCTGGAAAGCGATTGGGGCGGCCTATGTTCAGCAGTGGACAAGTATAGGCTGAGATGATGATGATGATGATTACTCAAAAACTTAATTATTTGAATAAGTACTCTATTTGAATATCTGAAATGCTTGTTTGATTGTTCGTTGGTCGAGCACAAAATTGTTCTCTATAGTAAAATGACACTGTCCGATCGAGGATTCGAACCCAGCACCTCGTAATCGCAAGCCGCACGACTGAACCAAGAAAGCAGTCAACATTTTTTCAACACAATTAAAATACCTCAGTATTCTGTTTCCATCAATTCAAATAGGTACCAAACTAACTATAAATAACTCGAATCATTTCATAAAAGCCGATTTAACAAACAAAGAGCGTATCATTTATTTTTTCTTGAGCCCAAACAAAAACTTCAATTACGAATAGTGAACGAACGAAAAAAAGGTAATCGAATATCATATTTTTTTAATGCCAATCAACCTACATACACGAAACTCATTCATTCACTTCCGGTGTACAAACAGAAATGGTTTATTTTAATGTTGAGAGAAGAAAGGTCGCTGGCTCTCGGTCTAATGGCATCATCAGCAGTCGAATTAGTCTCGGAGCTCGCGTCCGGATTATTAGTGTAGCCCGGTAGATTTGACGGCGTATATTAGAATTTGGATGCGTTATTTGAGATGGTGACATTCAAAATTAACAAAACTACGTTTCTTTAAAAAAAGGTCACACTTATATTCCCTAACTGTGGGTGGTAAAGGTCTATGCACAGATACTTTTCCCTGACGATGTAAGATCGCAATGTAATAAGGGGCGATTTTATTGTCATTATACCTCACACATACTGGGAATGTTTTTATCAAAAACTTATCCTTTATCCGATCATTCGGTCTCATCATCAAATCATTCGGTCATTCATTCGGGATACCAGCACGCGTTGAATTAGAATACCCATATTTTAACCCAGGTTCTCATGATCACCCACATTTTACGCCATCATACTAAAGGTTAGAGCATAATATGTAATAAATTAATGAAATACACTCACGATGCATATTTTTTATCCAAAAGTCATTTTCTTACAAAAAAAGAACACCTTAGACATTTGTTCACAATCAGAATCAGAATATTTTTATTCATGTAAACCATTACAGTATTTATGAATCATCAGAAAAGTAACAAGACCCTACCACCACTTCGGAATGTCATTCCTGTGGAGAAGAAGGGCAAGCAACTCCACGGTTACTCTTTTAAAATAGAATTTTTACATTTTCTCTTTCCATCTACATTTTGCTGTGGGGTATGGGAGAACAATGTAGGCTGGTCTGTCAGGTAGGTCTAGGTTAAATTAAACAGATTTTAGTATTCCATAGAATAATATATCTAGAAGGCGCGTCCAGTCATAATTGCAAGTCACGCGGTGAAGCCAAAAATTCAACAAACGCCCCGCACACACTGCACTTCCCACCCGCGCAAAGTTGGCAGCCCGGAAAGGTTACCAATTTTTGGGGTCAATGTTGATGGCATTAGAATAAATGACTATAAAATCAATGTTGCGGTAACATGTATTTTAATGCAAATTAAACTTAGGTTTATTTCTTAGGAAATAGGTATACTATTAAGGTTTGTAGTAATTTAATGTAAAGAAAATATATTTTCATCATCTTAACTAAATATTAAAACCGTGATGTAGTAGCTAACTATATTAATAACATTTAATACTAGAACTTATAAAGTCCTTAGCGAATAAAACTAGAGAAAAATAAAATTGTTATACTAGCAACACCAAAAAAATGGACGCGTCTTGACAAAACCAGAACGAATGTAAGGATTGTGGTTGGTAACGATGTGCTGGAGCAAGTGAATGAGTTTGTATATCTTGGATGCGCCTTCAGTTAGGATGGGAAATACACCGCTGACATAGAGAGAAGAGTGAGTGCAGGGAACAGAGTGAATGGTGCGATGGGAAAGCTACTCGGGAGCCGGCACTTAAGCCCTAAGGCGCAGCTGGCCATACATAACGGAGTTCTTGTCCCAACGCTGTTATATGGTAGCGAGAGCTGGGTATGTAGGAAGGAGAATGAAAGTAGGATAAATGCGGTAGAAATGCGAGCTCTGCGGAAGATGTGCGGAGTGAAGCTGACCGACCGCATTAGCAACAGCATAGTAAGACAGCGAGTAGGTATGAAAGATAGTATCGGTGTAAAGATGAGAAAGGGCATGCTCCGTTGGTTCGGGCATATAGAAAGAATGCCAGAGGAAAGAATGACAAAACAGATATACAATGTGAAAGTGGAAGGATGCAGGTACCGGGGAAGACCTAGACTATCTTACCACGACCAAATAAACCGAGTCTTATCTGATGGAAAAGTCAAGAGTCTCCGTAACCGGCGAGCGTGTATGAGACGAACTATGAGAGTCGAGGAAGCCAGAGAGGTATGTAAGGAAAGAACCTGTTGGAACTCTGTACTCTCTGCCTACCCCGCAAGGGATCTGGCGTGAGGTTATAGATAGATAGGTCTTGACAATTACAGACGGAAGAATTAATTCGATATTTAATAATACGGCACCTAAATACGCTAGTTACGTATGAAATGTGATCCTATCATGTTTCTTTTTGAGCTCAACAGCTTGTTTACAGGCTGGAACAACAGAAGACGGTATAATTTAATTCATTTTAACACACGCTGAGCACGTTATTTCGCACGACGGTCACAGAGTTAGAAGCTGGAAAGGCCTCGCGGCCAACAGCGTACATCACTCACACACACACACACACACACACACACACACACACACACATACTCGCGTGAACGTTTGACTACTTGCTTTGCAGGTAGTAATTGTTGTTTCAATTTGATGCGCGCCCGCGGCTTCTAGATTATATTTATTCATGGTTCCTTCATTTACATAGAAAGAAATGAGAAAAAAAAATATTTTTTATTTAATTAATAAAAAGGAAGAGAGGGAATATTAAATAATAATAGTTGAACAAGTTATCTATTCAATCAAGTGGAACTGGAACAGCCCCTATCCAAGTATTCCGTTCATCATGCATAACACCGTCCAGAACATAGTTATGCATTTTTCACGGTAGCCCGCCACAGAATGAGTAATTTGTACGAAACCGGCTCATTATTCGGACACCTCGCTCTGTTTTCCCACAATTTGGCCCTACAAATCTACACTATAACCTGTCAACCTTTATAAAAGTGTCCTGGCATTTTGAACTTTACAATACTATGCATAATATTTAAATTTGCCTATCAGCTTGGTTAGAGTTAACATGATTTAAGTCATTATATGCCGTGTCTATGTGTCAGGGCATTTTAAATTTTACTAACACATTTTTCATAATATATTCGAATTAAATAAAACTTAAGCTGAAGTTTTAAGGGTCATTTTTGTTTGTAATATTGACGTAAGGCAGAAAACAAAGGTTGCATTAATGCATGACAATGATAGATATGCTGTTATGAATGACGATTATTTTGAGTATATTATTTCTGTATGACTCAGTTTTAACAGAGACGTATCTCACTACATACGAGGCATGCCTTTTAAGTTTTGTCGTTTGAAGAAAAAACACAACTAGAACCTTATAGTACTTTTTATTGTTTTTCAAAGTATTCACCACGTAGCTTAATACACTTTTCCATTCGCTCAAACCAGTTATTTTAACATTTATTCCACTCTAAAGTGGGGGTGTTCAAAATGGCTGACTTGAAAGCGTCGACTGCTTCTTCACCGGACCGGAACCTTTGATCACGAAGACTTTTCTTAATTTTAGGAAATGTAAAGAAATCGTTAGGGCTTAGGTCAGGACTGTATGGAGGATGGTCAAGAATTTCTACTTTTTCCTGCTTCAAATACTCAATCGTTTGACGAGCGCTGTGTGAGCTTGCGTTGTCGTGGTGCAGGTTGATGCGTCGCTTTGAGTTACATTTTCGAAGTTCGGCGATGACTTGTGGTAAACAAACTGTGGTATACCACTCTGCGTTAACCGTTCTACGATCTTCAAGTGCAATAGTCGCAACATGGCCGGTTTTTCCAACGAACGTGGCCACCATCTTCTTTGAAGTGGTTCGAGAACGAACAACTTTAGTCGGCTTTGGCTCGTCTTGAAAGACCCAGATTGTAGATTGTTGTTTGGAATCAGGATCGTAGTCATAGATCCAAGATTCGTCACCACTGATGATGTCGTAGACGTGATTTGACTCTTCTCGGTTGAACCTATGCAGAGTTTTCTTACACCATCTGACGCGGGCCGCCTTGTGATCGTCGGAAAGTAGATGCGGTATACAACGGCAAACTAGCTTTCTGACACCAAGCGCTTCATGCAAGATCTTCTGAATGGTTGTCTGAGCCTCTATCTCTCGATACGTCACATGACGATCTTCGAGAATTAGTTGTCTCACAGCAATGATGTTATCTTCAGTGAAGGCGGATTTTGGGCGTCCTTCGCGAGATTTGTCACTAACACTAGTATGTCCACGCTGGAATTCTAAATACCAGCGTTCGACAGTCCGCAGACATGGGGCTTCATCACTGAACACAGATGTTAGCTCTTCAAAACACTGAAGCCGTGTCAGGCCTCTTCTAAAGTTGTAGAAAATTGCACGAACATTTTCCTCAGAAAGATTCATTTTCGTACGTAACCTGACAGATTCCAATCGACGCTGTGACTAAACAATAGCATTAATCCTAATACTTTCAACTGTTTTGAGATTCAAAATTTAAACACATTCGAATATAGAACAGTTCCAAATTCAAAATTGCCGGGAAATATGGAAACGACAGAAATTAAATTAATTAGGCATGCCTAGTATTATAAACAAAGTCCCCCCGGCGCGTCTGTCTGTCTGAACGCGATAAACTTAGTAATTACCAAACGGATTGCCATACGGTTTTCACCAATGCATGTACTGATTCAAGAATGTTTATGTATATAATTCACCTGTGCGAAGGCAGAGCGGGTCGCTAGTAAGCAAATAATGTTACGTTGCTCTACAAAATATCGTATCATCGTTGATAAACATAAATTAAAGGTGTTAAATTTATCATCGTCAAATGAAATTTATAAATCTAATTCTCTGACACGAACAATCGATACATTAAATCTGGTTGCCACTAAACTGGACGTTTTTTCATGTTCAATGAGCGAATTTGCAAAGGCAACGTTACATGTTTTATGCTATCCAATAAATTATTAACAATTGTTCGAAATTTTTATATTTAATGGTAATCTATTTTATTATTCAATTTATTATGTTTATTTTTAAATATTATTATTGTTTTATTTAGCTTTTTTATGTTTTATTTTTAATGTCTAATTAATTTAATTTGTAATTATTATAAAAATAATCAATGTTAATTACGCTACTAAATTGGGAATTCCTGTAATGGTAGCTGTAAAAATGTGTGAGAAATAAATAAATAAATATATTTTTACAATATTCAGTTATACAATATACCGGTTGAACGCCACGGGAATCTGCTAATATAGATATTTTCGACCGAGATATGAGACTAATGATGTTAGAGTGTCTAAAGGATTCCAGATGGACCAGTCCCCACAAGCAGCACCCATTCACAAGTGTGACTACTGGAACAGCCATCACTCCCCTCGACTATATTGGACCGAAGACCGAAGCCGCGCCAGACAGCCACCGCAAGCAAAGACATTATAGTGAGCATGACCAAACCAGAACTCCAAAGGTTTGGTCCGATTGCAAAGCAGCAATACCCCAAGCTCGTCAGGCACAACACGCTACGCGTAAACATTGATGTAATACCAAGAGAAAATTAAATAGTTACACTAAATAATATGGCACTTCAATCCCACGCGGTTTTATTTTCGAGATTTTGTAATATGCTTACTTACATAATTTACCCTTAAGTATAGGTGTACGGTAAAATTATTGAACGGAGAATGCGCGTGAAGTCCGATGGAATGTTGTGCGAGGCACAAGGGGGTTTCAGGTCTGGAAGAGGATGTTCGGATCAAGTCTTCTCACTCCGCAACATCGTAGAGAAGCATCTGGCAGTGGGCCGGAAGGTTTTCTGCGGTTTTGTAGATCTGGAGAAGGCATTTGACAGAGTTGTGCGAAAGAGACTTTGGGACATTTTGCCAGAGTATGGTATAGATGGCACTCTGTTGTGAGCCGTCCAGTCCACTTATGTGGACTGCAAGGCATGCGTACGGGTGGGTGGTAACAGATCACCCTGGTTTGACGTTAAAATCGGCGTCAAGCAGGGTTGCGTGTTGTCCGCTAGACTGTTTATAATATATCTGGACAAAAGTATTCAAAGACTGAAAGCGATGAATGAAGGTGTACAAATGGGTGACTTAGTGGTAAACCATCTACTTTATGCAGATGACGCGGTTTTAATAGCGCCAACAGCCACTGATCTGCAAACACTAGTCACAGTTATGAAAAACGACTGCATGATCAATGGCTTACACTTGAATGTGAAGAAAACCAAGATTATGGTTTTTGAAAGGGAAGAAACCAGAACGAATGTAAGGATTGTGGTTGGTAACGATGTGCTGGAGCAAGTGAATGAGTTTGTATATCTTGGGTGCGCCTTCAGTAAGGATGGGAAATACACCGCTGACATAGAGAGAAGAGTGAGTGCAGGGAACAGAGTGAATGGTGCGATGGGAAAGCTACTCGGGAGCCGGCACTTAAGCCCTAAGGCGCAGCTGGCCATACATAACGGAGTTCTTGTCCCAACGCTGTTATATGGTAGCGAGAGCTGGGTATGTAAGAAGGAGAATGAAAGTAGGATAAATGCGGTAGAAATGCGAGCTCTGCGGAAGATGTGCGGAGTGAAGCTGACCGACCGCATTAGCAACAGCATAGTAAGACAGCGAGTAGGTATGAAAGATAGTATCGGTGTAAAGATGAGAAAGGGCATGCTCCGTTGGTTCGGGCATATAGAAAGAATGCCAGAGGAAAGAATGACAAAACAGATATACAATGTGAAAGTGGAAGGATGCAGGTACCGGGGAAGACCTAGACTATCTTACCACGACCAAATAAACCGAGTCTTATCTGATGGAAAAGTCAAGAGTCTCCGCAACCGGCGAGCGTGTATGAGACGAACTATGAGAGTCGAGGAAGCCAGAGAGGTATGTAAGGAAAGAACCTGTTGGAACTCTGTACTCTCTGCCTACCCCGCAAGGGATCTGGCGTGAGGTTATAGATAGATAGAGATAGATAGATTAATTATAGTTTTAAATTTATTAATTGGCAAAACTCGAATATCGTGGGGAAGTTTATTATAGTATAAATGTAGTATTAAGGTCTGCAGAGCTCCCCCATATCAAAATTCCATAGGACATGATACTATGAAAATAACTAAAATAAACGATTCTAGCCGTTTTAACATCGGGTAGGAGTCTAATTCTTTTAACTGCATATGCTGCAGAACTTAACATACTAGATAATTTATGAATATGTTCTCCCCATTGTAATTTGGTGTCTATATTTATACCTAGAAATGAAGTTGATTCAACAAGATCCAACTCGACTCCATTTCCTTCTTCTTCTGGTGCCTTTTCAACTAGTGAAGGTAGGCTATCAATTTTTGGCATTCGTCCTTATCTTGGGCGGCACAGAAGAGCTGTGTCGTGCCTGCAATTCCCATCCACTCCCAGATGTTACGGAGTCACGACTTCTTTCTATGACCCACACGCCTTTTACCCGCAACTTTGCCTATCATAATGACCTGTAAAAGATTATATCTATCGTGCTCAGGCACGATAGGTATCATTTCCTATTCATGTTTTATTCTCTCACAGGTGGGCGAAGGTCTCCCCAAAACCATCCAAATAGATGTATGATTTACTTTTCAATCGCAATTATTTCATTTCATTCTTTTCGAATTCACCTAAATTGTAATGCCCGATTGTTTTTTAAGCCTCCTTAATTTATAATTGCAAATCAAATACACAAACACTGTCAAGCCTATATTCTCCAAACGGGGGTGGCGGCCTACTTACCGCGAGCTTATCCACATATACCAGACATAATTTCAGACTGCGGCAGTTCGCAGTCTGAAATTATGCCTGGTATATGGGGCAAAAATTCCCATTATCAGAATACCGGGAATTTTTCGATAGAAAAACTGCATTTCATCCGGCCGAGGATTTGAACCTAGGACCTCGTGATATCTACGCGAATTCGCCACTAGACCGACGAGGCGAATGCCTCGTACCATACCAAATCAAATTATACTAAAATAAAAAAAACCTCATACAAAACTCGACAGTCAAATGTCCACTTTTTGTACCCCAAAGATGACTAACTCCGCTAATGTTAGCACTAATGATAGTGCATTAATAAAACAGCAGTAGTTCCCTTGAAATTTAGCATAAGAACTCTAATTGTTATTGATGGGAACTACAATTAATTTTTTGCGAACTCGTAACCACAATGTGGCGAATACAGTATAGCAACTCAACCACAGATAATTTTCGTAAATACGCGTTAATGTTATGTTCGACATACTTATGCAAATGTTTTTTAAATTTACTTTTTTTACTTACACACCACACACCGTCACGCCTATATTCCCCAGAGGGTGGTAGAGGTGTACTGAGTACACCCACGTTTCGCCGACGATGTTAGGTCCCATGTAATAGGGGCCGAGCCTATTGCCATATACCGGGCTTAATTCCAGACCCCGAAATCGTACTGGTAATTTTTCATTAGAACATTTGTCCGACCTACGCTTTGCCACCAGAGCAACGAGGCAGTCACTTTACTTTTATTAAGTACGATTTATTACTATGAGAGTTAAGGAAGCCTATGAAGATTTCTGTACTCTCTGGCTACCCCGCAAGGGATCTAGCGTAATGATATATATAACTATGATTCAAACAGACAAACAAATGATGACACCGTGAATAAGAAAATCTAACCAATTTTAAACAAGACATGTGAAATAGGGTTCCCGAATTAATGTCGTCGTGTGGCGACGTACCTTAATGGGTACAACACGTATCTGTCAAATGTGTTCAATAACAACGTTAGAATCCCTATTCGGAGATAATACTCTTGAGAGAAAGTAACTTTTATCATGATATCTTTAACGGTGAATTTACATTACCAAGAATCGTCTTATTTAATTATAATAAAATAGCATTTCCTATTATAAGCATTAGGTACACTCATACTGATTTGTCAAATAATTATATTCAAAAATGTGACAGGTCACCAATTAAACAAAAACTAAGCGATGATTAACATTGACTCGTAACTGAGAACTGAGCGTATGTTGCCCTACTGTATTTTCATTATACTGTGACTTGTTCGTGCACAGAAAAAATATAACAAATTGTTTTAAATAATCATAACGTGTGAATGAAATCTGTAATTTAACTTAATAATAACTTTGGATTGCGGCTTTGGAGCGCCATTTTAGGTATTGTATATATATACTTGCTATATCATCATATTATCATGGAATGATCATATATCATATCATAAAATTAATCATAATTTAATTATAGATAAAAATCTTTCACGTTCGGTGTAGACCCAAGCTGCTTTTTCCTTCCTTCGAAAATCGTTCTGCTACATTCGGTCACCCATCACAGGCCGACCGATCAGAACACTGCCTAACCTTGGCAATCGATAAAAACACCGCGACGACGCAGCGTCATAAGTGCCTCACCTTTGTCTAATTGTATTATACTTAAGCCATTTTACAAAGCGGCGTCATTCTTTCATTCCAGGAATACTAGCAACTAGGACGTCTTTAAAAAATGGACCTGTTGGATGTTACTATCTGTCTACCCCGCAAAGGATGTAGTGTCACGATATAGATAGATTGATAGATCTACAACTACCACTACATACCTTTTTTCCTGGGGAAAATCCTGCTTAGGACTTCCGCGAGCCTCGGGGGATGCTCGCGGGGCATGTCGGATTCCTAACGACTAAAAACCCCAGGGTGGCCGACTTCAGCACTTTTGAGGGGCTATTAAACGCACCGGAACAGCTGATTCTCTTTTACATGTGTCCACCTTCACCGGACTCTACAGTACTTTAGTCACATAGCTCGAAGTAGTAATAACCTAGACAGATTACTGGTGATAGGCAAAATAGAGGGGAAGAGGCCAAGGGGACGAAGCCCTAAGAGATGGTCGGAGCAGATATCCAAACAGCTCGAGATCCCAGTCAGCACGGCGCTCCATCCGGCAAGTGACCGCAGCAGATGGATGGAAATTATAAAAACAAATCCACCAACGGAGTCACGCTCCTCAGTAATGAGGGAACGATTGAAGACGGGTTTTGGAGTGGAGACCACGAACTGGCAAACGCAGTGTAGAACGCCCCCGCGAGATGGAGTGACGACATACGTCGGATAGCCGGCAGGAACTGGCTGCATAAAGCCGTGGATCTCTGGATGGCTGCATAAAGGCTCTGAGGAAAAGGCCTACGTTGATTGAAGAGAGATAGAGAACCCAGTATATACCTGCATCTTCAGTAAATTAAAAGAAAGTCGTCCAACCCCATTAAAATTCTTAATGTCGCCTCCAGAGAAAATAGTGTAAGTCAGGTACGGTAAACTAGTTCAACAAATAAAAATATTTAAAAGATGTTTGCGAACACTCAAATACTTGCCAGGTTCTATATAATTTTACGATTCGCGATCCGAATGGCTACAATTTCGCGGATAACGTTGTTTTTATTACTTTGCACATATGGTAATACTTTTTCAAACTTTTATAGTTTTCGGTTTTACGATAGGGTCACGGTAATGGTCCTCAGTTATTTGTTGAGTTGACTGTACTTAGGATATAAATGCAAATTTAGGTGTACTTACTTCGACTAGACGTACTTGCCCGCTAAATAAACTAAATGGTGGACAGACTTCTACCTACTGAAGTTTATATTTTACTCATTATTGCTTGACCCACAAAGATTTGTTTTGGTCAGGATGTTTGTGCATGTGAATTTTGTGTATGTAAATGCACCACGCCACAGGAATACTTCGTAAAGAAAGGCTCGGTTTAAAAAAAGACTTCGTTATCCATTATGTACTGTTAAGTAACTCGCACCCGCCCTCTCTGATACCGAAGAACTATGACTTAATTATCTTTAAATGCATGGTAAACATGGTATATCGTCACTTAGTCTTTAAAAATACTAGTACAGGGCCGGAACCAATGGCTTGAGAGTCCTAAACACACTAAGAAATAGAAAGAGCTTATAGACTACCCTATGCTGTTCCACAGTTAGGAAGAGCTAGGTTATCTTACCAGGAGCAAATAGACATTGTATTATCGGTATATTATTGGTAAATACAGTGTTACGAGTATATATATACAACGTACTTCGCAAACAAAAAGTTACCCAATAAAGTGTCCTTTGATAAAATCCCACTTGACCTCACTCAACTTAGTCAAAATAAATTCAAATCTTGTATTAAACGTACGCTCTGCAAGCGAGCTTACTATACTCTAGATGATTATTTAAAAGGTAAAAATGATTGGATAGGTGCTGTTCCTGCTCCACCAGAATATGGATAACATGTTCAGCTATTATTATTTATTATTTCTATCTAGTAGATTAATAAAATTAATCATTTTTCTTCCTTATTTCTTTATCTGTAAATGAGAGAACCATGTAGCCATTCTCATAAATAGTATGACTTAGTTAATTTAATTTAGACTCACCTAATACTATTGTTCTCCCATAACCCACAACAAAATTTAGGTAGAAAAAATTGTAAAAATACTATTTTAATAGTTGGAGTTTCTTGCCCCTCTTCTCCACAGGAATGACATTCCGAAGTGGTGGTAGAGTCTTTGTTACTATTCTGACGACGATTCATAAATACTGTAAGGGTTTACATAACTAAAAAATGTTCTGATTATGAATCTGATTCATTCCGATCCGGTAGTAAAAAAATAGTAGATAATTTAAAAAATAAATGTAAAATTGACAATTTATAACTACCTCTGCAGAGTTTTCATAAAATAAATTATTTAAGTCTAGTTTGAGATTGCCACAATGATATTTAATAATAAATAATTTCGGAGTTGCCATTTCCAAAGCCTCTTAATTACCGGACTCCATATTTAGAATCCAATTCAATTTAATCTCAAATCGAGGACAATATTATACCAGCGATTGAAAATTTTATGACATCCATATTGTACGTCGACGTCCACTTCCCCTGTATCCATTTTGCGTAAAGATAAAACATTTATTGACTATTAAATGAGTCAGTTACGGTGCAGTTAATTTACATTTAGGATATTAAATAAAAATATTTTTGAAGTGATTGATAGCGCTTAGAAAGGATTTTCAAGCTTCCACGCCACAATACAAATAATGCCCTACTTAATCACACACTCCTCAAACTTTATAATGCTTATTCGACGATCTAAGGACTTTTGAAAATTTCTTATATATTGAACAGTGCAGACAGAAATAAAATATAAGTGCTATGAGTTTTCCTATCGAAATATTCTGAGTGACAGTCCGGAGTACAGAATAATTTCCGGTAAATTGGTAATAGACTCACTCTCTATATCACTGGGACATAACCAGAGTTGGGCATTTTTTATGTAAGTTCGTTCGATTTACATTTACCCTGTAATATATATGCTATACACATATAATAAATGTACCCTGGAATAACAATAACTTGGACGTCAAACGCCTTAGTACTTTCCGTGACCATGGCTGCTGTAGAATACTCAAAACGTCGAGAACTTAAAATACAAAACAAAGACGTGATAACGTCTTTGTTTTGTATTCAAAATATTTTGATTGTAAATTAATGTTTTCACAATTAATTTTTGCCTAACTCTGGACATAACATCGTCGGGAAAATGTAGGTGTACACACTTTCCACCACTGGAGAAGGTGACGGTGTTTATTTTTAAATTACAATCATAAAAATACGGTCTGAAATACTACAAATGGCCGATACATTCAAAAGTATTTCACTCAATATAGAAACTTCTATCAATACAATAAAACCTTCGAAATCGTCGGATTCCTAACAAAAAAATGCCCTGAATTCATCAACTCTACACTTCAAATGCCGACGCAAACAAAAAGCAATCATCGTAAGAGGTCCTAAAGACCCTAATAACGTTCAACGTGCCACGATAAAAAGCGAATTAAACAAACCTCGGGGTATCGACGAACTAAAATCGTAAATACACGTAACCTAGAAAGAAATGTGGTCGCAACCAGCAAATTTACTTAACACTTCACCGATAGTAAAGTCAGGGATGTTAAATTGAGTAAAACGTTGATACTGGAAAAATTAAATGTGTGTCAGTTTGTTTATCTACTTCAAGTATTTTACATACTGTAAGAGGGACTAGTTCCTGTAGAAAATTTGACATTTCTCTCGTCGCTAACACAAAACGGAAAAGATTGCGGGAATGACATTTCACTAGTCACGTACTCAAAATAAAACGCTGTCTATTCCGAAGAAAATACTTACAATTTGTCCAGATCCTCAGGAATTATATACTTGCCTTGCCTAAATAGAACTTATTGCAAATATTTTTACGTACCCTGAGAAGGACCAGGGTCTGAATACTACCAGCAAAACTCCGCTAAAAGCGAAACTTAATCACTGTTTTCGTAATCCAGTATAAGGTATGTAGGTAATTCTAGGCAAGGTAAGAAACGTTTAAGACACAGTTGGATTATATAAAACAATTACAAATTAGACTCTTAAAATACTTAGTTAATAAAAAGGTTAAACAACAATGCAAACCTGATTATGAAAACCTGTTTTGTATTTGTAAAATACTTCCAGTACATCTTAAAGTAGAATATCTCATTGCTATTGAACAATATTATAAAACAGATTATAGAGAATTGATAACGCAGAAGTACTATACCAGGCAGGTTAAACGAGGAAAATTCATAATACCATCAGTTAAAAATTATTATGGACAGAGAACACGGCGTTACTTAACACCTGTAATATATAATAACATAAGTTTGTTGAGATGCTTAAGAAAAGATACATCAATTGCAACATTAAAGAAAAAACTTAAAAAAAATATGCTTCAACTACTTAAAAAGTGACAGTTGTTATTGTTTCGATAATAATTAAAAGTGTACTGTAGTGTAAGTGTTTTGTAGACAAACAGAGCGCCTCCTTCGCCAACAAACTGTGTCGTGCAGTTTGGCGAATTTGTATATCATTCTATTTGTAACTATTTATCGAAATTAAATAAATTAAAAAAAAAAAAAAAAACAACGACGCATTCGATATTTCATTTTAGCAGTTATGTTAGTAGAATTGGGACCTAAAAGAAACACAATAAACATTTTCCTTTATTATAACACGCCTATAACACAGTAATGGCATGCTCCTGATAAACACAGAAAGTTCTAAAACTATAGGCTTTGGACATAAGCTTACTCGAGTGTGTCTCACTGATGAATCGTAAGAGTGAGATGCGAGGTCGCGTCATCAACCGCTCAATCTGTACAAAGACAAGTTAACTTTTAGCTGTTATCATTAGATTGCAGTGTTTAGCCAAGTGTTTAGTCGGAAGCTTTCAGATGACACAAATCTCATACAGTTATTTTACGTTGGGACAACCCCTTAAAAATACCCCAGACCTTTGTAAATAAGCGCTGCGCGACCGCGGCGTTTTTAGTGATTGATTGTGTGACATTAGATCGGTAAACGTTTGTAGCAGTTCCGTTTTCGAGCATCTTCGTGCTTTGGCTATCATGTTAAACTTTTAGTCCTAGCAGCTCCTTACCTATTGACCTATCGGTGGTTAACTATTGACTTAATCAAGGTTATAAAGTTAAATTGCCTTAGACTTAACGTTATAACTTCAAGTTAATCAATAAGTAACGCTAACCCTGGTACGTGCAAGTGGGCCTTAATGTAGTAACTCGTCAAGTCGAATTGGAAGCCTTATGAGCTGATAAATATTAAACAGTAAGAGGCCACAAACCTTCTTTCACCAACGTGCATTAGGCCCGCGTGGTCGAGTATGACCTAATCTCTCTCATCATCGTATTATAAGAAAAGGCCTAACCCCTAGTAATACAACAGTACAGGCTTATATATTATTTTTTATTGTGAAACTAGTTTCTGCTCACGACTGCGTCCGGGTAGACTTTAGACCGGAACCTTAAATATTTTTCGGGATATACAATCTTTGGTGTTCACCCAGGTAATAAACTATCTATATGCAAAATTTCACTCAAATCCGTTCATACGTTTATGCGTGATTGAGAAACAAACATCTATACATGCAAACTTTCACATTTATAATATTACAAGGTAGGCTGATCCAGAAATTGAACACACTAAAATTCCCACAGTAGCCTTTCAACACGACGAATTTAAACTCCAACCAAATAAAAAACCCTACCCTTTGTCACGTTGCATTTTTCCCTGTCATAAAAGCGAACGTAGTCACGTGTAAAGTTAGTCTAGTACGAAAACATGACGGTTCTTTTTTTACGAGCGCCCTGTCACACGTGCGAACTCGACGCCTGTCAATGTGGGCGCCGAGCGTTTTAGGGTTGAATACTTTTTAAAGCACTGTTTGATGGCAGTTACTTCGTGTTGAGTGTCTTATAAATTGGACTCTTAAAGCTCTATTTTGTACTTTCGATCATGTTGCTTAGGATGTTTTGTGTAAGTTTTACGTTTAGTGTTAAACAGGGTTAGTATATTTACAGTATAAAAATTATATGTTTACAATGGTATTTTGGTGGTTTTAGTGTTAAATAGAATCTGTATCAGTATCTATATCATCACGCCAGATCCCTTGCGCGGTAAGGAAAGAGTACAGAGTTCCAATAACAGGGCCTCGTGACCACACGAGGCAGTCAATAAAAATATTCACACCACTGTGTGAATATTTTTATTGACTGCCACTGTCTAGTCGCGAATAATGCGCTTGATACCGTGGCGATATAGAGAGATAGAAAGGTTTTGGTTTCAAATCCTAGGTTGGACAAATGTCGTGTATCTATCGAAAAATTTCCAATATCAATCCGGAGTCTGGAAATGAGTCCGGTATATGGAAATAGGCTCGGCCCTTATTACATGGGACCTAACATCGTCGGCAATAAGTGGGTGTACCCAGTATACCTCTGCGAATCTCTGCCAACTAGCGGCATCAGACGATGGCACTTTTGACACTTTATTGTCCTACGTAGGACAATTATATAATAATATAATTGTCCTACGTACTCCCACCCATAGTAGTACATTACTATAGCTAATGCACAACCATGGATGCCAATTTTGACATTTGCACGCCAACCATCATCATCAATTGGCCTGTATCCACTGTAGTGTAGGCCTCTCCTCTATCATGCCATTCGTTCCGGTCCTGTGCTAGTCTATTCCACAATTTACCTATAAAATTATGTTAATATTGACCATTGATACTTTTGATAGCTAACAGCCAACTGTCAAAAATGCCATCGTGTGCTGCTGCTAGTTTAAGTAATAAATAGATTTCACCTTAACTAAAGATCAGTTGAGTTAATACCTTTCTTGTTTTGTTTGAAACAAAACGTGTTTAATGATAGCCATCTTTCTTATTAACCTTATTGGATTCTATTTTGAACTAAAGACCGAAGATTTAATTAATCTTGGGTTCATTTGATCTAAATATACTTACTCTCTGGTCGATTATATCTTTTAGAAAATATTTTCGTGGTTCATAAATATTCCAACGAAATTAGGCCGGATGGAGAAATAGCTTCATAAATTCCGTCTTTTTAGTAAGTTTTTTTATACTATTGTAAAAGATCTGTTGAGCCGGGTTGGACTACTTAGAATTCGGCTTTTAAAACAATTTGTATAGAAATATATATTTTTTTATATATCTTCTAAAGTTCGCACAAGCAAACCGTTAGCGCAGTGGTTAAGGGCTTAAGTCGCTACCGCCCACTGGGCCGAATAGTCGCGAGTTCGATTCCCGCACGAAACTAATCTTTGTGTGACAATTATTTGTTTCGGTCTGGGTATTTGTGTATGTTAATTTTCATGTTTGTTAACGCACCCACGACACAGGAACAAATCCGTGGGGCTACATTTAAAAAAAAAGTGATAATCTTAGTTTTCGCGGTTTTACGACTTCTTATTATTACAGTTGGTTTAAATGTATAGTCCGACAAGGATCTTTTAGCTCGTGAATGACATCGACAGGAGGGCGCTGGAGTGAAATCATTGTTACTATTCAGTAAAATTACTAGGCGCTCGTAGCGGTGTTCTTACCGATCACCAAGGTTAAGCAGCGTTCGACTCGGTCGGCCTGAGATGGGTGACCGTTTGTGGCATTTTAATATTCGAGCGTCTCCGTGCTTCGGAAGGCACGTTAATCCGTTGGTCCCGGTTACCACTACACACGGCCGAGTTGGATGCTTTAAAGGCGGCTTGATAAGTTCCAACAGCAGGTGGCCACAAACCTGCCTCCACCAATCCGCACTGGGTCCGCGTGGTGGAGTATGACCTAATCTCTCTCACCGCGAGTTGTGAGAGAAGGCCTTTGCCCAGCAGCAGTGGGCAGGATAAAGTAGGATATATATATATATATATATCCTACTTTCAAAGAGATATTTCAACTTAAAGGTCCGCACGGTTACTGATTAAAAAAAGAACTAAACTTCATAGCAAACGGCAAATGCGACTGTCATCAAGTGACATTTCAGACAGACACGAGCCAAAAGAGCCTTGTTGCACTGTATATCTACGGTCTGAACATTATTCACAGGCCCTTTGAGAGATACCTACAAATGTCAACCTTTACTTACAGTTTTTTGGTAGCACTATTGCCGAAACACAAATGTTCTAAAGCATTCCACGAAACCTTCATAATTACTGTAACTATTCACAGGCAGCTTCTCAGAGCTTTGTTCTGGCCATCAGAAGCTGTTAATGCCGCAATATCAAAGGAGATATATTACACAACGGAATTTATAAACAGTTGTTGAAAAATTGCTAGAGAATTGTAAACTTAATACTAGCGCTGAGCCAATTTCATCGATTTACGAAATTAAACAGAGGTTTAAAGATGGTTTTTAATTATAATTTGTTCATAAAGCAAAAACTTCTGTTTAACAATCCACAAACAATCTTAAACGCGATCACGAACATACTCGTAGACTCGCTACCGATTCGTATGTTCGTGATAGATGTATGTATTTCAACCTAGAGGACAGACAACAGTGTGTTCAAATTAATCTAACTAAATCTCTAGGGTCTTTAGTTAAAATGGGTGTTTCACAGGGATTGATACTGGGTCGTTCCTATTTTTAATTTACATAAATGATCTCCCTGAAGTAATCGAAAAAAGAGCGAAGATAGTGTTATTTGCTGAGGATACCTCTTTGATTTTTAAAGTAGGTAGACATGTTAATAACAATGATGAAGTAAATGACGCTATTCTCCAACTACATAACTGGTTTACATCAAACAATTTAGTGCACAATAACAAGAAAACTAAATGAGAAACTTGAGTTCATCAATTATACATATTTAACCCCATTGTAACTTGGAGTCAAGCGTAATCCCTAGGGATTACGCTTGACTCCAAGTTACAATGGGGTCCTCATATTGAGAATTTAGGTAAACGGCTTAGCTCCGCTGCCTATGCCGTAAGGAAGATCAGACAACTAACTGATGTGGACACCGCGAGGATAGTCTATTTCAGCTACTTTCATAGTGTCATGTCTTACGGTATATTATTGTGGGGTGGGGCAGCTGACATTGAATCCAACTTGCAAATAACTTGAGTAGTCGCGACTCTTTAAGAGAACTGTTCAAAGAAGCTAATATCATGACGGTCTCATGTCAATATATTTATGAAAACATTATGTATGCTAGAAAAAAATTAGATATTTTTAATCAGCTAGGTGATAGGCATTGCTATAACACACGACATAGAAATAAATTAGATCAACCGCAGTTTCGTCTGTCAAAACTTCACACGTCTTTCATGTGGCACTGTGTTAGATTTTATAACAAAATTCCAATTGACGTCTCTAAACTTAGTGAAAATAAGTTCAAAGCTTGTGTAAACGAACACTTTGTAAGGAAGCTTATTATTCAATAGAAGATTATTTAAAAGATAAAAATTCTTGGATTGATGCTATTCCAGCTCCACTTGAGTCATGACAACCTATTCAAATGTTATTAGTTAACATTTCCTCTCTTCCTTCTATTAATTTAATATAATGTCATTTTTTTGTGTACTTTTTTTTTTGTAAATAAGGGAACAATGTAGCCATTCTCATAAATAGTATTAATCGCTTTTTTAACTTAGACTCACCTGATAACCAACCTACATTGTTCTCCCATAACCCACTACAAAATGTAGATGAAAAAGTTTGTAAAAAAAATATTTTAAAAGAGTAACCGTGGAGTTTCTTGCTCCACAGGAATGACATTCCGAAGTGGCGGTAGAGTCTTTGTTACTTTTCTGACGATTCATAAATACTGTAATTGTTTATATGAATAAAAAATATTCTGATTCTTATTTTGATTCAATGCTGGCTTATGCCACGCTAAAGTTTCTGTTAGTACATCTTAAAAGAAATTCAGTAATTTATTTCATGGATGTTATTCATTGATACTTTTTATTTTAACGCGTCAAATACTGTGTGTATACTAATCGTAGATATGACCTCTGCAAAGAGGGTTTCTGCTAAAAACGCTTTCCAAACTGACAAATAGATTGAACTTGTAAACCGACACTAGATTTATTAATTAGGAGTAAATTTATACTAAAATTAGCCTTGCAGTTATATAATTGATCTTTATCGTCGAAATGATTTGATAAACAGTAATTTTTTTATTTAAATGTTAGTTCGTAGTATAACAATCGTTGTAACTAATCTGTGCAACCAGTTGCCAATCGCTACATTTACAAAGTAAGTTCCTTGGTACAATTGAAACTCGACAGAGTTAATTTTTGATGAGACCACACGGATGAGGTAGGTAATAATTTATTATTTATCACAGCCGTTTTCTGTGATCATGTACGGTTTTGATGTCCGGGGTGAAATGAGATTGGCTTTGTAGCTAAACCGGGTTACTGCTTGATTGTGTTCTTTTGTGTTTTGGAAATGAGCCCTTGTTTTAAAATATGCGAAACACAGAAGTTATGGTTTGGTTTGTTGGGTTTATATTGTTAAAAATAAACCATACATATCTGCCTGCAAAGACACAAATTATGTTTCCATAATCAGGTCATACGCGTGCTAGAAAACTCGAATACTTTATTCTTTTAAGCTATACAATTCTATATTAAGTATTATTACCAGAGACTAACAAAAAAAATGTTGCCAAAATTTTTTCATCACGCCCCTTACGCAGAGTTCCAACAGGATATTTATTTAGCGACAAAAGTGGTAAGATCTTGTTGGAACTCTATCGCTTCCTCCGCTCTCATAGTTCGCCATACTTGCCAAAATTTAAGGAAGAACATTCGATTATGAAATAAAAGTAATCACACATACTTAATACAAAATAGATATATTGCGACCGTGGGTAAGCATATTTCTATCAGTGAGGTCCACAATAATCGTCATAACATTTTTATGATTTCAATGGTGGGACCATATTAGTACACGTGACATACCTATCTTATAGTAAGTTACTGTAGTCAACTTAACACCGAATAATTAACAATACCTGTCACATAGCAACCCTTCCGGTCTACAAGAGCATATAAAGCAACATTTAAATAAATTCACTTCAAAGCTCGAATCGTGCACGTTTTAATTAATCTGCAGACTTGTCTTAATACATACAAATCACATGTGCGACAGGTTGCTAGCTGTCAGGGTTGGCACTTGGCACGCCACATGTGCGCTATCGACCGCCTGGCGTAGTCACGCTCGATCGCGTGCCAGGGCTGCCGCTTTTAGTGGTAATAAATTGTGTTAGTTGCTTTGAAATAATCGTTGTAGTGTTGGGACTTTTGTAAGTCAATTTGGAATAAACATATTAATTAACATATTTAAGGGCCTACCGCGATCGACCATTTATCGACCGGGAGAGTGATAGTGATGCAATTACTTTACAAATTTATAAACTGAGGGACGGATATATTGAGGGCGCGCTCGGAAATAAACAAGGTATGTGCAAGAACAAATTTTATCTATCTATATCATCACGCCAGATCCCTTGTGGGGTAGAGAGTAGTCCAGAGTTCCAACAGGTTCTTTCCTTACATACCTCTCTGGCTTCCTCCACTCTCATAGTTCGTCTCATACACGCTCGCCGGTTACGGAGACTCTTGACTTTTCCTTCAATAAGACTCGGGTTATTTGGTCGTAGTAAGATAGTCTAGTCTAAATTTTATCATTTTCTAAATAAAACTACAACATGAAATAAAAACTTTTGCTACAATTATTTTCTATGTTCTTAAATAATTTCTGTTGACTACTCGTAATGCGTTTCGCGTTGAAATCAGAAAATGTAAAGCAATGGAGATTACTTTAGATTTTTTTCTATCGAGAAAATTTCGTTTAATCGTGTATTCCTTTTACCAAATTCTAAAATATAGAGTCAAAAATCATATGTCTTAGTATTAAGTCTCTAATCCATATAGTTCTTTAAGGGCATGGAGTACAAATCACGTTTTAATCGCGGTAGCCCCTGAAACGAAAAAAAAAGCACCTATTTCACGGACGACTACGTAAAAATTATTATGTAAAATTATTGTAATTGTGTGTAAAGACTTAGAAGCTGTCCGACTACGCGATCACAAGGTCTTTTTATATGATCCATTCCTATCTTCTAACATATCTAAATTTTAAGCGATATGGCCGCCTTGCTGTATTCATAACGATTTTGTTTTTTTTTCCTTTGTTATTTTTTATGTGCAATAAAGAATATTATTAATTTTTTTTTGTACCTGGCAACCCTACGCAACAGTCTTAAGGGCCTAACCGAGGCGTGTAACGGAGATCGCTCATTTGCACGTCCAAATTGATATCTTCACGGTGATTCCCGACGTGGGCTGTCAGGATGCACCCATGGATGATGGGACGCTTAATTAAACTTTATTATCCACGCTAGCTATGTAGTTTCCGTGGTATATAGTAAACATGTGGGAATGTGTTTGATATGATGTTTGGATAAAGGGTTTGTGCTAGATGATTCGCTTTTAAATCTATCAATACCATCACGCTAGATGATATAGATACTCTTGCGAGGTGGGCAGAGTACAGCTATTTTAAAAAAGTAAAATCCTTATAGACGGCTTGAGAAGTTCCAACAGCAAGTGGCCACAAACCTGCCTCCACCAATCCGTACTGGGCTCGCGTTGTGTATTACGTATTCTCTGTTACCTCGTTTTTTGGATAGGGGTGTGTTTATAAACATGAACTTCGCATACACAAAGACCCAGACCGAAACAAACATTTGTGAGTTCCACAAATATTTGTTTAGTGCGAGTATTGCAACTGCGTACTACTCGAGGACTGGACTGACTTCCACTTTAATTGCAGACGATTTAGCGCACTGGTTAAGAGCTAAACCCGCTCCCCGCACTATGTCTAATAGTCGCAGGTTCGATTCCCGCTCGGGACAAATCTTTGTGTGACCCACAAACATTTGTTTCGGTCCGGGTATGTGAATTTTAATGTTTGTAAACGCACCTACGACACAGGAATAAATCCTAGTGTGGGGCTACGTTTAAGAAAAAAGAAAGAAAAGAAAGAATCACCAAGTCAAGCCGTTGTGACCTGTGCCAATTATGTTTATAAAGCGCGATTTACGACAAAATAAACTCAAACTCAAATAATTTATTTTGTATAAACCCTGCTTATTTTAACAAGTGTCTGCTACTTAGCTACCACCGGATCGGAACGCAGCCTCCACTAAGAAGATCCGGCGAGAAACTCAGCGGGCTTGTCTATTTTATTTTATTTTCTTATTATTTTGATATTTTTTTTTCATCATATTGTGTGAGTAAAATCTTTATGTTACATTTAAATAGTTAAGATCTAGCTCCAGCGTGATGCCTTAAGATCGAAATGTGAGAGTAATTATGTTATCTCTAAAGAGTAAGTGCCTAAAGGATTCCAGTAGGAAATCTCCACAAGCAGCACCCGTTCACGATTATGGCTACTGGAGCAGCCATCTCTCCTCTCGACCATATTGGAGGAAAGGAAGTGACCCGCACCAGGCAGCCACCGCAAGCAGACATTTGAGTGACCATGACCAAATCAGAACCCCAAAGACGGCGGTCAGAATTAATTATGCAACTCGAGCTATATCTTCACTCGCGGGACTCGAGTGAATTTGTCTAAGTACTCGAGTAAAAATAAATTTTACTCGAGTTCGCTTGAGCTCAAGTTAGCGAGTCAATTCGGCGCACCGAGGGGATTTGGTGAGCGCTAGATAGATGTCACTTTACTAGTTCATTATAGACAACGTCACCAGGTTAAAACTTCAAACGTTCAAACTTGCATATTGGAAAGTAAACAAACATGAACTTTAGTTTGAATTGGGAAGTGGTTGTGTTATAATTATATGTTCATACTATTTATTTAATAAATGTAAACGAGTTACTGGGGCTGTAAATGGTAAACTCGAGTTGCTTGCTGACTCGAGTAGAACTCAAGTGATTTGACAAAATAACCCGTGACCGAGTGACTCGAGTCACAAAATTCTACTCGAGGCGCATCGCTCAGAATGTATCTAAAAGCATTATTATACTGTGTTCAGCCGAAAGACATTCACTACAGGTCTGGGTCTTCCTTAAAGACCGCCATAACTACCGGCTTAGTGCTGTACGCATCTTCTACTCGCGACCTGTGTAAGGTCAACGGTCACGGTCACCTCCAACATGTAGAAGGCCCGCCCAATCCTCGTCTTACGATACGTGATCGTCACTCAAGAACCTTTCTGCTCCAACGGCCGGCATTTCTAAGAGCGACGTGCCCTGCTCACTTCCACTAAGTTTAGCAAATCTGAGTGCTATACCAGTGACTTTGGTCCTCCTCGGATCTCCTCGTTTCTGATTCGATCCCGCAGGGTAACTCCGAGCATAGCCCTCTCTATCGCCCTTTGGGTGATCTTAAGCTATTAGCTTGTTATCATTACCTATAGGAATTTTTATCTAATATTATACAATAACAATTAATTTCACCCCTTCCTAAACAGACACAAATAACACCCACTAAACCAAACTTAATTACGTAATCAAATATTACGCGTTCATACGGAATAATTTGATGAATCAAATAATCGGGACACTTAACGTACGTACGTACGTAAATACGTTAGTACGTAACGAAAACGTGTCCGGAATACAGATATGTATAAATTAAATTCACTTGGCGAAATGAATTGCAGAATTAGTCGAATTCGTACGAGCTTCCTACTTGTTAGTATAAATATGACATGAAATAATTTGATATATGTGTTTTGACTTTCAATTAAGACTATTAATACTTATTAGGTACGGTACAGTAGAATACCAACGTAAAGGGCATGTCTTTGTAGATTCGCTGTTTCCTCGTTGCTTTTTAAACTTCCTTATGTCTATGGCACTGTAGCTCCTAAACAGATGAACCGATTTTGATTTAGTTTTTTCTTTGAAAGGTAACTTCGGTGAATGGTGAAACGTGTATATGTGTGAACTATGATTTATTTGAGTCGATGGTTTTTAAATTATTAATTTATGTTTTACTTGTTAGCATTTCTTACTAAAAAGGCCTTTTTTTGTTTATTTTAAGTATTTACGTTGTTTAAGGTCATCGAAGCCATTTTCTAGCATCCAACCTCAGTAGGTCCAATACTTTGTGATCCTCCATTTTCTTGCTAAATGTTCATCTTTTTCAAATTCTGTAAATGTAGCATAAAATATCTTAACAAGTTAAAATAGTTTCCTAAGAACTTTTTCCTGTAGCTACAACGGTTTAGGTAGCTACGCTTACCGCCCCGCCCATAAAAATCTCCCTGTACAGATGTGTATCCAAATTTCTGCAACTTTACTTCAATTTATCAACATTTCCTTCTCGAAACTTCCAGCTCAGCAAACTCAACCAGCCTATCCTACGTATTTCAACGTTATTCTCAGTGTACCATGTTGTCAGTTTAAACGCCTCGCAGACGTGAGATAACGTCAAGACACGTCCTCTAGACGTAGGTACCTGACGTGTCGCGAAATACGACGTATTTATACGTCTAGACGCAAAATCTGGTGGAAATTTCTATCTGATTTCACGTTTGGCATACCTAGGGATTTTTGTTTTAGATTGTCTAAGGAATTTCTTTCCTTTTTTCGTATAAAAGACTCCGTAATCGAAGAGATGATCGGTGAAGACAGCTGTTGTTAGAATGGTGTTCTCCTAAAATGTGGAAGTTTTCAATTTCAGAACTGTTTTGATGAAATAACTTTTGCGTGTCCGTAGGTGGTGCGAACTACCCTCAAATAGCTCTAGTGACATCATAATATTTGGACCTTCAAGAGGCCAATTTACCTTTAGATTTTAAAATCTAGGTAGATAGTTAGTTGAAACATTATATTAAGGCATACTTGCACGAACCCGGGTTAGCGTTGACCTATTGACTAACTAGAGGTTACAACGTTAAGTTTATAACCTACCAATGGTTAGTAATCTTTATAAACCTTTTTATAATATTGCTTCTAAAATTCACGACGCCAACTCCAGATAAAACATAATTATTTTAAGTTTCAATAGCAGTGATAGCCTAGTGGTTAGACCGTTGGACTCCAAAGTCAGAGGTCACTGGTCTAAACCCAGGCACGCACCTCTGTATTTTCGAAAGCATGCGTATTAAAAATTACATAGATTTAACGGGGAAGGAAAACATCACATCAAGTGTGTGATGTCAAGCCGCACTGGGCCAGCGTGGTGGACTATGGCCTCACAGTTTGAAAGGAGGCCCGTACCAGCGGGCTTATAGTAATTTCTTTATGATTTTAAGTTTCATCTAAAAACCAGATTGACACAATAACTCCAAAGCCTAATTCTGCTTTCATAATTCTCTCTGTACTATTGGATCAAAAACTTTTGACTTTGAATAAACAAAATCAATCTAGGTTTTACCTGTTTACTCTTCAGCAAACAAATGCACTAACTCTTCAGCAACTTCAGATAAAACTTCGGTAACCAAACAACGCAAAATTAGGTCACACCTCAAGACCCAGTCCGAAATCTTATCATCACGCCACACGGAGCTCCAGGCACGTACTGTCAACTTGTCACCTACATGAGTGGCGCGCGCGCTCCAATTATGCTGCGAACCACCCTCAGGTGCCCCAAGAGACGTCGCGTGATTTAACTAGCTTTGCGGCCAATTTGCGGGGTTTGAGGTCAAGATTGGTAATGAACGGAGAATACCTATTGTCGAATCACCAGAGGAATATGTATACAGATGCCTTGCCTGACACAACAAGGCAACATTTACAATTAACTCAATCCTGATTGAGTTAAGATTAACTGAGGTGGAGTAAATACGTAATGAATTTGTTGATGCTTGAACATATTCTTTGTTAAAAGAGAACACATTGAGTGTACGGCATACGAACTCAAATAGTATGGTCCTGGATATGAATATTAGGTCGAAAAACTGTTATTGGAGATTTTCACTCAAAAAAACCTCAGAAGCAGTCTTACTATGATGGGAACGATTCGGCCCTGTTATATTAAGACTTCACATCATTCGACGAAAACAAGGTGTGCACAGTACACCTCTGCCCACCTAAGAAGTATAAACCTGATACGTGTTAAAACAACACATGCACAAAATCAAAAAGCGAAAATACGTTAAAAGCAAAACGAAAGTAAGAAGTCAAACATACGACAAACAATTTGTGTGTACATATTTATACAGCGAACGTTTCGACAGGCGCTTAATATATTCAATCTGTGATTAACGCGGGGTAAACAAAAGAAGCAGCGTGACAACCCACTCCGTAGGCATGGAGGCACGTAGACGTCTGAGTTATTTCCGGCAACCAAGGAACTCATTACGGAAAAGACAGGTGTCGATACTCGATTTGTACGTTATGTTGAGGTGAAATGGATTTAATATACGTATGGTGTTTAATTTGTGGCACTCGAAGCACTGTAGTTTCTCGATGTTTGTTCTTTTGATTACCAAGGTTAAACAGCATGTGGCATCGGTGTCAGATCGGTGATGATTTGTGGCATTTTCATATTCAAGCGTCTTCGAGCTTCCAAAGGCACATTAAGCCGTTAATCCTGGTTATCATTCTATGTGTTAGTCGTTAAGCCATGCTGGAAGCAGGCATGACGCATGACACTAGGCCATCACATATAACTCATGTTTGTTCTTGGTAAGGAAATCTAAATACAAATTTAAATTTTGTGTCAACTCTCAAGCTAACATTTAAACTCTCGACCGGCAAACGGAATTTAGGCACGCAGTGATTCTCAAATAGAATTTAAAGTAAGTCGAGTGTGGCATGAATCGTGACGTCAAGTCGGCGTAGCGTTGCCGTCCCACCGCACCAAATATGTGGCGAAGCCTTTAATTAATTAATTATTATTTCAGTCATTCAGTCAAGGGTATGCTCCGGTGGTTCGGGCATATAAGAAAAATTACAGAAGAATGAATGACAAAACAGATACACAATGCGAAAGTTGAAGAATGTAGGTACCGCGGAAGACTTAGACCCAATAGAACGTGTCTTATCTAAAGAGCAAGTCAAGAGTCTCCGTAACCGGCGACCGTGTATGAGACGAACTATGAGAGTGAAGGAAGCCAGAGAAGTCCGTAAGGAAGGATCTTGTTGGAACTTTGTTCTCTCTGCCAACCCCGCACAGGATCTGGCGTGATCAAGACAAAGTTCTGAAATTACTAGTTGATTATTCATTTTGTGTGAACTTTAACAGTTTCTTCCAAATATAAAAACAGTGTTAAATTTCCCAAATGCCATGTGACGTCACTGTACGCTACGTAACAAGGCGTTGTGCACACTCGCGATTATGCAAATCAGTCTTAATTGCGTTAAGTCGCGCGGCCATTACTCGCTCAAAATGTGTTTGACGTAGAATTTAATTATTCTATTACCGCCACAATACAATTATTTTATTGCGAACGTGCCGGGAATTCTCTTAGAATTTGCCAAACAAGTGAATTAAGTATTTGTTGTTGTGATGTCTGTGCCTTTTAAGTAAAGATTCGAAATCCAGAAGACTTAAAACGAAAAATTTGACAAGTAATCGTGCTGTCACGTTCATGTTTATTTAGATAATTTGTGACAGCGATGTGTAGTGTGACGACGATGGGATATCAAGTCGCTAGTTGTCACGCTAACGTCAATCTTTTCGCGTTAAGCCCTCTGTAGCCATTTCGCTATAAACATCACCCTTCTGGCAACAACTACGAAAATAACCATCTAGATCAATCAATTCAGCCGATTTCGACAAAGGCATATGGGACGACTTTACGTGGAAGCTGAGGTGAAATTTGGCGTACCCATGTAAGTTCAGTGACAATGTAATAATATGGTACCATGAAGCTGGTCTGACGATGTAGTCGGAAGGTGGCCATAGGATCATGTGAACTATACAACGTAACCCCTTCGTGTTTAGACTTGTTAGATTGGTATTGACAAGTACTATACAACCATATAGTGTTCAAGGTCTGATGATAAAGCCGAAAGGTAAGCAAGATATATTCGTTGTGTTTTTGCTACAAAATCTTAATTTAATTTTATAAATAAAAATTATTCTTTCTTTCTTTCTTTGAATCCCATGAGAAATCGCTATTTTTTTTTTTATTTTTTTTTTTTTTTAAATTATATATATTTATTTCTTAAAAAACGTAGCCCCACACTATGATTTATTCCTGTATCGTGGGTGCGTTTACAAACATGAAAATTCACAGACACAAAAACCCAGACCGGAACAAATAAAAAACTCGGGGGTAGTATCGAAATAAACAGGAATACATTGTATGCTCAGTAAATTAATTTATTTTAAAATAGTTAATCAAATTATAATAGAGTTGTTGATATGAGCATTTAAAATCTATATTGCACAGTACCTGCCGGAGTATTTTCCTTACTGTAGAACCATTTTCACCATTAAAATTCATTGTCTCATCACAGTAAGTACAACACTTACACTTATTTACAACATGGATGCCATCCAAGATTCCATTTCGAAGCTTCAAAATAAGTTCGTCCAGAAGATGGATACTTATCAAGGTGAGCTTCAAGCTGCAGTGCCCTCCAATACCATTGCTTGGCAGCTGACTTTACAGCCTTTCGCACATTCATCATGACTGCTCTTCAGTGTCTACAAGACCAAGTAGCCTTGTTAATGCACCAATGTGCCATCACATTTGGAAATGAGAAGTCGTCGCAAGATTCTTCTTCTTCACGGCCTGCCCGAGAAGAGTAATGAGGCAAGAGATGCCAGAACAGTGATCATCAACCAACAAACCCAGGCCAATCTTGTTAAAGGTTCGTGACATATCTGTCAAAATTAAATTATGGAACGCAAAAAAGAATTTGAAGGGTTCGGGCCTCACAATGTCTGAGTTTTTGACTAAAACTCGGCATGCTACCTTTATGGCGGCTTGTCAAAAATTTGGAGTCTCTAAATGTTGGACTCGCGAGGGATCTGTCTTCGTTGTGGATGGTGATGGTGTGCGGCAACGCATCAGCACGCTAGCCGAGCTTGAGGAAATCCCGGTGCCTGATATGCCAACATCTTCTGCGGCAGCTGCCAAAGTACCGGCAACTGCACCGAAAAGTAAGTGCCTCCAGCACACAGTAGTTCATTTTTTTCTTGTGTTTTTAATTATCTTTCTTTTTTATATTTAAGTAGCTTATATTTTGTGAGTACAGTTTTTAGTAGTAGTACCTTAATGTTTTAGTAGATACTTATTGATATAGGTAATATTATTTCATGCTGGGATCGATTTGTCGATTTGTTTTGTCACTGTATCCCGCTTTCATTCTTCTGTAGCTAGCTGATTGTACCCACATTCACTGTTATTTTACTTAAGTTAGGTAAACTGCATGTTTAACATATAAGTACCTAGTTATCAACAACATTATCGTAGATCGTAGCCGTATTGTTTATTTGTTATAACCTCACAATAATTGTCAATCATTGACATTTGACAGATCGTTGACAACTGATACTTGTCATTTTTTATTTTTTGTTTATACCATGGATAATATTTATTTTTTGTCATTTTGTGTTCAGTGGAGTAATGACCTACGTTTAGTTTTTCCGTTCTATAAATTTATTGTTGTAAGGTTGTTTCTTAACATATTTTTTCTCTCTCTTATTGTTACTCTTTATATTATATTGTCGGTATGTAATTATTTATGTTGTGTATGCGTAACGTGGTTTTTTCTTTATTCCAACTTATAACCGGCAGGTGGAGTGCTTAAAGTCGCATAGTTGTTTATATATTAAAAAAGAATACATTATATACATATCACATACATATATATAGATATATTTGTATTAATATACACGTTTATTTTTTAATATATATTTTTATTTAAACGATGAACAGCTTATTAAATGATGATGCTAGCATTACTAGTGACAATTACTTCTCTTTATCCTCTGAATCTTGTAGTAGTGGTGACGAGAGCTTTGTTAGCACTCCTACTCTCTCCGACACACTCGAGAGCCAGTTTTCTGATGTACCGAAAAACTTTAACGTGATTCATATTAATGCCCAAAGTATTCCAGCTCATTTTTCCGATATGCTTT
This sequence comes from Phalera bucephala, assembly GCA_905147815.2. Lineage (NCBI taxonomy): Eukaryota > Metazoa > Arthropoda > Insecta > Lepidoptera > Notodontidae > Phalera > Phalera bucephala. The sequence goes on from LR990633.1 coordinate 13,325,171, forward strand.
AACCAGAAAAATATTCACGCTGTACTTGTCTCCGAGTCTTGGCTTAAACCCCGCCTTCCTAGGTCGTCATATTGTTTGCCTGGTTTTCGTTTTTCGTAACGATCGAACTGGCGGTGGAGGTGGTGGAGTGGCCATTTACCTTCGAACACATATTCCCTATGCTGTAATTTCTACTTCCCCACAACCACCAGCTTCAAATGCCGGCGAACATCTATTTGTTGAGGTGCGCTTATCTCACACCAAGATCTTACTCGGAGTCTATACAGCCCTTTTCATCGCATTAATTATTTCTCATCTTTTGAAAAGATCTTGAAGGATCTCATGCCCTTATATAATCCTCTTAGTGCTACTCATCACTTCCCTACCTCTACTCCCTCACTTCTTGACTTGGTAATAGTATCTTCACCGTTGCATGTTGCCAAACACGTTCAATGTTCTGCTGATGCTTTCTCGTGTCATGATCTTATATTTCTCTCATATAAAATCTGTCCTCCTAAAGCTAAGCCTAAAATAATTCTTTAGCGCAATTTTAGTGGTATGAAGCAGGAATAATTCCTTAGTGATGCTGGAAAGATTGATTGGTCACCGGTCACTGATGCAGTCAGTGGATGACCAAATAATGAACTTCAACTCGCTAATAACCCAAGTTTATGACAAACATGCACCTTTGCGAGCCATCAAATTAAAACACCTTCCAGCGCCATGGATCACTCAGGACATTAAACTTCTAATGCACAAAAAACCGATGACCAAACATTAGTACAAGTGCTGTCCTAGCGATGAAAATAAAGCTAAGTACATTAAATCGCGAAATCGCTGCAATGTGGTGTGTATGGACGCTTTACGCCGCCATATCCATGAATCTGTTGAAAATAATGATCCAACTAAAATCTGGAAATTTCTCAAGTCTATTGGAGTTGGCAAATCACGCCAAGATACTCTTCAAACTGATTTAAATATTAATTCGCTCAACTTACACTTCTCTTCCTCGTCCAATATTGATGATTCAACTAGAGCAAATACATTAAAATATCTTTCAAATATGCCAACTCCAGACTACCCTCCTTTTATTTTCAATCGTCTATCCGATTGTGATGTTAAAAAGAGCGTACTGTCAATCTCCTCCAACGCCGTGGGTGGCGATGGCATAAGTCGCAATACGCTAGTGCCATTAATGGACTTTATCGCTCCCATCCTTTGTCTCCTTTTTAATAATTCCATCACAAGAGGCATATTTCCTTCTATTTGGAAAGACGCGCCTTTACCTAAAAAACCCAATCTTAAATCTTTCTCCGACTATCATCTGATATCCATTCTTCGGTTTCTTTCTAAGGTCTTTGAGCGTCTTATTCACAATCAAATCAGAAATTTCCTTTCCTGTCATAATCTCCTTAATCCATTCCAATCTGGTTTTCGTCCTGGCCATAGCACAGTAAGTACTCTTGTTAAAGTCACCGATGACATTCGCTTTTCTATGGAAAATGGTAACTTAACAGTGCTTACATTGTTTGATTTCAGCAAAGCATTTAGTGCAGTGATAGCCTAGTGGTTAGACCGTTGGACTGCAAAGTCAAAGGTCTCGGTTACAAACCCAGGCACGCACCCTGTCTTTTCGAAAGCATGTGCGTATTAAAAATTAATTATCACTTGCTTTAACGGTGAAGGAAAACTTCGTGAGGAAACCTGCATGCCTGAGAGTTACTCGAAGGTGTGTAAAGTTCGCCAACCCGCACTGGGCCAGCGTGGTGGACTATGGCCTAAACCCTCTCAGTTTGAGAGGAGGCCCGTACCCAACAGTGGGACAGTTTCTTAACAGGGCTTATATTATATATTATAAGCATTTAACACGGTCGATTTTGACATTCTCTTAGCTGTACTTCGCTCAATTAACATATTTCCAACGGTGGTCGAATGGTTTCACAGTTGTCTGTATGGACGCCGGCAGCGGGTTCGCCTTGAAGAGAATTTCTCATTATGGTGTGACACGTCGGCTGGAGTACCACAAGGCGGGGTCCTATCTCCACTCCTTTTGGCAATCTTCATTAATTCAATTTCCCATGATATCTCTTCTTCATACCACTTATATGCAGATGATCTTCAAATTTATTCTCATTCTTCGCTGGACAGATTAAACGAATGTATAAGTACTGTCAATAATGATTTACTTCGTATAACTAAGTGGAGCAAAAACTATGGCCTGAAAGTGAATCCCACTAAGACCCAAGCAATAATCATTGGCAGTTCGCGTCTTATCTCAAAGGTGGATTGGACTTTACTTCCGTGGATTAATTTTAATAGAGTTTCGATTCCGTACAGTGAAACTGTAAAAAACTTGAGCTTAACGATGGATCGCTGTATGAGTTGGGCTAGTCAGCTGCAAGACGCTAGTCGCAAACTATACGCTGCAGCAAGTTCACTTAGAAGACTGCGAAACTTTCTGCCTATTACCATTAAAATTGCTCTAGCACAATCTCTATTGCTTCCTATTCTCGACTATGCTGACATCTGCTATCTAGATCTCACTGAAGACCAGTTAAATAAACTTGAGCGCCTTCAAAACTTTTGTATAAGTTTTATATTTGGCTTGCGCAAATATGATCATGTATCTCAGTTTCGTTCTAAGCTTAAGTGGCTCCCTATACGTCTTCGCCGGCATACTCGTATCCTCTGTCTTCTGTACAATATTTTGTTCAGTCAGTCTTCCCCGCATTACCTTAAGGAACGATTCAATTTCCTTCACTTCTCCAACTCGTATTCTTTAAGGTCATCAGAAAACTTGGCTCTCGTAATGCCTCTACACTCTAGCACCTTTTACGATAACTCTTTTACGGTCAAAGCCGTACGACTGTGGAACTCACTATCTGTTTCTATAAGGAGTGCTCCATCTATTCATATATTCAGAGGACAGGTGAAAAAGTACTACATCACCGATTAATTAAATTAAATTTGCTGGATGTTCTCTATATACTGTTGCTTTATATTATAGACTTATCTTTGGCGCGTATATATTATTTTTACTTGTGTATATATAGGTATATTATTTAAGTAGTTTATGATAGATTTATTTGTGTATTGTTATGTTCTGTTAGCTAAGTACGGGGTGTACTCGCACTAAATCTTGTGTTTTCTTTAGATCCTCTCCATCCAAAGGTTGCCTGGAAGAGATCACTATTAGTAATAAGGCCACCCATTGTTCCAATATCTTTCAATTGAAATATTGTATCTTTTTATTTCCTTCTTGTATTTCTGGTGGAACAATAAAGTATTATCTATCTATCAAATAATTGTGGATCACACAAAGATTTGTCCCGTGCGGGAATCGAACCCGCGACTATTAGACACAGTAGGCGGAGCGGCTAAAGCTCTTAACCACTGCGCTAAATCGTCCGCCATTTATACATCATGACTTGAATAAGTCAGTTAAAACATCAGGTAATAGTTGAAGATAATTCGAAGTTTGATTATTCACAGTCGCGCTACTAGTCTTAGCCTAGCCGAGTTTCGAATAATTCTGAGACCAATGAAATAGGAGATTATAATTTCGCACGGCTCGCACGTTGGACGGCATTATGCTAATGTGTTCCGGCCCAGTTCCGTTTTCAGTTTAATGCGCTCCTGCATTAATTTGTCTCTTCGATCATTTAACTACCTACCTTCCAGACGAGTGTCATGACCCTAGAATTAATTTTTAACTATATCGACGATCACCATGGTTCTCAGCGTTCGACTCGGCGGTCTGAGATGGGTGACCGTTTGTGGCATTTTCATATTCGAGTTTCTCCGTGCTTCGGAAGGCACGTTAAATCGGTTACCACTTAATATGGTAGTTGTAAGCCAAGTTGGAAGCCGTATATGCCGCTTGATAAGTTTTAACAGCGGGTCATAAACCCGCCTCTACCAATCCGTACTGGTCGGCATCCGATTTAAGAAAGAAGGCTTTTGGCCAGCGGTGGGACGGTATATATAGGCTGATATAGCATCTTGACCTAGTGCCGTATAATGCGCGTAGCGATCACGTGGTCTATCTATCTATATCATCACGCCAGATCCCTTGCGGGGTAGGCAGAAAGTACAGAGTTCCAACAGGTTCTTTCCTTACATACCTCTCTGGCTTCCTCCACTCTCATAGTTCGTCTCATACACGCTCGACGGTTACGGAGACTCTTGACTTGCCCTTCAGATAAGATTCGGTCTATTTGGTAATGGTAAGATAGTTTAGATTTTCCCCGGTACCTACATCCTTCCACTTTCGCATTGCATATCTGTCGATCACGAGGTCTTGGATTCAAATCCTAGGTCGGACAGTGCAATTTTTCAACTGAATTTTTTTGCGGTAAAGGCTAGCGGCAACATGTTCAGCATAATGGCAACATTCTATTAAATTGAGAGCTAACATCGTCGGCAAAAAGTGGGTGTACCTACACAATACACCTCTGCCACCCCCGCTTGCGAACTATATGCATGATTATATCACTACGTTAGATTTTTGCGGAGTAGCCTTCTTTACACACCTCTGGCTTCCTCCACTCTCATAATTCGGCTCATACACGCTCGCCACAAGAGGCGCGTCAAGAGTCTCTGTAACCACAGACACTCTTGTCTTGCCCAGCAGATAAGACACGGCCTGTGTGACTATACAATTATGACTATAATTATTAGAGGTGCAAGTAATAGTATTCTAGTTGATAATGATTGTATTATTAAGGTTCTGGGTCCGATCATAGTTTATTTTCTATCAAAAAATCATTCAGGACAGTCCGAACCCTTAACTTGTGGCCGGTATAATAATAATACTAGCCCTGTTAAAAACTGCCCCATTGGGCACGGGCCTCCTCTCAAACTGAGAGGGTTTAGGCCATAGTCCACCACGCAGGCCCAGTGTGGGTTGGCAAAACGGCCGGTATCTATATATTAATACGTGAAGCAAAAACTTTGTATCCCTTTTTACGAAATATTGTTTGTTTTTAATATTATTTGTCTATAGTCTTACTGAATGTCAAACCTTACCAGCAAACGATGAAAGAGTTTTTACAAAAAAATATCGTTTATAGAGAAGTTTTGTATCATTAATTAAATATATATATGTATGTCAAGTTCAATGGACAGCATTGTCTTTTCTTTTTTTTTAATTTTTTAAAATTTGTTTGAAAAAAATAGGCAAATTTATAGTGTACCCTTGGCGAAATCTGTGATTATAGAAGTATAGTCTTTGACAATAGAACCTTGATAATGTTCAAACTTATAATTTAAATTAATTATGGTTGAATTTCGACCAATGGGCGACCACTAGTTAATAGAAACATGCTCGCTGCCTGTAACATTAGACTAACCCAATCTTAAAGAAGTAACAAGTAGAGACTAATTGCCGAAATAGCCTGAAGACGAAGTTACCCAAGTAACTTCGTCATAGTCAAACAGGAATTGCTGCTAAAACTTTTTCAACAACCACACGATTTGCCAGTAGACCAACTATTCAGTCTTTCTTCTTGAAAAATTATATATGCAAACAGTATCGAAAATTACCTTTATATCTCGAAAAAAGGTACAGACACTTATAAGTATAAGTGGTCCTTATTGAACGGAATTCATTTGGATTGTCTCTCTCCATTCCGTTCTGGAAAAAGGCATTAAGTGTCATTATAAGGTAGGTACCTATTGTAAGAATGTTCAATTTTGCTAAGTAAGCCTGCTTCAGTCTGGAGTGTCTGGAGTCAGCTTTATAATTCATTCATTTAGTTGAGAGAAAGAAAGAAACACATTTTTTTTGTACTCACATCAGCAAAAGATCATTTGTAGGTTCTTAGGTAGTGCTTAGACTTATGCTAAAATTGCACTCGGATTTTATCGCGGTTTATTTATCGGTTTTAAATTTCTTAATTTACAATCAAAAATAAACCACGATAATCCGATTATTTTTATTTAAGGTATTTAGGGTGCGTTTACAAATACGCAATTCGCATACATAAACAACTAAGCCGAAAAAACAAATTGGACATACAAATTTTGGTTCTGTGCGGCCGCTCCGTTTATGGGAACGTGTAGCCATGGGTTCAATTCCTGAATAGAACAAAGTTTTGTGACTTACAAATGCTTGTTTCATGTTTTAATCGCGCTCACGACACAGGAATAAATCTTAATTTATTTATTAAAGTAGCTACACCATCAACTTAACAATACAATAGGAATGATACAACGTGCTAAATCTCTACAAGTGTATACAATAATATTTAAGAAATAAAATTAGTCATCAAGTTAAAGATAATAAATATTATAATTACAAATTACCACATTTATAAAATATAGTACATATATACGATATACTAATGTAAGACAATGGTTTAAAAAATATTAAACAGACCTTCTTAAAAACAAGCTTTTATAGCAAAAACAGAACGAAGATATCTTGTTTAGTTGACGAGTTCCTCTGGATTTCGACTCCATCATCATCGATCTCATCCATCATTCGATCTTGGACTTGGGCTTATGTTGTTTTTAACATTCCTACCTTTTTTCTCTCACTTTTTTGAGGTGACGGAATTTTCCTGGCTCGTCGGTCCAGTGGCGTATGGTTGGTAATGGTCTAGGTTTCGAGACGTAGGTCGAACGAAGTGGTATTTAGATTTTTATCAAACACACCGTCATGCCTATATTCCCCAAGCGGGGGGCAAAGGTGTACTGAGTACACCCATTTTTCGCCGGCAATGGTAGGTCCTATGTAATAGGGGGCGAGCTTTTGCCATATACCGGGCGCAATTCCAGATTCCGGACTCATACTTGGAAGTTTCCGTTAGAAACACTTCATTTGTTTGACCTAGCATTTGAACCCAAGACCTCGAGATCACCAAGTGATGGGCTTTGCCACTAGACCAACGAGGCAGGTACTAGTTCCATGGTACCATATTATTGCATTGTCACCGATCTTACATAGGTTTGCAAAATTTTAGCTCGATCGGATACCCGCAAGTGATTTAAACTGGAAAGACAGACAGACAGACAAAACATTGCAAGTTAAATAAAGTTAAAGCAAATAACACTGCCTACCCCTTCTCGGATAAAAAGCGAGTACACCATGCAGCATGGTGGTCCGTTGGTACAGTATAATCGTTAAATTCATTAAAAAAATTTAACCCCTGCTTAAACACTAGGGCTCTTATTCGGTTTGACCAACCACGTAACGCGGTGCGTTACGATAATCTTGTGATATGATTGTTTGAAGGTACTCCATGGGCAGGTTCATGGCCACCTGCTGTTGGCTCATCAAGCCGCCTATAAATCAAAAATCAAAAGTTTGTTAATCATGCAGACCAAGAAATACTTATTAATGGTCATGAATCGAAAAGTTAGTGATTACAAAAGAATCTACCACCCGTTTGGAATGTAATTTCTGTAGAGAAGAAGGGTACGAAACTCCACGGTTACTCTTTTAAAATGAGAGTTTTACAATTCTTTCTGTATACATTGCGTTCATAGGGTATATGGGAGGGCAATGCAGAACGAGGTGATGTAGATAGGCTTAATATAAAAGTTTTTCGACTTGGCTACGTACTTAACGTGCCTTCTGAAGCACGGAGATGCTCGAATCTAAAAATGCCACTAACATTCACCCATCTCAGACCGACTGAGCCAAACGCTGCTTAACCTTGGTTATCGCTAAGAACACCGCGGTCGCACAACGCTACAAGCACCTCGAGTGAGCCATGTTTAAAGGTAGTGTAATTCATTCTTATTAGACATGCTTTGAGAAATGGTCGCTTACGATGGGCCTCATAAGAAGGCTCAAGGTGACCCAAAGGGCGATGGAGAGAGCTATGCTCGGAGTTACCCTGCGGGATCGAATCAGAAACGAGGAGATCCACAGGAGGACGAAAGTCACTGACATAGCACTCAGAATTGCTAAACTTAAGTGGCAGTGGGCGGGGCACATCGCTCGTAGAACTGACGGCCGTTGGGGCAGAAAGGTTCTCGAATGGCGACCACGTGCCGGAAGACGTGGAGTGGGTAGGCCCCCTACAAGATGGACCGATGACCTGGTGAAGAAGTTGGATGCGTACAGCACAAAGCCGGTCGTTGTGGCGGTCTTTAGGGGAGGCCTTTGTCCTGCAGTGGACGTCTTTCGGCTGAAGAAGAAGAAGATATGCATTTGCCATGGCGGCCGAGAGGGTTTAATTACCTATATGCAATGCACATCACTGCATTACACATCATCTCATCTCACGAAAATATCGTAACGCGCTATGTTTGGTTCTAGGAAATAAGGCTAAGGAAATGTGGCTAGTTTTATTGCCTTATAAAAAACAAGTTGGCATCTATAAAAATGGAGTTACTTTGTAGTTAAAATTCATTTAGTGTTGTTATTCGTCGTTTTAGAGTTGTTTTCGATAGTTGGTATGGAACTGGGTCAAGGGATATATTGTAGGACACATCGCTTGTTCCTTAAAATGTAAGGATAATCAGTTCATACGATACTCTGAACTAACTATGACTAAGCTAAGTCATTTGGATCAAGAGCCACAAATTTGTAACAGATGATCTACAAGCGAAGTAAAATGTCCCTTAGGAATAAGGTGATACTTTACATAACTTCTGTATGGCCGATCATCAAATACGCTTGTGAGGTGTTTGGGCACGCCGCCCGCTCTCACATCGACAGACTCCAAGCTGGCCAGTCCCGATTCTTCCGAAAAGCCGTCGGTGCCCCGTAGTACATACGGAATATCGGTCTCCATTCTAATCTCGGTCTCGAACCTATTCGCACCTATATTAAAAAGGCGACAACCCGCTACTTCGAACGTGCCCAACCATCGGACTCCCTTATCGTAGCCGCTACCGCCGTCCGCCGCATATTCTCACCGATCTTTCCTTACTTCCCTTCTCACAATCCCACAAAAAATCCCTTGCCCGACGGCTGGAGCAGAGCACCACGGCGAGACATTCCCTCATAGCGACTTCCCTTGAAGTGTTCTTGAGCTAGTTTCCCTTTTGACTCGAACGTAGTAGAAGCACGCTCGCCCTCTTGTCTTGTAAGCTGTAAAGGTCCCGCGGCCAAAAGTGTAAATCACTCACACGTACGCACGCACGCACAGACACACGCAGAGACGCAGAAATACGCAGAGACACACGCACGCACGTACGCCCGCAATACATAATCTTGAAAAAAAAATGAGTACATATAACAAACACACATTAGTTCTCTCTTGTCAAACAATCCATAAAGTTTCCAAACTTATTTTCGATCACATATTGTGTAGTATAAAATGGCGAAAGAATATAAAAACACACAAATAACGGTCTAAATGCAAATATAAAAGAAAATTTACATTGCTTTTTGTGTCAAGTTCAAAAAAGACACGACAATTTACAAGAGGTTACAACTACAAGAGTGCATAACTTAGTGAAAAAGTTTGTTTTGTTTCCACAGACTTCGCAATCTTCTAGACTATGAAAGAAGTGCTGTGGTATTTATGAAACAGTTCATGAAAAAAAATGCTGAGAATTAGGATGATTTCTGGAGATAGCTTGAAAAATTAAAAAAAGCGTTACGAATCCATTCATCAAGAAAGAGCAGAGGTACACCCACATTTAGCCGTCGATGTCTAGTCTCAGTCGTATTAGGGGGCTTATTGCTATTATACTGGACAAAATCCAAAGTTTTGACAGTTACTGAGATTTTTTCATTAGAAAATTCCAATAGACACTTAAAACATTTTCGAAATTTCAAATCCAGAAAAAGCCTATAAAAAAGTCAAAAAAAAATTATTTGTGAACGCAGACCAAACTTCTAGAACAATATGTCCGCACCTAGTGAAGTTCCAAAATTAAACAGACACCGTTATGGCCGCGGTCTAGCAAAAATATTCATATCTACAATGCTTTGACATGCAAATTTCTTGAATCATTAAAAATATATCGTAGTATCCCGCCATATTCCTATGGGAATTATTTTACTATGAGAAAGCACACGTGCCGGGAAACCCTTATTGGATTTTACATTTTTAAACGCTTAATGAATACGTTATTGAGTAATTACGGACGTTTTCAAAGAGTTTATGGAAAATGCTGTATTACCTATGAGTTATATGGACTGTCATAAAATATTTATTGTGAACAACTTTATGGTGTGTTATATTATTAAAGCGTTAATTTTAATTATACAAATGTTGATTTATTAAGTTCATAAAAGTTTTAGTTGAAGCTATTAACATAATAATGCTAGTTAATTTTATGTACCAGCGTGATTTAAGGCCAATATTTTTCTTTTATATATCCTGATAAAAGAACATGCAAATAAATTTATTTAAAAATTGCATATTATGTTGGTACCTAAGTTGCACTTAACCGGCAGGTTAAAATCTTACAGGAACTCAGTTACTCAACACATTGTATGTCCTCATGTCATAGTAGATTTGATTTGATTTCAATTGCAAATCTGTATCTTACTCCATTAAAAAAAACAATTTAACTTAATTAAACATCGAACGCTCCCAATTAAAAAAATACACCTTCCTGAAAAAAGTAACGGTCCAGGCACATGCCCAAAAACCTTCTAGAAAAAAAGATCGATAAGCGATTCATCGTAAAAAGGCACAACTTTTGTACCTGGCGAGCCTTCACCTCGCCTCTCTATTATTAGGGAACATGTGTTCGAGAGCCTTGTAATTTTCTGGCCGATACTCTTCATTATTCGGTCCATTTTACGCCTTTGTATAAAGCGTATTGATACCGCAGTTTCAACCTGTAGCAAGCTTTTATGTTCTCACGGGTCAAGTGGGATATTTTTGATTAAGAAATGGAATTTAGGTTTCTTTATGTGCTTGGGGCATGTCAATGCTTTTCGTATACAATAGATATACGGTGGTCGTTGCTACGATTAAAAAAATAAATAACATATAACCGTATGTCAAAGTCAAAATTTGGTTTTAGAGTAAGATAATATAAATACGTATAGTGCGACGAGTGCAACAAATATCTTATGGCCCGTGGCTGATATTGACAGGGGAGCGTTGGTTTTAAATGAAGGTCTATCTATCTATATCATCACGCCAGCTCCCTCGCGGGGTAGGCAGAGAGTACAGAGTTCCAACAGGTTCTTTCCTTACATACCTCTCGTTCGTCTCATACACACTCGCCGGTTACGGAGACTCTTGACTTGCCCTTCAGCTAAGACTGTCTATTTGGTCATGGTAAGATAGTCTAGGTCTTACCCGGCACCTACATCCTTCCACTTTCGCATTGTATATCTGTTTTGTCATTCTTTCTTCTGGCATTCTTTCTATATGCCCGAACCAACGGAGCATACCCTTTCTCATCTTTACACCGATACTATCTTTCATACCTACTCGCTTTCTTACTACGCTGTTGCGAATACGGTCGGTCAGCGTGACTCCGCACATCTTCCGCAGAGATCGCATTTCGACCGCATTTATCCTGTTTTCGTTCTCCTTCTTACATACCCAACTCTCACTGCCATATAACAGCGTTGGGACAAGCACTCCGTTATGCATGGCCAGCTGCGCCTTTTGGCTTAAGTGCCGGCTCCCAAGTAGCCTTCCCATCGCACCATTCACTCTATTACCTGCATTCACTCTTCTCTCTATATCAGCGGTGTATTTCCCATCCTTACTGAAGGCGCATCCAAGATATGCAAACTCATTCACTTGCTCCAGCACATCGTTACCAACCACAATCCTTGCATTCGTTCTGGTTTCTTCCCGTTCAAAAACCATAATTTTGGTTTTCTTCACATTCAAATGTAAGCCATTGTTCATGCAGTCGCCTCTCATAACTGTGACTAGTGTTTGCAGATCAGTGGCTGTTGGCGCTATCAAAACCGCGTCATCTGCATACAATAGGTGGTGTATCACTAGATCACCCATTTTCACCCCTTCAGTCATCGCATACAGTCTTTGAAGACTTTTCTCCAGATACACTAAGGTAACCATTTAATAACTTTTTATACTTCCAACGAGATGTGTCAACAGGTAGGTCCGCACGGTTACCAATTAAAAAAAGAACTTGGACAAATTTAGCAAATGGCAACTCTGCGACTGTCGTAAAGTGACACTTTACTTGATGACAGCGTTAGTTCCGATTTTGGCCGCGGGTCAAAATCTCATTGTGGTACTGTATGTATTAGTTAATAACAACGGTAACCCCGTAATATCAACCTTATTATAGGTTTATAAGTTTTCTAGAGGCCCGTAGTCTCTTAATGATATTCATTTAGGCTATTCGGTCTGCTCATTTATGAAACGACCCCGCAGGAAAACTCCTAGCACTGCCCTCTCAAGTGACCTTTCAGTAACCTTGACACCCACCATAAGCGACGTGCATTACAAATATCACAAAATATCTACCGAATTCTATCCGAAAGGTCTCGATGGAACGGAGAACCATCAAATTTTAATAGACAGAAAATTAGTATTCGTTGAGTGGAAACTAATATAAGATATAAGACGGTTATTACTTTCCACTTGCGCAAATTTCAATTGGTAAATTACACGAAAACGTTTTCAGTTCGATTGGCCATCTGATAGAGAACCGACCTATTGAGCAACATCGAATCGAGCCTCAAAGAATATTTTCATCTGTCACAAATGGTTTTCAGAGAAATACATTATTAATTAAGATTCTATGATTTCGTCTAGATCAGTAGGTAATATTTGTCGAGGCGTATTTTTCTGAATTAATCTTATTTTTCTCAATTTTTTTACTTCGTTTGGCACCAGTCACATTACCAAACAGTCCCACGGAAGACCAGCTTCAGTTGTATAACCAGTATTATGCTAAGTAGTAAGTTAGGTACGTTTTGTAAGAGGCACATTTGTTAGATATATTTTTATTATTTTTGGGATGTTGTAATTCTCTTACAAATAAACATTTTTTTCTTCCTATCACCACACCGCCTCACTTCTATTATCTCCTAGAGGATAACTAAAACGACATCATTTTAAGTTTTGAGAATACTTAATTGAGATACGATCGGTGCTTATCAAGCTGTCCATTTATTAGAAGAAATTAACATGTCAGCTATCGTATTATTTATTTATTAGAAAATATAAAATAAACGTGTCAGTTATCGTTAAAATCTATTAACACGAAATGGATTCCTAAAAAAATCAAATAGACCAATATCAACGGCGAGAACGACACTCTTTCACCGTCCATTTTAACTTACAGATAAGATAAACTGAAATTGTTCCGGATGGGGCCGAGATGTTTACATGACACGTATGACGGCTCCTCAAGGGTTTGACATTCCAAGGCACATGACAAACAAGTTTGCTAACAAATCCATTAGCGTGGACACGATTGGGTCGGCCTACTAAAATAGCGTTTATGAACAGCTTCCTAATGACAACATTTTAACGTATTTCGGGAACGGTTTCGAAAGAATGATTATGTTAATATTATTGTGTATGTCATGTGTGGTACGATTTTTTTCAACAAGCAAGTACTTAACTACATTATTAAATTTGGCGACTATAAAAATTCACTGCGTGTATCTAGGTATTTATAGTAAAACTAAACTGCAAATCATACTGCTTTTTTTAATAATCTGAATCCGAAAATTATTTGAGATTCAAAAGTGAGGAGGTATGTAGGTATTGCATGAAAGGGCATTGTTATTATTTTTGAAGTAACATACCTACCTCAACTTCATTCGTCCAATTCATTTGAAGTTTACAAGCCGATCCGTTAAAAAAAGCAGAAAATTTTCTACATCTCAAATCACGTACAGTATCTATTTATTTATTTTTTTTTATTTATTCAGAATGGTACACCAACAGCACACATATTATTACATTCGTACAATCATTTATCAGAATACAATCCTGATACGTGAGCCAATAACAGGTGTACACAACATTGGCTAGTTGCTTGCAGATCTTAAAACAATACATTAATCACGAGCACAATAAATATGAATAATATGTGGTTAGAAATATAATATAAAAAATGCAGAATTAATTCAACACAATGGTGTCAAGTCATAATTATAAACAAATTCGTTGAAATTAAAATTAAAATTGAATCCACTTAAATCATCATTATAATTCATAATATTCTTTCGTAAAAATTAAAATATCGATATTGAATCAAATTATATTATTTAAAAAAAAAAAAAATAAAATCTACAAAAAAAAAAACAAAAACGAAAGATAGTATTAAAATGATAATATTGTATTGAAGTAAATTTATTTAAAATAATAATGTTGTGTATATAATAGCTCATATCGACAATAATAGTTTCAGCACTTTACGTTTTAGGTTGGGTAATGAATCATAAAAAATATCAATGTCTATTTTAGAATTTAAACGGTTGTATTCGTTGCACATTCTGGTTAAAGGGGGATTCAGTCCAAGGTTAGATTTTACAGCGCAAGTGTGGAAAAGTTTTTCTATAGGATGTCGTGGAAGTCTAGAGGGAACATTTAGGTGTATAAGTTTTAGGAGGTCGGCAGAATTATTCAATTTGTTGTTTAAGCAATTGTGCAACATACCCAAGTCACTCAACTTACGTCGATTGCGCAAAGATGTAAGTCCAAAAAATGACAGCCGAGTGTTATAGTCGCTTCGATGACTGATGCCAGGCGAAATAAATGCTAAGTGTTTTGTAAAAATCCGTTGAACTTTTTCGATCCTCTGTGAATGCAGACTATAAAACGGGCTCCAAACACTGGATGCGTACTCCAGATGACTACGCACTAACGCGTTGTACAGAATTATTTTGGTCTTTGCGTGTTTGAACCCTCTTGTGTTTCTTTTCAAGAATCCTAACATTTTTGCGCCCTTCTGTACTACTGCATCAATGTGTGCCGTAAAACGAAGCTTACTATCCATCACCACCCCTAAGTCTTTTATGAGAGTAGTTTTCTGTAGCCCAACACTACCAATCGTGTACCCAGAATCAATTCGCTTTTTCCTCCTCGAGAATCTCATGTGATAGCATTAGGCAATATTAAGCTCCATTTGATTAATTTGACACCACTTTTCTATATTATCTTTTAATTACATCAAATATGGAAAGAGCTATGCTCGGATTTTCTCTTAGGGATCGAATCCGGAATGAAGTTATTCGTCAGAGAACCAAGGTTACCGACATAGCTCAGCGAATTAGCAAGCTGAAGTGGCAGTGGGCAGGTCACATATGCCGCAGAACCGATGGCCGTTGGGGCAGACTGGTTCTTGAGTGGAGACCGCGTGTCGGCAAACGTAGTATAGGGCACCCTGTAGCTAGGTGGGGCGACGATATTCGTAAGGCAGCGGGCAGGGATTGGAGAAGGAGAGCTGAAGATCGAGCTCAGTGGCGTGCCATGGGAGAGGCCTACGTCCAGCAGTGGACTGACACGGGCTGATGATGATGAACATCAGATATACATACTTTTATAGTAGTGGTTTACCCACATACTATAAAAGTATGTATATTTGACTTACATAGCATAACTGCATCAACAATTCACATTCACCGGAAGAAATCTTGATACTATCACGGGACTCCCGAAAATCGCTGCTTTCAATGCCCCAGTCAAACCGTTTCAGTGGCGTGATTAGCTTGGGTTATGTCACTCGGTAACTTTAAGCCGTGAAGACTATAGTTAGAGCGAATAGATAAACAATAACCGAAGTAATGTGTATTAGACGCCGCAAAGTTTTGGAAGTTCAAGTTCATTAGCAGAGAAGATTAAATCTGTAGGTTATTTTGGGTATTAGCTACTTGCTTCGGTTTCGTACGGGTAGCATTAAGCTTCAAGTATTATCTACCCATAGGGTATATAAATTGTAGTAGGCATGCACATATTTATTATTTGTTTCACAATTATTATAACTAACTACACTGGTAACGCGGTACTTTATCGCTCACACACGAAACCTCCTGAAGGTCTTTGCCGAATTCAGACCCCTTCGGTAGCTTAGGTTTCACAACTGAGCCAACCGGCAGGCAGAAACCAGGTCCGTAGTTGGGCAGCAATAAGACTAATTACCAAATGAATAGCGACTGACTTTTGTTAAAAACTCGGAGTTTATAAAGGCATATATTGCAGATTTGCTTTAACACAACTGGAATAATGTGGGAATTGCTATTCGGCAATATATCCGCGGGAGTTAGGGATGTAACAGCACGCACTCATTGACAGCTTACAAAAATATTTTCAAAAAATCGAAAACTGGCATTTTGCACACAGTGACTGAGGCTGCTTTTTGGCGCCATTTTTGTTAGCAATGTTTGTCTAGCACTAATCTTCAAGTATTCTTCAAATGGGGCTGTCTGAGTTATACTGTATACAGCCACGATCGTCATATATGTTAGGCCCTAACGTAAGTGACGGGTCTATTGCCATAATACCAATAATTCTGGATTCCGGAGAGCTATTAAATATTTTTGTACGAAAGAATGACACTGGGCCTTTATTCGCTATGCCACATGAGATTCCCCGCAAGTAACGTGTGACGTCATAACAAGCAGTAAACATAAACACGCTTCCTTGACGAGCCTTCGCGTGGAATTACAAAATGGTATTCGGTATGCCGTAAGGAATGTTGTCTACAGCAATTTTATTTTTAATTTGAGATTTCGCTGGATTCGTTCATAATCTTACATCTGTTAATTTCGGTAAAGTATCGGTTTTTCGAATATTCGTTTCAACTTATTCAATTTCGGTAAAAATATATTTATATGTGCTGATAACATGGTTTTAAGTATGTGTCTATTGAAAACTAAGTAAATAAGTAGGGCCAGATATAAAAAAGGCAACTTTAATTAACATTAAACAAAGATCCAAGTTTTAGAACGTACGAATGTCAAATACAATAACCTATACCCACACCTAAACCAACAAAGATTTGTCCCACACATATACATAGTCTGTTTTTTTTAAGTGGTCAATTTTACATATAAATATTGTGTGATAACTTAAGGCAATACAATTGGTTCAAAATTAGTTTATTTTATTCATTCATTAATTCCCCAATCCTTGCTCTTCGTCCGAACCGACCACTTTAGTGTCTTTAGTTGTCACACCATGTTTTTTCATAAAATTGGCCACTTAAGAAAAACCAGACTAAACCTAGCACCATTCCGATCTCAGCCTTGAACCTATTCGCACCTATATAAAAGCCCTTTTTAGCTGCTGCCGCCTACGCACTTGACTCGCCTCCTATCAGCCGTTATTGCTGCCCGCGCCATATTTTCAGCAACCCTTACAATGCCCTTACTTCCCTCCTATCAGATACCGATATCACACACAGGATTAGACACCGACCTCGCCGGCGACGTGGAAGAATCCCTTGTCCGCTGGCCAGTGCATCTCTGCGCTGGCCAGCGGACAAGTTTCTTTCATGTTCACCACGGCGAGACACCTAATATATGCCTTCCCCCATAGCAACAGCCCAAGTCGAGGCCGGTCCTCCCTGAACCTAGTTGCCCCTATGCCCTTCTGCCCCCCACTCCGGGAATACCGGCGTGACGGTGTTTATTTTTTATTTTAAAGTTTGTTTTGCAAATATACATACAGTGAATTAAAAGGTATACTTTTTTATTTAGTTTATTTACTATGTATCTTTATCTTTACTAGCTATCTATCTACACAGATACATAGATAGACACATTATCTATGTATCTATCTAAATTAAATAATTAATAAAGAAAATAAAAAATAAAATAATAAAAACATCATCAAGCCAGATCCCCTACGGGGCAGGTATGTATATAAATGAAACTAAAGTAATTGGTAAATCAACAAGTTTTATTTATGAATAACAAATCAATAATCACATGCAAGTCATTTGGTATTGTTAAATGGAAACTTGTAAGTCCTCATCAGAACAACAACACATACCATCTTTGTAACCTATGACTACAATAAATGCTATTTTATTTCATTTGAACAACTAACATTCAAAATTATACAGTTTGGTATACCACACAGTAATAGTTCCACTTTGCTACCAAGGTTACCACACCATAATTATGCAGCTGTAATTGAAAAACAAATTGAAATAAAAACATTTTTCTTTCATTCATTAGTATAAAAATTCCCATCACACATGACATCACCGCACATCTTCCTCTACAAGAATGGGTCAACTTGGGTGTTCTAATTTTCTCAACCATCAGCAATTCTGTAAAAGAAGTTTCATATGAAAGATATGATTTTAGATGCAAAATTAGTGCTTCATAATATATGCAACACATTATTTGATGAACAATTAAGACTCACTAATAGAAAATGCATTATAATAACCCTATATTCTACTTGTAATGAAAATTGATAATGAAAAATAGCCTATTATGTTATTTTAGGTCAACATCATCCACCTATGCCCTATAATTAAATCAATGATACAAATATTTAATTCACCACAAAATCAATAATCTAGCACACCACAAATTATTTGTCTTTATAAAATAACAAAAGTCACATCTATTTTAGTAGATACGTACCTGTTTTTTATGATCACAGTTTTAAATGGGCATCCTAACGCATTTAATTGGTAGGTTAGGTCTTTCCACATTTCTCGATGACCTTCCTTGAGGAGAACAATTGATGTATCCAGATTCCACCTGTGGGTGGGTAAATATGCTAATTGGGCTATAGAAGCTTTCGTCCGGTTCATTGTGACTACAAACTAAAACAAAACACCATATTTTTAAGATACATGTGTACACTATTGTTGAAATTGAGAAGTTCACTTTAATAGATGAGCCACCACAATTTTCCAATGTCACTGGTTATGAGTAATAATTTATTACTACGACGACGACGCGATGATCATAATATATCATTTAAATTGCAATAAAACTATTTAAAAATGTTTGTTTACATTGAATTACCTTAGCAAGTTTTTAACATGTTTTCAATAACACGCAAGCGCGGAGCGTGTTATTTTGACAGTTCGAAACATGGCGTGTGACGAGCCTTGTCATGTTTTAAAATGTGACAGTGGCATACAGAATTTCATTCCACGCCAATATCACGTATGTTTGCTAACACGTCTTGTTTCGTGTTTAAATTGTCATAGCGAATAAGGGCCCTGTCCGACCTAGGATTCAATCCAGGACCCCTATGTGTCACTAGACCAACGCGGCCAATGTATGCAACATTAATTAATATTATAGCTTTAGTGAAACAAGAATCGATTTTTGATCGATGACAGTTATTAGTTGTTGCCAAGGTATTTTTTTTGTCTTTTAAAAAAAAAGTAGGCCCACACTAGGATTAATTCCTGTGTCGTGGGTGCGTTTACAAACATGAAAATTCACAAACACAAATAATGTATAAGTAATGTATTTGATTTAATTATTTAGATTTCACTCATTCGAAATGAAAACGTGGTGTACAGAAGTTTTTTTTTTAAACGTAGCCCCACACTACGATTTATTCCTGTATCGTGGGTGCGTTTACAAACATGAAAATTCACATACGCAAATACCCAGACCAGAACAAATAATTGTGGATCACACAAAGATTTGTTCCGTGCGGGAATCGAACCCGCAGCTATTAGACGCATTGTGTGGGAAGTGTGAAGTATCCCCACTCACTGCAGCGGTTTATATTTTCCTGCTGTCCAATTTTATGTCCTATTTCGTCTCACTGCCGAGCGAGGGAGCTAGATGTAATCTAAATACCTACCTTCTAAATATCTAATACCTCCTCGGGACATGTCGTATAACCGTCATAACCGCATTCAATTTACCACGTTTATCAACAAACATAGTAAAGTACGGGGCTGAGTTGTAATATTTTAACGACTTAGCTGCACTTACAAGTAGGGTTGCCAAGTTGGCCCGTATTCATCTGACAAAATACAAAATCTACCGATAAACGTAGAGAGTGCGAGAAAGAATGAAAGAGAAAGAGAGAAAGAGAAAGAAATTTTCGTAAAGTTTTACACATTATAAGTAAAAGTCGATATGCTAACAATTAAACTGAAGTAAATTTTACGGGTAATTCATTAATGGGTCTAAATTGATGGACTTGTAAAAAACAAGTGCAAAATACGTGATAACGAATTTTGCACTTGTTTTCAACCCTTTTAAACACACATCGTCACGCCTATATTCCCCAAGCAGAAGCAGAGGTGTACTGCGTACGCTAGCGATGGGCGATTATTACT
Source organism: Phalera bucephala (assembly GCA_905147815.2). Lineage (NCBI taxonomy): Eukaryota > Metazoa > Arthropoda > Insecta > Lepidoptera > Notodontidae > Phalera > Phalera bucephala. The sequence continues at coordinate 13,345,286 of LR990633.1, forward strand.
AAAGCAATCGAATCATTCGAATGTTCCGTTCATTCGAATGCATGCGAAAGACAATCACAATTATTCGAATGTTGGTCGATTGTTATCCAGTGCTTAGACAGTGCAAGCAGAGGAATCGATACCACCATCGACTGTTTTTGTATCGTTCAACAGATTTGAATTGGGCATGCTTTTTTTTAATTTACCATATAATAATTTATGCATATAAGTAATTAAAAAAAAATATCATCATCATCATTTCAGCCTATACTTGTCCACTGCTGAACATAGGCCTCCCCAATCGCTTTCCAGCGTAACCGGTCCGATGCCACCTGCATCCAACGATTTCCTGCGATTTTCACAAGATCGTCGGTCCATCTGGCAGGCGGTCGTCCTACGCTGCGCTTGCCAATATGTGGTCTCCACTCTAGAATCTTTCTGCCCCAACGCCCGTCCGATCTTCGCGCTATGTGGCCAGCCCATTGCCACTTCAGCATGCTAATCCTGAGGGCTATGTCGGTGACCTTGGTTCTTCTACGAATCTCCTCATTCCTGATTCGATCACGTAGAGAAACGCCGAGCATAGCTCTTTCCATAGCTCGCTGAGCAACCTTGAGCTTTTTTATGAGACCTATTGTAAGAGACCACGTCTCTGATCCATATGTCATCACTGGTAACACACATTGACTAAACACTTTAGTCTTTAGGCACTGAGGTATTTTGGATGAGAAGATGTTGCGCAGTTTCCCGAACGCTGCCCAGCCGAGTTGGATCCGTCCCGCGTGGTTCCCGGCTTAGAATAGGACCAACCCATCTCATCCCATCGGGTGTCGTACAAGGCGACTAAGGGAAAACTAGGGAATGGGCAGCAGCGTTCCTTTAACACTTCGACGACCAATAACTGCGCTCGCCAACCCGCCTGCCAAGCGTGGCGAGTATGGCAAACACCCCCAATTATGGAAGAAAGTAGAAAAACCAGGCCCCTAGTCCCCGGCGGTCCTGTTCGTCCTGGCCACGGTAGCAGCCATGGTAACGACAGGACAAGGGGTGCTAAGAATCTCCGGCAGAGATTCGGCTACCACCAAAACCGAAAATTGGCCCTGGTGACATACAACGCACGCACATTGAGGACAGATGAGAAGCTAGTTGAGCTGGAAGAAGAGTTAAACAAGTTGCGGTGGAGTATTGTTGGTTTATCGGAGGTCCGAAGAGAGGGCGAGGACACGATAACCTTAAAATCCGGCAACTTGTTTTACTACCGGGAGGGCGAACAGCAGTCCCAAGGTGGTGTCGGATTTATCGTCCACAAGTCACTCATAAACAACGTTGTGTCCATCACTAGTGTGTCGAGCAGGGTAGCGTACCTGATACTCAGAATATCCAAAAGATATTCGCTGAAGGAAGATAGACCTGTACTACGCACCGACCTCGGCATACTCAGATGATGACGTCGAAGTTATGTATGAGGACATTAGTAGAGCCATACATACTTCCAAAACACACTTTACAGTGGTTATGGGTGACTTCAATGCGCGGCTGGGCAAACGGGGCGATGATGAGTTGAGAGTGGGGCAATTTGGATATGGGCAGCGCAACCCCAGGGGTCAGAGGCTGGCCGAATTTCTGGAGAAAGAGGGACTCTTTATGATGAACTCTTTCTTCCAGAAGCCGCCTCATAGGAAATGGACCTGGATGAGCCCTGATGGTTCCACAAAAAATGAGATAGACTTCATCATGAGCACCAAGCGACAAGTATTTAATGATGTCTCCGTGATTCATAGGGTAAAAACCGGCAGTGATCACCGAATGGTCAGAGGCACATTAAATATTAATGTCAAAATGGAAAGATCGCGTCTGATGAAGTCTACGCTCCGACCTACTCATGCATATATCCAAAACCCCGAGAACTTTCAACTCGAATTGTCAAACCGCTTCGAATTGCTAGACAGCAGCGCATCAGTGGACGAAATCAACAACAGGCTGGTAGAGACTGTTCATACGGTCGGGTCCAAGTATTTTAAGACCCACCGTAAAAATAGGCCTCAAAAACTATCTGACTACACCCGAAACCTCATGGCTGAGCGACGTTCCATGACGCTCCAAACCTCCGATGACGCTAAGTCCTATAGGCAGCTTAATGGACAGATATTGAAGTCCTTGCGACACGACTTACGGTCCTTCAATGCAAGGCGTATTGAGGAGACCATAGAGCAGAACAAGGGCTCTAAAGTGTTCGCAAGAGACGCGTCTATTGGGCAGAGCCAGTTGACGAAGCTGAAGACGGAGGACGGAAACGTAACGTCAAATAGGTCAGAGGTGCTCAGGGAGATAGAGAGGTTCTATGGACAGTTATATACCTCAGTAGCTAAACCTGTTGTTGACTTGGTAAAAGACCCAAGAGCCAAGCTAACCCGACACTGCACTGAAGATATCCCGGACATCAGCCTGTGCGAGATTAGGATGGCTCTCAAACAACTAAAAAACAACAAAGCGCCGGGTGAAGACGGAATTACTGCAGAACTTCTGAAGGCGGGCGGATCGCCGGTACTTAAAGTCCTTCAGAGGCTATTTAAGTCCGTCTTGCTTGAAGGGAAAACGCCGGAAGCATGGAACAGGGGTGTGGTGGTGCTGTTTTTCAAGAAAGGTGATAACACCTTATTGAAGAACTATAGGCCCATCACACTGCTGAGCCATGTTTATAAGTTGTTTTCGAGAGTCATTACGAATCGTCTCGAACGAAGGCTTGATGACTTCCAGCCTCCCGAACAAGCCGGTTTCCGGAAAGGTTTTAGTACCATAGACCACATACATACGCTGCGGCAGGTTATACAGAAGACTGAGGAGTATAATCGGCCACTATGCTTGGCGTTTGTGGACTATGAGAAAGCCTTTGATTCGATCGAGACTTGGGCGGTTCTTAGATCTCTCCAGCGATGCCGCATTGACTATAGGTACATCGAAGTGTTGAAGTGCTTGTATAATAACGCCACCATGTCAGTCCGAGTACAGGGGCAGTGCACGAAGGTGATCCCCATAAAAAGAGGAGTAAGACAGGGAGACGTCATTTCTCCGAAACTGTTTACGGCCACCTTAGAGGACGCCTTCAAGCTCTTGGAATGGCAAGGACTTGGCATCAACATCAATGGCGAATACATCACTCACCTTCGATTTGCCGACGACATTGTGGTCATGGCGGAGTCGCTGGAAGATCTAGGACGAATGCTCGGTGACCTCAATAGAGTATCCCAACAAGTGGGTCTTAAAATGAATATGGACAAAACAAAAATAATGTCTAACGTCCATGTCGTACCCACCGCACTCACCGTTGGGAACTCTACTCTTGAAGTTGTCGACGAATACATTTACCTGGGACAGGCAGTCCGGTTAGGTAGGTCCAACTTTGAGAGAGAGGTCAATCAACGAATCCAAAAAAAAATATAATTACTAAAATTCCATCATCATGTCAGATCTCCTGCGGGGTAGGTTTAGTGATAATAAGAACGTTAGATTTACTTTAATATTTCAATTGATATTTCCAACCTACTTTGACTAAGCCCTTTACCGACAGTAATTACTAGAGTAAAACGGATTAAGTACCAGTAATTACTGATTTACTAAAAGTCATTGCTAACAATCGGAACGTTCTCCAAATCAATCTCAAATGTTATCTGCGCATTGGCAATGCGGCGTCCATTTTCATTCGTTGGTCGTTGATTTCGAATGTATTTTTGTGAAGACGAATGAATCGACAATCGAATGTGGGTAACACTAGTCATTCATTCAATAGTTTTTTCGTAACAATCGCCTATCGCTAGAGTATACTCACTTTTTAATAATATTAAATAACGTTTTCTTTTTAAATTAAAATGTAGCCCCACACTAGAAATTATCCTGTCGTGGGTGCGTTCACAAAATGAAATTGAGATCAACAAATACCCATTTTTACGTCGTTTTAATAGTATCAATGTATAATGTGTATTATCATAGACTTAAAAATTAAACTTTCTAATCCGTTTTATATCCCGATATTTAAACTTTCTGAACTGAAAACCCTGCTTACAACGAACTTAGATAAACTATGAACCTATTACACTAAAGTTTAACATGTGTTAACATCAGGTAATTAAAAATTATATCTCATTACTTAACTGTTTTAACGCGTTTTTTATCTTTACGCTTACTATTTAATGGCATGATTGGAGTTATAGATGCAGTAGCATATCAATTCCGACGGCTCCGATGCTCCGCTCACTAGATAAATTAGTCGATTCAATCGCTGCATAGGATAAATATTTGTGGGACATACTAATAATAATATTTATTTGTTTCTTCACAAAAGTTATCAGGTCTTAAAAGTTAGTACATACAGCATGCTCAAACTGAACTCCTTTGTGAAAGGCTGGTGCCTAATGTTTGTTTTGTAAATGTTTTATTACTTTGTTACAATTACATTCACTCATGCACATATAAAAACACATAATGGTTAATATTCCACCAACATTACATATTATTAGTCGAAATAACACCAGTTTTGGAAATTAAAACAAATTGACAACATCACTCTTCGACTTCCCGCCAAAAAACTCCCGAATATCTTCAAGCACTGAAGTACTTTTTTTTAATATCGGTGTCACCGTCACGCCTATTTCCCAGAGGGGGTGGCAGAGGTGTACTGAGTACACCTACGTTTCGCCGACGATGTTAGGTCCCATGTAATAGGGGGCGAGCCTATTGCCATATACCGGGCACAATTCCAGACTCCGGACTCATACAAAGGAATTTTTCGTTAGAAAAACTACATTTGTCCGACCTAGGATTTGAACCCAGGACCTCGTGATCACAAAGCGATGCGCTTTGCCACCAGACCAACGAGACAGTCAATATCGGTATCAAATACTAATAATATGGTACTAAATACTGCCTATTTGGGAGCCGGCATTTAAGCCAAAAGGCGCAGCTGGCCATACATAACGGAGTGCTTGTCCCAACGCTGTTATATGGCAGTGAGAGTTGGGTATGTAAGAAGGAGAACGAAAGCAGGATAAATGCGGTCGAAATGCGATCTCTGCGGAAGATGTGCGGAGTCACGCTGACCGACCGTATTCGCAACAGCGTAGTAAGAAAGCGAGTAGGTATGAAAGATAGTATCGGTGTAAAGATGAGAAAGGAAAACTCCGTTGGTTCGGGCATATAGAAAGGATGCCAGAAGAAAGAATGACAAAACAGATATACAATGCGAAAGTGGAAGGATGTAGGTGCCGGGGAAGACCTAGACTATCTTACCATGACCAAATAGACAGTCTTAGCTGAAGGGCAAGTCAAGAGTCTCCGTAACCGGCGAGTGTATGAGACGAACTATGAGAGTGGAGGAAGCCAGAGAGGTATGTAAGGAAAGAACCTGTTGGAACTCTGTACTCTCTGCCTACCCCGCGAGGGAGCTGGCGTGATGATATAGATAGATAGATAAATACTGGTGATTAGATTTTCAAAGAATAAATTATGATTCCGCCATTTTGACGGTTACAAAGCTTTGTGTACCCACTAACGTTTATTTCGGTCTGGGTGTTTGTGATTTTAATGTTTATAAGATGGGCCAATGAGGCAGAAATTACTTAAGTTGCGGTAAAGATGTAGACAATTGGCCATTTTTTAAAACATACTGGGCCCTTACTCGCTACCAGCTACGACCATAATTTTGTGAAATTGTCATTTAACGGTAATCCAGTGGCATACAAAAAACCATTACACGATCATATCACGAAGATCGTAACACATAAGGACCCTGTTATTATTAGGTCCTCTTTTTGGAATGTTTCTAACCATCTCTCGGGACAAAATTGTCATAAATGTAGACCTACGTTCATTGACATTCTTACCACAGTACCAGAGTTGTTAAGCAAATAGCTGATAAGTTAATGTTGGCATAAATATAAAACTACCACGACGGCCATTTGGAATATCAATAAAACTTATGAGTAATGTTGTGGGCTATCGGTTCTCGGAAGACTCTTTGTATAGGATCAAGTGTGACGTTTTTGTGGTAAAATTGTACCCAGATTACTTAAAATGTTCATTTATTAATAAGGAGAAAGCACAACCACATGAAAAATACATTTTCAGTTATTACGAAGCTTTCGCGTGCAATTTCGTTTGCGTTTTAATTTATTCGTATTGCCATCTATTTGTTTTCATTGTAACTAAATTGTCCTATCAATTTTACATGTAGGGTTAAATATAAATCCGCAGTGGAAGATCCAGATATATTCTTTTTTACGAGACATGGGTACGCTGAAGTTTGATCTTATTCCATTTCACGCATATTGTATTTAAGAATATTTAAAATGTAGAAACCAAAAAATAAACAGGAATAAAAAATAAATCAAAAATCTACTTTAGTTTTTATTTTAATTATATACTGTTCATAAATTTATGTAATTATTTAAAAAACTTAAAGCTTAATAAAACATTATTGCTCAATTATGTAAATTGTAACGGTTTTCGTTTTAGAGACTAACACAATGACATCGTAATAATCAATATGTTGTGTTTTTAAATGTACAAAATCGATTGCCAACTTCTTCTTCTTCTTCAAGTTATGGCTTCACACTAATTATAAGTTTATTTTGCCAGTGTCCAGTGAGATATATAATCGTGTTTGTTTAAATTAATTCGACTCCCCGATGAATTTGATGATAACGATGATAATGAAATTAATGAAGTACCCCACCCTGCATAGTAAAGCGGTAGATACTTTACATACCAATTGCAACGGCCGTTTTGAGGGAAGTCGAAAAGGCACGTTTTATCACTTTTTTACAACTACCTTCACTCATGCACATATAAGAACACATAATGGTTAATATTCCGCCAACATTACACATTATTAGTCGAAATAACACAAGTTTTGGAAATTAAAACAAATTGACAACATCACTCTTCGACTTTCCGCCAAAAAAAACCGATTGCTAACTTTTACGAATATATTATTCTTATTCTTTTTTAAGTTATGGTTTCACACTTATTTTAAGTGTGTTTTGCCAGTGTCCAGTGAGATAAGTAATCGTGTTTGTTTAAATTAATTCGACTCCCCGATTGATTGATGATAACGATGATAATGAAATTAATGAAGTACCCCACCCTGGACAGTAAAGCGGTGGATACTTTACATACCAATTGCAACGGCAGTTTTGAGGGAAGTCGAAAAGGCACGTTTTATTAATTTGTTACAATTACCTTCAGTCATGTACATATAAGAACACATAATGGTTAATATTCCACCCACATTACACATAAATCGTCGAATTACCACAAGTTTTGGAAATTAAAACATTGACAACTTCACTCTTCGACTTTCCGCCAAAAATTCGAATATATTATTCTATGTATCTGACTGAAATATATGTGGATGCGCTATCTTGACATATTAAAACAGACAGTTTTATAGATGTTTTAATAATAATAAACGTAATCGGCGAATCGAGCGATATGTCAGACGATTTTTCTGACCAATCGCTTGATTCGTAAATAAATAATAAGATTATTTTATTCTGTACTCTTTTTTTCATAAATTATTTTTATTAATATCGATTCATTCTTTGTTATAAATTTTCTCGATACGATATTCAATAGATTCTATTTCACCACATATCTAGAAACGTCAAATTCTATATTTGCCCCGTGCGGGATCGAAACCGCGACTGTTAGACCCAGTGGGGGGAGTAGCTCAAGCTCTTAACCACTGCTTTAAATTATCCGTTTTAGCTTTTCCTGTTAGTCTTTAAATTTATCTAGTTACTTATAACAGTTATATTCAGTAAATCACAAAAGAGATGCCACAACATTATTTCTGCGACAGCACCAACTCTACGTAAAAGTCACAGAATAACTTTAAAACGTCAAACAAATCTTACAATAAATTTAAAAACGCTCGGAACTCCTAATAACAAACTTTAAAAACATTGTAAACATGACGTAAAAGTAAGAAAGTAAACATACATATTACAAAAACCGAGACACGACAACTTAACACGTGAAACCCGGTATCATTCCGCTTTACAAACAAAAAAGAAATGTGGGCCGACAAAAAATTCCCACAAATAAACATTTAGCTGTCAAGGGACATAGTTATGTTATATTTAGAAGCTTAGGGGCGTTCAAAGTGGATATTTTAATGGACCGAAGCCATTATTCAGCGGAGCAAGACGGATGTGTCAAATGGTGGGTTTAAAAAACCAAATGCATAGTTGTATCATGAAGATTAACTTCTCGCGTTAAGCGTTGATACAGACTAGATTGAATAGACAGACTCAGTTTAAAAAAAAAAAAAAATTGCGCAGTAGTAATTTTTCTTTTATTTTATTTTTATTAACCTATTGTGTCCCACTGCAGGGCAAAGGTCTCCCCCTCCTTTCTCCAACGATCTCTATCCTCTGTCAATAATGGCCAATCTATTCGATACGCGTCGAAGTCATCGCGCCACCGCTTCCTGGGCCTGCCTCGGCGACGATGACCTTGTTGTGGAACCTATTTGTATCCATTCGGCTCAGGTGACCTGCCCAATTCCATTTTAATGTCGCGGTTTTAACTCCGACGTCTACAATGCGGGTCATGGAACATAACACCGTGTTCCGTACTCGATCGATACGTTTTAGGCCTAAGATGCTACGCTCCATTGCTCGCTGGCAAACCCTGAGTTTGGACTTTTGAGCGTCGGTTAGTAAATAAATATATAATTATTTTTAAAAATAAGCTTATACGGAAATAACGTCGGAGATATCTTGCTTTGTTGAGGAGTTCCTATGGCCGCCCAAACCAGGTTCTTAGGATACCAAGAACCTGGTTTGGGCGGATATGATAATATCCGTGCATTATCTCCGAAATTACGCCAGCTAGTGCTTAAAAAATATTTACATATTTTGAACCACAAAGTGTTAGATTAAATACAATAAGTGTTAGATTATACACAATAATAGTAATGTTAGTTAGTTAATAATTATAACTATTACGTTTTTATTAATAAGTCGATTGTTACTTAGTCTGTATCGATTATAAATAATTATTATTTCGTAATGGCAACACTGTAAAGGCGAGAATGATGACAACACTGTTTAATGCCAAGCACATTGGCGGAGCATCATTCTCGTTTGAGACGCCTTTCGATCAACACGTAAAGGGAAATACAGTGAAGACCGGATAATCAGTTCTTTTATTTCTGATAATAACCTCTCCAACGTCGTGCGGCTTTTATCAGAAGTGGGATATACCCACATTTTATTACATAATATGGGTCGGCAGCGGTCGAAACGCTCACACGCTCGCCACGCGGAAAAACGAAAACGGACAAGACATAGAAGCATGACGAACGAATCGTCGGATAATTCGTCTACCCACAGTGGAAGAAATCGAAATAAATCTTCAAAACGTAGACGATCACGGAGTACACGTGACAAACAAAACCACAGGCAGGATAGTGTTGGCCGTGGAAGAGGTCTCAAGGCTGTACATTCAAGAAATTCTGCGACCGAACGTGATAGAGGAACCAGTTTGTTAGCAACGGAGGTGCAAGGACGTGGTGCAATGAGCAGGGAACGGCGAACGCCGTTGGAGGAGGTCGTCGCGTCAGAGATGGGTAGCTTGCAGCCAGCGTCGGTGCTCCCTTCGACAACACCCGAGGTACGATCGCAGCCTGGACCGTCTTGTGAGTACAGTACAAATAGTAATCCTAATGTAGTGCTTAATATGAGCGACTTTTCGCAATTATTACAATCGTTTGGTAGGCCCAATCTACCCTCATCAATTAATACTAATATTAATATGATACCTGAATTCGATCCATCGATAAAAAACCACAGAATCGATGCATGGATTGCAAAGGTGAACGAATGTGCGAAAATATACAATTGGGACGCAATGCAAGTCATGCATTATGCATTGCCAAAACTTATAGGTAATGCAAAAAAATGGTATCAGAGCCAAACCACTATTTTGCACAGCTGGGAACAGTGGCAGGTACTATTACGTAAAGCTTTCCCTTGTGAAACAAATTATGGTGTCCTTTTAACAGAAATGCTTGAGCGTCGGCTTAAATTTGGTGCAAATTTAGATAAATACTATTATGATAAAGTCATGTTATTAAGTTCGTGTAACATTTCTGGAAAAAAGTCTGTCGATTGTATCATTCATGGTATTGACGATAGGACGATACGTGCCGGTGCATCTTCTGCGCGTTTTGTGGAACCAGAAGACTTATATAAATATCTGAAGGACGTTTGTAAAGAACAAAAGGATACATTGCAAATTCTAGTGTGAAAACTTATTAGTTGGTATATGATTATATCTTATATGATTGGTTGTACATGGATTATAGATTGATTGATAGAGATTGATAGATAGTAGAGACCAATCTGGAAGGTGAGGCACGGTCGTGAAGTCTAACGGTAAGCTTGACCTTTTGACTGATCGGCGAGGGGTCCACTGCAGATTGTGAATATGTGGTGAATCTGGAATGTGCGGCACGGTTGCAGAGTCTTGTAACAATGAGGTACTTGACTTTGTAGCGAGGGGCCCACTGCAGATATAGCGTGATTCGTACTTATCTGGAAGACGTGGCACGATCATAGAGTCCGTAGCATAATTAGCTCGGATTTTGTGATGAGGGGTCCGTTGCAGGTAGTGCTATGATAGACTGGAAGGCAAGGGTGACCCAATGATTGGGTGAAGTCCTTGATGCAGTCATGTTGGTTGAAGTACTATCCGGATCATGCTGAACGACAGGAGTATAATATGAGATAGATGACTATATTATACATTAGTGGTTACAGTTTGAGGACAAACCTGATTGGTCAGAATGGCCGAATGTTAGATTAAATACAATAAGTGTTAGATTATACACAATAATAGTAATGTTAGTTAGTTAATAATTATAACTATTACGTTTTTATTAATAAGTCGATTGTTACTTAGTCTGTATCGATTATAAATAATTATTATTTCGTAATGGCAACACTGTAAAGGCGAGAATGATGACAACACTGTTTAATGCCAAGCACATTGGCGGAGCATCATTCTCGTTTGAGACGCCTTTCGATCAACACGTAAAGGGAAATACAGTGAAGACGGGATAATCAGTTCTTTTATTTCTGATAATAACCTCTCCAACGTCGTGCGGCTTTTAAAAGAAAGCTTGTAAAATCTTATTCTGTGTATTCTAATTTCGTTTTTATAGTTCCAAAAGTAGACACCTTTTTGTGGTTTTTACTGAAAAGGTTAATATAATTTCTTTGTTTCCATGTCAACACCATTTCAAGTTCTGCACATAATACAGGATTTGAAGCTGAGCTTTACGATTTCTCCTATATTCTATATAGTCTATTATTTAAACTGGTCTCTCGCGCTAAGACTGCATCCGTGTTGTCTGCTATTTAATACACTTGACTGAGATATATTGGGTGAATTAAAAATACAAATTCTTCGTATTCCAGTAAGTAATAGTAAGATCACCAAGAAAACCGGATGAGAGAGTGCGTGAAACTGTGCCTTTTTCTTTCAAATTGTGCAAGTACCTTTTTTTTTTAAAGAACGTAGCCCCACTCTAGGATTTATTCCTGTGCCGTGGGTGCGTTTTCAAACATGAAAATTCACATACACAAATACCCAGACCGGAACAAATAATTGTGGATCACACAAAGATTTGTCCCGTGCAGGAATCGAACCCGCTACTATTAGACACAGTGGCCGAAGCGGCTTAAGCTCTTGACCACTGCGCTAAATCGTCCGTCGAATGTATGACGAAGGGATGACAGTGGTTTCGTAAAAAATCGTGCGTTTCTTCATTTCTAGTGTGTTATTTACGATTTTTCCAAAACAGTTCTGAGGACTTAGCATGAAAATATTGACGGTAGCGTGAAGCTAGCGAGTCGATATTCCATCCATGTGACACAACAAATTCACTAAAGAAAACATTAACGTGACAGCACGCGTACTCGCTAACCTCACGCTATCGTCAATCTTTTCGTGCTAAACCCTCTGTATACCCACCTTCTTAATCGTCAGATAATGAACTAATATTTCATATAATGAACAGTCCAGTTACAAAGTTTCCCCGCTTTATCTTTGTCTATTCTGCTTTTAGTCTGTGTTAATCCATTTTTAATATACACAGAGTAAGAAATGTTTTAGCTGGACGAAGTGTTTAAATTCGTGGTTTTCCTTTCTTGAAGTTTACAAGAGATTGTTTCTTTGATGAGTCAGAGAATGTCTTTCATATTATAGTGGAATTTGTCGACCGAAACAAGAACCTTAGATGTGGATTGTCATAGATGGGTATGGAGTTTTAGACCACTAGAATAAATTCGTTTTAGCGTTTCTGTGTAAAGGCCAGTCGAATAAAACAACTAAAGTTGAAAGACTAGCTGAAGGCCGCCTTTCCATCTGGTTGTTAATGCAAGAAATGTAATTTTAAAATTTATAAGTTTTTTGTTGGCCTATACAAATACACACAATGAGGAAAGAGGACGAAAACAATAATTGCTATCTGCTAACGTAAGATGGAAAGAAGTATGCTTGGAATAAAATTATCAGATAAAATTTGCAACAACATCCGGAATTAAAACGAATATAATAGATGTAGGGACAAAAAATAAGATTACTCAAATGACACTGGGCAGGACATATTTGTAGGATGAATAATAAAAGATTTACAAAACGTTTAACATAGCGGGTACCAAGGGACGCGAAAAGGAGAAAAGGGAGACCAACAAAACGATGGAGAGATATTTCAGTCACACATATGGCGCGAAAGGCGCGAGATAGAGATGCATGGAAAGGTATAAGAGAGGCCTACGCCGCAGAGGCGACTATTACCAACTAAAACTTATATTTTTATATTTATATAATATTTTTAAGGTAGGTTAAGCAAATAAAGGCTATTTTTATTTTATTTATTTATTCAAATAAATGATCTGTGAATTAGAATCAGTCAAATCAGTTATGATTTGGATTTCAGTTAACACGAACGCGAGTCTCGTATATTTGGAAGGCAGACAGCAATCTAACCACCAGTTTATTTTGAATGAAAAAATAGAGTATCATTGTCAGTAGGGACTAGATTAATTATTGAAATGTGACTTCTATATTTCAAAAGCTTTTGACTCCTGGATTAGAAAAACTATTTCGGAAAAATCAATCTCACAAATTAATTTTTCCAAAATGGTTTTTGTTCCACCCCGCAAAGTGATGGTATCTATATACGAGTAGATATTTTCTCAAATATCCCTAAACCAATTTCATACTAGTTTTTCAACGCTCTTCTGATGCGTTATCCTCACATTTTGCATTTCATATACTAAGTATAATACATAAACTACCTCTTGCATCAAAATGCTGCCACTTAATATCATTCACTTTCTCTAAAAAATACCAAAGAAAAATACATCTCGCCCTTACATAAATTGAGTCGTGTTCTTGTGGTTATTATGCAAAAGAAGCACGAAAATCCCCTGAAAGGGAACGAGCTAATTGTCTGGACAACCGGATGTGACGTACCGGAAAATGGTAAGGAAATACTCGACACTGCAGCCGCTTCGGCGATGTTTTTTCACATTCATTGTATTTCGGTTTGGAAATGTTTAAAACGATATTTTTTATAATTCAAGACTTCTAATACTTAACTAAAAATAAACGTCACGCTGATATTACCCCAGCGGCGACAAAGGTGTACTTTGTACACCCACTTTCTAGACTCCAGGCACATTTCCAGACTCTATCCTGACACTGGGAGTTTTTCGACAGACAAACCATATTTGTCTGACCTAGGATTTGAACCCGGGACCTCGTGATCGCAGAGCGCATTAATTTGTAATCATATCTTTATTTCACACTGAGAGCAGTGATAGCCTAGTGGTTAAACCATTGGACTGCAAAGTCAGAGGTCTCTGGTCCAAAACGCATCTCTGCCTTTTCGAAAACATGTGCGTATTAAAAATTAATTATCACTTGCTTTAACGGTGAAGAAAATCATCGTGAGGAAACCTGGATGCCTAGAGTTTCTTGAAGGTGTGTGAAGTTTGTCAACCCGCACTGGGCCAGCGTGGTGGCCGATGGCCTAAACCCTCTCAGTTTGAGAGGAGGCCCGTGCCCAACGGTGGGACAGTTTCTTAATAGGGCTAATATTATACTTCTTCTATTGTTATTTGCGAAATATGGGCACGTTCTTAGACGACTTGGTCTAGACTAAGCATTGCTAACAAAATGGCGGGAAAAGCAGTCTCAGTTACGCACTGTGTGCGTGATACCTGTTGGATTTGGTGAAAGATTTTTTATTTATGTACACCAAAAGGCACTTATTAATAGTCAAAAAGAGAAAATTATTGATTACTTAAAACTCTACCACCCGTTCGGAAAGTCATTCCTGTGGAGAAGAAAATCAGTTAAGTACCAGTCCCCACCAGCAGCATCCGTTCACGAGTATGACTTGAGAAGCAGCCTCTCCTCAACCATATTAGAGAGATAGGTATCCCTATAGGTAGGTAAATTTTATGCAGTACCTATATTATATTTGTATAATTTACCTACCTATAGGTAGGTAAATTTTATACAGTTTCGCGCGCGCGATGCTCCACCCAAACAATTCTAAGGGTACATTACATAAAGATCTTCCAGTATTTGAAGACCTTCATCATCCATAATCGGCCGAAAGACGTCCACTGAAGCCAAAGGCTTTCACTAAAAGTTTGTTCAAATAGTCGACGGAGCGCGACGGGAGCGTAATAAAAGCGCTCGTCTACGTTCGATCGTGATGTTTGCCGTCGCACCAAGCGCGGCTGCGCTGACGTCTCCCGTACATTTCAGTACATTACAACTCCCGAATCCGCGCCACCGTCGCGCTCCCGTCGCGCTGCGTCGGCTAAGGTGGTAAACCCTAAGCGCTCGGCCACGCTCAGGTGTGACGTTTGCCGTCACGCGGAGCGGGGCTGCGCTCTGTGGCGTCATCCGTACATATCAGTAAATTACAACTCCTTAAGCTGCGCCACCGTCGCGCTCTCATCGCACTGCGTCGGCTTTGTGGCGAAACCTTTAAGATCGTCACGACGACCAGCTTTGTGTTGTACGCATACAGCTATTACCTGCGGTACCTTCACCAGGTCATCGGTTCACCTTGAGGACACTCCGAACTGGCCAGTGGTCGGAGTGGCTCATCATAATGTATTATAAGTGTTCATTTTTCTTTTGAATATTTTCTTACATTAGGAATGATAGTTGATTTAATTAGAAAAATGGTTCACTGAGTTCCATTTTGTACAGCTTCCTGCCACCCGGACTAAGATACCAAACATACCGATCTTCATGTCAATACTAACATGGTTCATAAGCCTAAATAATTCACTAACCCATGATGTTCTAACTTGATATGGACTGTGTTGTCTGATATAAAAACTCTTTTTTAAATTTATTTATTTATAACTGAATATAAGCTTATAGGCTTAGACTTACAGACGCAATTCTAGACTCCGGAAAGCGACTGATCTTTTTTAAGATAGCAAAAGCACACTTTGTACGACCTAGGAATCGACCCTGGATCGCCACTAGCATTATACGCCACTAAACTAGGCAAAACAGCATTTCTTATCATCTCAACAACGGAACCGTTAAAAAAGGCATTCTTAAAGAGACACACCCGCATTTTAACTTCTTAAAAAAGAAATAAAACGCTCCATAAAGATGGTATCGACTAAAACAGTAGTGGGTTGCGGTCATTATATTCAAAGACAAGATAATAATAACACAGTTTCGCTAAAGATGCTAGGCATGGAACATTCCACAAGTAACATTTGAAAAATCATATGAAATTATTTTTCATTTGTCGCACCAGATACTTTAAGGGCTGCTAAAATCACAAATCACACACGTCTTCATTTGCAAGACTTACTAGAGCACATTAAAAATTATCGTCGATTTTAGGTCCCAATTTGGGTGACACTGCCATTACACCGGGCACAATTTCCGATTCAGGGCTGATGGTGGGAGTTTCACTTTGTCCAATCTAGGATTCGAACCCAGGACCTCGTGAGCGAGACTCGTACTTTGCACCCCTAAACCAACGAGACCGGCAAATATAAATCAGGTAGATTCAGTAGCTCGCCCTCAACGAGCTTGGCCCATCTTTGTCTGTGAAATTTAAAATGCGAAATAAGATTAATTTCATCAAATGTAATTCCGGTAAAATTAGCATCTTCCCATGCCTAAAAGATACATAGATAAGGAATTCAGGAAACATACTATACTTCGCTTGGTATTCAGGGCAGGAGCTTCCACGCTTTAGCACAAACTCCAGCAATTGAGCTAACTGGGTCAGAATTTACTTATCTCATGAGAATTTAGCACTCCTTAATGTTGTAGGATACCTATACTGATGTTCAAATTTAATTCAGTTTTTTACTGCTACACAAACTGCAAAATATAAGATGCTGCTTACATAAAAATAAATTATACTACAACTAAAAACTCAATTTTGAGTAAGACTCGCCTTTGCACACTTTATTTGTACAACACACAAAAACAACATTGATTCCTATCAAATTTCGATGGAGTAAGTTAAGATAGGGTTAAAAAATATTCTTTATTGAACACAGAAGGGAATTTGACTCAAATTTCTTACATATTTATATTATACCAGTTTCTGCCCGCGACTTCGACTGCGTTAAATTTAGACAGGAACCAAACATTTTTCCGGAATAAAAAGTATCCTATGTGTTAATCCGGGTACTAAACTATCTATGTGCCAAATTTCAACCAAATCCGTTTAACCGTTTTTGCGTAATTGAGTAACAAGCATCTAAACATACAAACTTTTACATTTATAATAAATATTAGTAGGATTTTTATCTCACAAGGGATGGCGTGATGATATAGATAAATAGGTTCCAGGGCAACATCCATATAATTGTATCAAGTTTGCATTCGAAATGCTAAGAAGGAGAAGATAAAAGCATCATCTGTAATTTTAAAGTGGCTGTGCGCCACTTCGGCTGGCGATATCCTAGGACCTAACAATGTCACCGATGTAGGTGTACACATTACACCACTGCCACTCATGCTTGAGGATCATGAGCGAGACGGATTTTTTACTTATTTTTCAAACAAAATTGTAGCACCAATAACACGAGGGGTTGAAATCATCCATCACGTTTGTAAATAGGTCGAACTCAGCACAGAGAGGTTCTTTAAAACGTACACTCCAACAAAATGCGGTTCGTTGGAAACTCTGACGTCAATATACTCGGCGGTTACTGGAAAATTAACCTTAAGGATACACAGGTAAGCATTATAATCGCTGGAGAGGCGTTCGTTGTACGAGTTACGGTATCTACTGGCCTATGACCCGAGATAGGAGGAGTACAGCGGAGCATTAACAGATTGACTTTAGCATAACTATCCAGTCGATATACCGTCCTTTCCATACTAAAAATGATTAAATAAACATGAAAATGACGACAAGATTTCTCAACAGCGTTTCTATAACATCTGATGATTAATGCTTAGCCCTCAGAGCTTAGTACTAACGGACGCTATCGAGAAAACATGCCGTCGTGTTCATCTATATTTAGTAGATGTGTTGTGTGAAAAGGATGGCATGTTATCGATAGCATCATGCTATCGTCAATCTGTAGATACTTAACCGTCAGATTAAGTACGTACCCAAGTAAGGCACTACATCAGATGACTTCTAGATAAAGGTCCCCGTGGCTTGGTGGATAACATCGGTATTTCAGTTCGAAATCGTTATTTAAGTTGTTAAACCAGTAATCTGTAAACAATGACGTTCTGGACCGGTTTTGATTCAAGTGACACATGCAACAAATGTTTTGTGAAATCATTTTATTAAATTAGGTAACAGCATAGTAAGACAGCGAGTAGGTATGAAAGATAGTATCGGTGTAAAGATGAGAAAGGGCATGCTCCGTTGGTTCGGGCATATAGAAAGAATGCCAGAGGAAAGAATGACAAAACAGATATACAATGTGAAAGTGGAAGGATGCAGGTACCGGGGAAGACCTAGACTATCTTACCACGACCAAATAAACCGAGTCTTATCTGATGGAAAAGTCAAGAGTCTCCGTAACCGGCGAGCGTGTATGAGACGAACTATGAGAGTCGAGGAAGCCAGAGAGGTATGTAAGGAAAGAACCTGTTGGAACTCTGTACTCTCTGCCTACCCCGCAAGGGATCTGGCGTGAGGTTATAGATAGATAGAGATAGATAGGTAGCGTTTTTTATAGTTACTAAGGAGGGTGCAGTAATAATAATAAATAATAAATCCAGACTATACCACGGCTGGGCAAAAGGACTCTCTCAGAAATCGAGGTGAAAGAGGTTTGGTCATACTTCACTACACGAATCTAGTGCGGATTGAGGCAGATTTGATCCACCTGCTGTTATAACAAGGCTTCCAACTTATCTTAAGGACTACCACAGTAAGTGGTAACCGGGGGCAAGGCCTTAAAGTGCCTTCCGAAGCACGGAGACGCTTCAATATGAATTTAATGTATTTGTATTCTCGTAAAATCTCTAAATATTAATCAGTGGTGGTTATGATTTGGTTTTAGCGGAATTTTGTTAGTAGAATTCACTCCCAATATGTTATAACCACAGTAAAGATAACGTTGCTATACTCGAAGGCGTTATACCAACGTTATATTTACTGTGGCTATAAGATGTAATAGGCTTATTATCATCATCAATAGGCAATTCATTATGCTTGGTAAATCAAGCATGGGTTGGAAGAGGTGTACTGTAAACACCCACATATCACCGACGATGTTAGATCTCATGTAATAAACTAGCTTCTTTTCGATACTTCGATTTTCGGAATTAAGAATTATTCGATACAAAATCAACTGTGCTCACTGTCTACCCCGCAAGGGATTTGATTATATGGAAAAAGAACACTTTATTCAACCTAGGATTCGAACCTTGAGTCTCGTGATCACCAGCTGCACTACTTGCCATTAAACTTACGAAGTAGTCTGAGGCATTTTTTTTATATCGTTAATAATACTATGTTGACATATTTTTTTCGAATGAACAAATAAAAAGCAATTTATCGCCAAATGCAAACCCTAATAGATAATTTACGGCCTCAACGACAAAAGGGTTCGACAGGACCCTAACAAAGGACCACAATTTTTATTACCAAATAGCTCCTGTTCCTTCAACAATAAAGTTGCAAATTGTATTTTTCATTTCATACGTGTTCATTTCACGCGTGTAAAATGTAATAAGCAACATAAATCTAGGACGGTGAAACTTAAAGTTTTGGCTAAACGAAATTATGCTTAGGAAGGAACACAGTAAAGTTTATTTTACTGTGAATGGATTATTCGCAATTTTTGGACGTATTATGAATAGAAGCTACCCTCGCACAGTAGCAAGGGATTGTGAGTTAGCAAATAACATGTTGTAGCCCCATTGCATACAATATTTATAGCGCACCAAAATTGGGGAAAGAAGATTATGAAAATTTTAGATGTACGACTAGAGTATTCGACGCAATAAATTATGTAGCATTTACAACTTCTGACTTTGAAGATTTGAATACATTCCCCTGTGAGGAGCATGAGTAATTAAGTAACTTAACGAAAACATCATGAATAATGCTCAATTAAAAGTTAGCAATGCTTGCTTTCTTAATGAAGTTAATAATCCAGTTTCAAGAGCAGATAAGTTCGGTTATAGCTAAAGTTTTCTTTCAACAACTTTCAAGTCATGAGTAAAAAAGAAATCTATAAGTTTATAATTTATTTCGTTCGGTCTTAGGACTTCTTGTAATATTCTTATCAAAGAAACTGTGAGGGTAATGGAACTTTTAAATTCTTTCCCTCTTCTAGGCATTAAAAATGTTCTATGAAAAATATACTTACATAGCGACTAAGTACTCTGTCTAGAATAATTAAGTGAAATCTTTCCAACATGCTTATTTCAGCTAGAAATGTTTTAAGTGTTTTGCTTTCAAGAGAGAACATTGGCTCAAAAATTTCATGGCTGTTATGAAATTTCTTGATCGAAAATATATTTTACAAATCTTTCCATTACATTTATGCTAGAGTAAGTTGAACCTAAGGAATTGTTTATTTCTTTCTAATTATATTCAGAAGGATATATTTTCTAGGTGTTCAAACGCATACAATGCATGTCATCAGTTGAAAGACGTCCATTGCAGAACAAATGCCTCCCCCAAAAAACTTATGACTGCGACCTTCAACACTACATTGGTCCACCTTTTGAGGGCCATACAACGCATGCATACATATGAGTAATTATACTAAATTGATTGGTCATGATGTAGACAGAGATAATAAGTTGACTATATACTTCTTTAAATCCGTCTGCTTCAATAAAAATGTACATAAAAAGATTGCAAATTTCTTCATCCTATTGGCGACCCATTTCAAGCAGGTATCCAATCTTTTCTCCGCTAAAACCCTATTCATAACCCAACCACAGGCCATATTTTCGGTGGAAAATACCAATTTTTCTTGATCACAATCGAGGCGACGTGTTCGAGCCATCAAAGGCGTGCCAAGGCGTCGCTGAAAGAATAACTTTCAGTTATTCAGAAGGCCATTACACTGTCCGGTCACGAATCGCCACTGTATTGGATTTTTCATGATGTGGCACCGTTCAGACAAACGTTAGATGTCGTTGGCTTTTTTATGCGGGTAGTTTAAGATTCTTTTGGGCTAGATTTATAAAAAGCATATTGAAAGAAGGTCTGGGAAAAGGTTATAGGTATTAAAGGCGTGGCCTGTAAATAAGATAGCAGAATTGGATTATAATTGGTTAAGTTATTTTAAGCTACAAATAACACTAACTACTGTTTTATAGGATACGGATCATGAAAAAGGGACAAATTTAATTGGTTATAACTAATCTAGATTGATATTATGATTCTACGACATAATATGAAGAAGTGATAGTAAGTAATGATACTATTACTACTACTACTATTACTTAGGATGAAAGCATTTAGTGATTTAATAATGAAAAAATAGGAATATCGAAATATGTAATGAGTATATCACAACAACATACACACTCCCGTTCAAAAGTTACACAAAAAACGTCCCCCAAATCCGCGTGCGTAGTTATAGTTATGATATAAACATAAATTTGGGCATATTGCATCTTACTCTTATCACCTAAAGTTGTTTTTGCAAAAAGCGGAAGCCTATTAATATTTTAGTACCGTCCACTTTTGCCTGCCTTCTGGTGGTGCCATTTTTAATGTGGCGGGCGTGTATCTACCTATATTTGATCGATGGTAATGAGTAATGAATTCATCATCAGCCCGTGTCAGTCCACTGCTGGACGTAGGCCTCTCCCATGGCACGCCACTGAGCTCGATCTTCAGCTCTCCTTCTCCAATCCCTGCCCGCTGCCTTACGAATATCGTCGCCCCACCTAGCTACAGGGCGCTCTATACTACGTTTGCCGACACGCGGTCTTCACTCAAGAACCAGTCTGCCCCAACGGCCATCGGTTCTGCGGCATATGTGACCTGCCCACTGCCACTTTAGCTTGCTAATTCGCTGAGCTATGTCGGTAACCTTGGTTCTCTGACGAATAACTTCATTCCGGATTCGATCCCTAAGAGAAACTCCGAGCATAGCTCTTTCCATAGCTCGCTGAGCGACCTTGAACTGGTGGACAAGCCGCACAGTGAGTGGCCACGTTTCGGCTCTGTATGTCATTACAGGTAGGACGCACTGATTAAAAACTTTCGTTTTTAGGCATTGGGGTATGGGCGATAAGAAGACTCGACGGAGTTTTCCAAATGCTGCCCCATGTTGCCGCCCTTGCTGCCCCAAAGATGAATTGTATCTATGAAATTCTTTATTTATGCATCTACATGACAAACTACTTATAATCTTGAGGCTTGTTTAAGGAACACCAGTTTTCGATCCTCTATTCTGTAACTTCTAACGCTCATCAAAAGTTATTTCTTAATTATCTTCCGACTTCTTATTCTCACTGAACACAAATAAAAGAGATTAGTATATAAGTACAGTGATAGCCTAGTGGTTAGACCGTTGGACTGCAATGTCAGAGGTCTCGGGTTCACACCCAGCCACGCACCTCCGTCTTTCTAAAAGCATGTGAGTATTAAAAATTAATTATCACTTGCTTTAACGGTGAAGGAATACATCGTGAGGAAACCTGCATGCCTAAGAGTTTTTCGAAGGTGGGTGAAGTTCGCCAACCCGCACTGGGCCAGCGTGGTGGACTATGGCCTAAGCCCTCTCAGTTTGAGAGGAGGCCCGTGCCCTACGGTGGGACAGTTTCTTAACAGGGCTAATATTATTATTATATAAGTAAAGTAAAATAATGAAATGTGTATAAGAATGAGGGGAGTAGAAATTGATCTTTATTGAATTATACATAAGAACCGTTTATTATCATCAAAGATTACTACGATACCCGGATTTATACTGTACGTATTTATCTCATTCAAGATCACCATCTGGACTATTTCCTCCTGAAACAACGAGGTAGTCAAGAAGTTAGCACCACTTTTAATTACCAGCATAGATACTACCGCCTTTGAAAATAACCGTAGATTCTAAAGGAACAAAAAGATCGCTACACAGAATCTCAGTTCAAACAAACATACAGACATAAAGACATAACTCGTTGACATAAAGGGTGTCTAACGACATAGCCGGTTTAACACTACTAAATGGCCGCGCAGTGTAAATATTGACGAGTAGAAGCAAACAAAGCGATGTGAACGCAGTTCAGAACATCTTTACATTGTTTTAAGGTGGTTGCAGATATAATATCAACAATCTTAGTTTTTTGACGATTGTTGGAGTAATAATACTAGATCGAAACGATATAATCCATAAGTAGTATTATTTTTTCGGAGTAATTAATTTTCTTTCTCTTTTTACTATACTTTACAGGAAGCGAGAGAGGTCTGCAAGGAAAAAACCTGTTGTAACTGTACTCTTAGTTAAAATCGTATTATTTTAGTGTAGACTTGAGTTTCTATTGTCTAGCTGGTTTCGTATCTATAAACTGCAATATAGGCGCTCGTAGCGCTGTGCAACCGCGGTGTTCTTACCGATTACCAAGGTAAAGCAGCGTACGACTCGGTTGGCCCGAGATGGGTGACCGTTTGTGGCATTTTCATATTCGAGCGTCTCCGTGCTTCGGAAGGCACGCTAACCCTTGATCCCGGCTACCACTTAATGTGGTAGTCGTTAAGCCGAGTTGGAAGCATTAAAGGCGGCTTGATAAGTTCCAACAGCAGGTGGCCACAAACCTGCCACCACCAATCCGCAATACTGACCTAATCTCTCTCACCTCGATTAGTGAGAGAAGGCCTTTGTCCAACAGTGGGCAATATAGGCTGATATTATTATAATATTATATAGTGTATTTTCAAAAGCACTCCAAAACGACGGAATCTGAAAAGATGTGTGAATGTCGATGAAGCAAAAATGGTGCGGTTAAATCATAGCAAATGTCAAACATTTGTCATAGCAAGTGGTATTCTTTGCCTACCTCTATGGAATATAGGCGTGAATATATGTATGTATCGATCAAATTTCACTTCAATTCATTGACGTCTAGGCTTGATGCAAAGTCGCCAAAATTCGTTTAAACATATCGATCTCCGAATTCCCATCTACGTTTGTTGCCAGCTTTATTTAAAGTTGCCGGTGCAAGCTTACTTTGTAAATGCAAATACGAGCGTGATATATTTGCGCTACTGAGTAGCGAGTCATTGTTGATACTTATTTTATGATATTTTATATAAGATGTTTGTAAGTTGTTACACTGAAGATGTAATACATACAAAGATGTTTGCAAGGTGTTGTCGGATGGATAACTTAAATATTTTTCTTCTATCATAGTTTACAGCTTAAATAAAAATAAAAGTCGGGATACGAAATTTAATCGAAACCAAACAATATCGTGGAACTGAAAGAACTGAGTGTCTTGTGCTTTATTCGTGTGACATCTTTTTATATAATGTTGAAACCGCCCTATAGATATTTAGTTCATTTATCTCTCCCTGTCTCTCATTTATTATAATTACTTTAACTATTATATTAGTTTAAATGAGAGGACTATGTAGGCACTCTAAGTACACTTATGTTTAATCTATACTTAAGCACATCTATGTATCTTGTTCTGCATTGTTCTCCCATACCCCATGAATGCATTGTCTCCAAAAAGATTCGTAAAACTCTCATTTTTAAAAAGTTTAACTGTGGAATTTCTTTCCCTTCTCCATAGGAATGAATTTCCGAACGGATGGGAGAGTCTTAAGTAATCAATAATTTTCTCTTTTTGACTATTCATAAGTGCTTTTTGGTCTACAAATTGTTATTAGTATTAAATATAATCAAAATCAAAAGCTTTTTATTCAGTTTATGATTTTGATTATATTTGTTACTAATAACAATTTAGGAAATCTGGTTACTGAAAATTTTTCTATCGAAAAATTCACAGTAACCGTCCGAAGTCTGGAATCGTGCCCGGTATATCTAATGGCTCTAGGCTCACCCTCTATCACATTGGTGATATGTGGGTATATACAGTACCCCCTGCCATCCCACTTGGTGTAAAAATGTAGGTGTTTTTTTATTTCCACAAATGGACTTTCAAAACAAACAATATTCAAAAGCCCCGTTCGATGCATTAAAATCAATGTGACGTGGAAAACCTACCTACCACATTATTATTTGTATCTCGATGAGATTTACAGGCTTTACCCGGACCTTTGAAAGGCTTGGTTCCAACACGTGGAAGCCCTTTACAAGAAGTTTATGTTATGTAGGCCTGAGATCACTTCCTGAAAATGAACTTAGTGATACTTCGCTGGTTATGTTTCTTATCTACTAGCAAGGGCTATCGTAAATTATGGAAAGACTTGTTATTATAATCTAGCCGTTAACATCCTGCTGGGCAAAGGCCTACCTCCCTATTTTCCAATCCACTGTTTATATCACATACTTATCTTATCTTATACATATATTTTAACCTAATTTTTGTAGACCCAATAATTTTGGTCATCTATCAAAATAGTAAAACTAAAATCTATTGAGGTTGGTATAGGATAGTTTCCTTAGCAATGAACCGGGACAAAAAATCCTAGATCGGACAAATGTTATTCTTTAGAAAAATACGTACGTATAAATTAGTTCGGAGTCCAGAATTGCGCCTTGTATATAGCAATAGGCTCGCCTTCGATTACATGGGGCTTAACATCGTTGGCGAAAAGTGGGTGTTCATAGTACACCTCTGCCACTCCCGCTTGGGAAATATAGGTGTGATGGTGTTTAACACAAAAAACAATAAAAACCTTGACCGTCATTAAAAACCAATTAAACCAGAACCCAATTTAAAACTTGTGAGGTATTTGCTAATGAATACTATAATATATATAATTAAAGTTACGTAATGCGAATAGCGCAATTAATCTTTAGATAAAATCAAATAGCTGTGCAGCAAAACGCGAGAGTTGTTTAACACTACCATCAGGGGTCTTATTCGCTATTACCAAACGCGGTGCGTTACGATAACTTAGAGAAAGACCGTTCAATGGTACTCCCACAGATTTTTTTTTATTTATTAGAACTTAATTAATAAGCAGTAATAGCCTAGTGGTTAAACCGTTGGACTGCAAAGTCAGAGGTCTCGGATTCAAACCCAGGCACGCACCTCTGTCTTTTCGAAAGCATGTGCGTATTTAAAATTAACTATCACTTGAGAGACCAACTATAAGAGTAAGAGGAAGCCTGAGATGTATGTAAGAAAAGAACCTTTTGGAACTCTGTGCCGTCCCCTCCTATCAGCCGCTACCGCCATCCGCGGCATGTTCTCACCGACCCTCCCGATGCCCTTACATCCCTTCTTTCGGATACAGATACCGCACACAGGATCAGATACCGACCTCGCCAGCGAGGTTGAAGAATCCTTTGCCCGCCAGCCGGTACAGAGCACCACGGCGAGACACCTAGTATACGCCCTCCCCCATAGCGACTGCCCAAGCCGAGGCCGTTCCTCCTTGAGGCGCCCTTGAGCTAGTTGCCCCCTTGCCCTTCTGGCTCGAGTGTAGTGGTTGTACGCTCGCCCTCTTGTCCGGTGAAGCTATAAAGGCCCCGCGGCCAACAGCGTCGATCATTCACACACGCGCGCACACACACACACACACACACCTGTACCTTCTGCCTACTCCGCAAGTAATCTGGCGCGATGATATAGATAGAACTATCACTTGCTTTAACTGTGATGGAAAACATCGTGAGGAAACCTGCATGCCTAAAATTTTCTCGAAGGTGGGTGATGTTCGTAAGCCCGCACTGGGCCAGCGTAGTGGACTATGGCCTAAACCCTCTCAGTTTGAGAGGAGACCCTTGCCCAATAGTGTGACAGTTTCTTAAAAGGGCTAATAAAAAAAACTTAATTTAATGACAAATTCACCGCACTGTACGACTTCTGGTGTCTTATATTACAACAATTTCAATGGATTCATAGGAGTCTATGGCCTTCCTAATACCATTCCACCATCATTTCACAAAGTTATCGTAACGTGCCGCGTTTGGTCATAGCTAATACGGACCCGGATTGCTGAGAAGTGCAGGCATAGCTTTAATGTTCTACAACTACTCGTATATACTAAGCGCTTCTCAGAGAATCTGACAATGGTATTAGCTAAGCTCACGAGATGGTCTAGCTGTCTAATAACTCTTGAATTATTGCGTTATGGTAATATTGAATTATGACTAAGAAACATCTGATTATAATACGAATATTAAAACCAGCAAGCTGCTTATAATAAAGAATAAAGGTTTCGCCACAAGGCCGACGCAGCGCGACGGTGGTCGCGGCTTGGGGAGTTGTCTATCTATCTATATAATCTCGCCAGGTACCTTGCGGGGTAGGCAGAGAGTAGAGAGTTCCAACAGGTTATTTTCTTACAGTCCTCTCTGGCTTCCTCCACTCTCATAGTTCGTCTCATACACGCTCGCCGGTTACGGAGGCTCTTGACTTGTCCTTCAGATAAGAATCGGTCTTTTCGGTCGTGGTAAGAGTCTAGGGAGTTGTGATGTACTGAAAATGTACATGAGACGCCACACAGCGCAGCTACGCTCGTCGCAACGGCAAACGTCATGATGGAACATAGCCGAGCGCTCCCGTCGCGCTGCGTCGGCTATGTGGCGAAACTTTTACTTATCACAAGGCGGACGTCTTGGTCCAGCCTTTAGGAGCTTGGCACTGCCCACTGGATCGAGTAGTCGCGGGTTCGATTCCCGCACGGGACAAATCTTTGTGGCCCATAAAAATTTATTTCGGTCTAAGTGTTTGTCCATCTGACAATCATGTTTGGAAACGTACCTACGACACAGGAATAATGCCTAGTGTGGACTACGTATTAAAAAAAAGTTCACACCTTAGTAATGAATGAATACTGTACTTCCTTCCGGAGATAATTAGTCGAATGCTAGGCTATGGTGGGTATCAGAATCGTTTTGCGTAGAGCGTAGTTTCAATTCCATCCAAGCATCATATGTGTGAACGAATAATTTTCTATAAATAATTAGCTGTTTTACTTGCAGATTATTCAGTTTTTAAAAGCCCAACATATTTAGCAGTTTATCTCGCTAGGCGAATTTCAATACAGTAAATTCTTTTAAGGGGCTTTTACGAGCTGGACCTCTGACCTGTTCAAGCCTTCCAAAGGTCCGTTTAACCCGTCTATGAGAAACACACAGCGTACTAATCAATTTACTTAAGTACTTTTTTCTAGAACTAAATACATAGAATTAGATTTGCCCACGTAGAACCTTTAAGTAATCTACGAGCAAATGTAAAAGTTGTTTTTTTTTCTCTAATGGGAATACAAACAAATAACGAAAAGGTTGGTAAGTAATGAGAAATTAGATTAAAAGAAAATACTAATTAGTTACTAGGTAAAGATACTGAATTAGACTGTGTCTTATTTATTAAAAAAAACGTAGCTTCACACGACGATTTAATTCTGTAACGTGGGTGCGTTCACAGACATGAAAATTGACATACACAAATACCCAGACCGACACAAATAATTGTGGATCACACAAAGATTTGTCCCGTGCGGGAAGCGAACCCGCGACTATTCGACTCTGTGCGGAGCGGCTTAAGCTCTTAACCACTGCGCCGGATCGTTCGTCGTCGCCAAATCTGAAGGGCAAGTCAAGTGCCGTAACCGGCGAGCGTGCATGAGACTAACTATGAGAGTGGAGGAAGCCAGAGAGAAGATAAGTACCTGTTCGAACTCTGTACTCTTTGCCTACTCCGTAAGAGATCTGGCGTGATGACATAGAGAAAAAACAATTTTGAAGTTAAAGAATAAGCTTACTTTCGATTTAATGAGATATTCATATATAATTGGGTGGTTAAAATGACAAAAAAAAATAACAAAAGAATTAATAAAGGGATGTTGCCGAAAAAGCGTCATAGCTTGACAATTCCATTCTTCTTAAACCAAGTTACACGGCTAAGATGTTCGAACAAGAATCCATTACTCGCGTGCAGAGATGAGCAAAATGTAATCAGATTAATGATTACAATTGCATAATGTAACATTTCATAATGATTCAAGATTAAAAGTGTAATGGCAATCAACTTACGGATGTGGATACAGCACGTCTAGTTTATTTTAGTTACTTCCATAGCATTATGTCTTATGGTATCCTACTGTGGGGTAACGCTGCTGACGTGGAAAATGTATTCATACTGCAAAAAAGAGCTATCCGTGCCATTTATAATCTTGGACCTAGGGCTTCCCTCAGAGAACTTTTTAAAGAGATCAACATTCTCACGGTCGCTTCACAGTATATATACGACAACATAGTGTACATACGTAGGAATATCCATTTATTTAATAAAGTGAGTGACGTTCATAAATTAAATACTAGAAATAAACATAAACTGGTATTACCAATTGTTAGGCTTAAAAAAGTATTTACTTCCTTCGTAGGAGTCGGTATTCGCTGCTTCAATAAGATACCAAAGCCCATGTTAGAGTTGCCACTTGACAGATTTAAAAAGTATATTAAATCTTCACTAATGAGTAAAGGATATTATACACTAAATGATTTTTTAAATGATAAAAATGCCTTTACACAAGTTAACTGAAATCTAGAAGAATATAATGTTAAGTGCAGCGTGTCCTGCCTAGCGAGCGTTCATTGATTTTAAATATTATTCTCGAACGATGTCGACAGGGTCGTGGATTGGTCATGCTCACTAAAATGTCTTTGCTAGTGGCGGCTCTGTGGAGCGGGTCATTCTTTTCCCTCTAAAATGGTTGAGGAGAGTGATGGCTGCTTCTCAGGTCATACTCGTGAACGGGTGCTGCTGGTGGGGACTTGTCCGTCCCCTGCCCTTTGTCTGACTGAACGTGTACCATAATGCTGATGAATTTTGTCTCGTTCGGCATCACACTGGAGCTATGACCAGTTGTTTTGTACGCGCTCTTTACATATTTTATAGTAACACTTTCTCTTACTATTATTATTATGCTTTTTATTATATACCTCTACAACATCTCTATTTTGTAAATGAGAGGACTATGTAGACACTGACCAATATCATGAATCTAAGTACACTTATGATTAATCTATACTTAAGCACATCTATTTAGCTCGTTCTGCATTGTTCTCCCATACTCCATAGATGCAATGTATACAAAAAGAATTGTAAACCTCATTTTTAAAAAAGAGTAACCGTGGAGTTTCTTGCCCTTCTTCTCCACAGGAATGACTTTCCGAACGGGTGGTAGAGTCTTAAGTAATAATAATTTTCTGTTTTTGACTATTCATAAGTGCCTTTTGGTCTACATGAATAAAAAACTTTTGATTTTGATTTTGATTGAAGTTTACAAAATGTAATTGTAATCGTTAAACACTAATACACCATCACGTCTTTATTCCCCAAGCGGGGAATCTGATTACATTTTGCCCACGTGCATAAATCCAGTTTACATGATTTCGAAACCCATCGATAAATAATTCGTACTAGAGATCTAAAATATATTAACATCCGAAAAACGCCGCGTTTGCATATACTTATGCATTCCAGTCGTAACCAGACACTGTAATAATTATTAATGACGTCAGAGCTTTTTATTATGATAGTTCTAGCAAACTGTAGCATTTTAACGCGTCATCACGTTGGCTATTATTTATCATCATCATCTCAGCCTATACCCATCCTCTGCTGAACATAGGCCTCCCCAATCGCTCTCCAGCGCAGCCGGTTTGTTGCCACCTGCATCTAACGACTTCCTGCAATCTTCACAAAATCGTCGGTCTATCTGGTAGGAGGCCGTCCCACGCTGCGCTTGCCAATACGTAGTCTTCACTCTCTGTCTCCAATCTTTCTGTCTCAACGCCCGTCCAATTTTCGCGCTATGTCACCCACCCATTGCCACTTCAGCTTGCTAATCCTATGGGCTATATCAGTGACCTTAGGTTCTTCTACGAATCTCCTCATTCCGGATTCGATCACGTAGAGAAACGCCGAGCATAGCGCTTTCCATAGCTCGCTGAGCAGCTTTGATATTTTTTATGAAACCTATTGTAAGAGGGCTATGACTCGAACTAATTCGAAATAAGACGACACCAATAGTTGTGCTCTTTTTTTGCGGGCCAATTTTGGGACTATCACCTTTAATCTAGTACAAATATCCATGTCAAAACCCAAAATTTACATAAACCAAGTCCCTTGCGGGCCCAAACCAAACATGACAGGCTGGATCGACGATTTATGGAAAATATTGTAAACATATTCAAATACCACTCAAGATATGCAAACAAGAGTGAACAAATAACGTTGGAATGAAAAACCACGTAAGCTGAGAGATTTATCGAACAATAAACGGGAAATTATTTGAAAACCGACGAAGGCGCGTTTATTTAGTTAATCATAGAAGTTATCGGGTTTCGAGAAGAGCAATCTGATGGAGCTAACTTGGAATTACATAAATAATAATATAAATAATAATAATTTTTATAATAACTCCCGATTTATTGATTGGTCTAGTAGCGAATAATGTACGCAGCGATCACGAGGTCCTGGATTTGACTCTTAGGTGTAATTTATCTATCTATCTATCTATAACCTCACGCCAGATCCCTTGCGGGGTAGGCAGAGAGTACAGAGTTCCAACATGTTCTTTCCTTACATACCTCTCTGGCTTCCTCGACTCTCATAGTTCGTCTCATACACGCTCGCCGTTTACGGAGACTCTTGACTTTTCCAATGGATGTGTAATTTATCAATGGATAAAAATCTAGTACCAATCCGAAGTCTGTCCTTGTGCCCGGTATGGCAATAGGCTCGCTCCTACTATGGAAGCTAACATCGTCGGTGAATAGTAGGTTTACACACAGTATACCCCCAGTATACTGCTAGCCCCGGGGCAATGGGTGTACACAGTACACCTACTAACCCTTCTTGGGGAATATATGCGAAACGGTGTTTATTTCTGTTTTATTTATTTCATGAGCAGCAGTTTATTAATTTAACAAAACGAAAACTATAACAATAAGGCTTCAGAACCTCTAACACCATCTATGGCTATCTCGTTCACCTTCATCGATTAAACCGATAGCAAAAGCGAGATGGCATGTAATATTGATAGCATTCGTTCGAATCTTGTTGCTGATCTAATCCGCGTGAACCGTTCACAAATTCAAACACACCAATTCAGCCCTTAAATTACAAAAGCGGTTAGTACGCTGCTCAAACAGAATTACTTCCTCCAGTAAAAAATATCCAAAGGATACCTCGCTAGTTTCAATTCAATTACCCCGTGAGAATCCCTTTTCCGGTAACGTTCATCCATTACATCTAACTAATTGTCTAATCGACGGTTAATCACGATTAGTTACGCGAGCCGTGATCGAAAAACAACGGGTGAAGTAGCGTGACGCATGCTTGTGAAACACCCGTGGTTAATGGACATCTTGGCGGATTTGTTTGCTTTGATTTCATGGTGTGTCAATTATGAGGAATTTAATTGGGTGATTAGATTATTTCTATCTATCTATATCTATATCATCACGGTCGATCCCTTCCAGGGTAGGCAGAGAGTACAGAGTTCCAACAGGTTCTTTCCTTACATACCTCTCTGGCTTCCTCCGCTCTCATAGTTCGTCTCATACACGCTCGCCGGTTACGGAGACTCTTGACTTGTCCTTCGGATGAGACTCGATTTATTTGGTCATGGTAATCTTACCGGGGAACTATCTAGTCTAGGTCTATCTATAACCTCACGCCAGATCCCTTGAGTACAGAGAGTACAGAGTCTATGTCTTCCCCGGTAGCTATATCCTTCCACTTTCGCATTGTATATCTGTTTTGTCATTCTTTTATTTTCTCTCTTTTTCTCTTAGGATAAGCACTCCGTTATGTATGGCCAGCTGCCTGATTATTTATAACTATGTACTTTACGTGTAATAGATTCTTATTTAACTGGCAAGTCAAGAGACTGTAACCGGCAAGGAGACGAAATAAATATGAGAGTGGAGCAAGCTACAAAGATCTGTGAATAAAGAACCTGTTGGAACTCTCTACTCTGACTGAGTCCATAAGGGATCTGGTACGATGACATAGATAGAAAGAGGTTTTAATAAGTTACATCCTCTATTTCTCGGAAAGAATAGTTGCATTTCTATAACACTACAACTTGGAATCAATTAAATAAATATACAAGACCCATTAAAGACTAATTAATGCAATTTCCCGGTTATTCATTATCAGGTACGAACAAAAACCGCAATTAATATTCCCGCCAGATCCGACCGCCATTTTTACACAACAAAGACAACTGACACGATGCGGTATTGCATAAAAATTAAGTCATCAATGGAAGCGTGCATCTATAGTGAATTATTATGAAATATGATGGAGAATACTGATTACCTCGTTGGTCTAGTGATGTAGTGAGGTCTTAGGTTCGAATTCTAGGTAAGAGACAGTATAAGTCAAGAGTCTCCGTAACCGGCGAGCGTGTATGAGACGAACTATGAGAGTCGAGGAAGCCAGAGAGGTATGTAAGGAAAGAACCTGTTGGAACTCTGTACTCTCTGCCTACCCGGCAAGGGATCTGGCGTGAGGTTATAGATAGACAGTATAATTTTTAGATATAAAAATTCCCAGTTTCAGTCCGGAGTTTAGCATTGTATCCGGTATACTAACAGGATCGTTCACTATTACATTAAGACCTTACATCGCCGGCGAAGTGGGTGTACATAATACACCTCTGCCACCCCCGCTTGGGCTTATTAATTATTTTCAATGCTGATGACCAACGCATGCATGGGTGGACACTGATGAAATTTTTATTAACGACAACGAACCGCGATGGCTGTTAATAACTATCAATCGATAAATGGAATGTGTTAGTTGAATAGATAGTGAAGAGCCCTTAAGTTGGTTGGTTTAAAAATACCGATAAATTTATTTACTTCACGCATTAGTTTTAGGGAAGTATCGCTATACAGATACTTAGATACGAATACTATAACGATAACATAAGTATTACGATTCTTCCATTTTTCTTTTCATAGAATGCCCAAAATTAACAAATCCAATAAACCAACACACAAACGTGTGTTTAATATTTTTTAGTGAAGAGCCCTTAAGTTGGTTGGTTTAAAAATACCGATAAATTTATTTACTTCACGCATTAGTTTTAGGGAAGTATCGCTATACAGATACTTAGATACGAATACTATAACGATAACATAAGTATTACGATTCTTCCATTTTTCTTTTCATAGAATGCCCAAAATTAACAAATCCAATAAACCAACACACAAACGTGTGTTTAATATTTTTTGGTCTGCTTCACTCTGTACGACGTAGAACGTGAGCTGTTTCATTTATTCTTTCTTATCGCTCTGAATATGTTAAGGACTACATTTTGAGGGTATGTCAGTGAAGATAAACCATCAACATTTTTTTTTTCTTTTTTGAAATATTTAAAATTTTGTACCTAATATGAGTCCCTGTAAGCCCTGTGTGTCCCTGTGTGTGTAAGCTGTGATAGCCTAGTGGTTAGACCGTTGGACTGCAAAGTCAGAGGTCTCGGGTTCAAACCCAGGCACGCACCTCTGTCTTTTCGAAAGCATGTGCGTATTTAAAATTAATTATCACTTGCTTTAACGGTGAAGGAAAACATCGTGAGGAAACCTGCATGCCTAAGAGTTTCTCGAAGGTGTGTGAAGTTCGCCAACCCGCACTGGGCCAGCGTGGTGGACTATGGCCTAAACCCTCTCAGTTGGAGAGGAGGCCCGTGCCCAGCAGTGGGACAGTTTCTTAACAGGGCTAATATTATTATTTTTATTATTATGAGTCCCTATCTATGCTCGGCGTCTCTTTGAAGGATAAAATTCGTAACGAGGTAATCCGACAAAGAACCAAAGTTACCGACATAGCTCGCAGACTCAGTAAGCTAAAGTGGCAATGGGCTGGTCACATCTGCAGAAGGACCGACGGCCGATGGAGCAAGCGTGTCCTAGAGTGGAGACCGCGACTTGGTAAGCGTAAGGTAGGACGGCCCCCAGCTAGATGGACCGACGACCTCAAAAAGGTCGCTGGGACAGACTGGATGCGGAAGGCGGAGGACCGTTTGCAATGGCGCGTGTTAGGAGAGGCCTATGTCCAGCAGTGGACTACGATAGGCTGATTGATTGATTGATTGATGAGTCCCTGTCACTTGAAATAAAAGATTTTTATTTTTTAGAGGCGCTCGTAGCGCTGTGCGACCGCGGTATTCTTATCGATTACCAAGGTTAAGCAGCGTTCGACTCGGTCGGCTCGAGATGGGTGACCGTTTGTGGCATTTTCATATTCGAGCGTCTCCGTGCTTCGGAAGGCACGTTAAGCCGTTGGTCCCGGCTACCACTTAATGTGGTAGTCGTTAAGCCGAGTTGGAAGCCTTAAAGGCGGCTTGATAAGTTCCAATAGCGGGTGGCCACAAACCTGCCTCCATCAATCCGCACTGGGTCCGCGTGGTGGAGTATGACCTAATCTCTCTCTCACCCCGATTTGTGAGAGCCTTTGTCCAGCAGTGGGCAGTATAGGCTGATATTGTTGTTGTTGTTGTTATTTTTTATTTATTTTAGGACATTGTCTATAATTGTATAATTAATATAACTGTATAATTAATTAACTAGAAACACGAACAGATTTATTTTAAAATATCATAAATGAAGAATTATCCGACCGTACGTATCGTAATGAACGTGGGCGGCCGTGTAAATAAAACTGCATTCAATTTTAAACATTTCGCATACAATGTTCATTTTGGGAACGCGACGAATATTAACTAATTAAGCGTGCATCTTGTTTTATTCAGTTATTGGGTGCGTTTTTTATTCATAGGTAATATCGATTTTGCATATTTAAAAAAAATGTAGCGCACACGAGGAATTATTCCTGTGTCGTGGGAGCATTGACATATAATTAAAACACTTACACAACACTCAGACCGAAAATATTTGTGGATCAAACGAAGCCTTGTCCCGTGCGAGAATCGAACCCGTGGCTTAAGCTCTTGATCATAGGACCAACATATCTGTCTAAAACGTGATAGATTTTATAGTACGAGTTTGCATTTTGTAACGTGTTGTTGTAAGTGGGACAGTTGTGTAAGTGGGTCCAGGATCAACAATGGCCCAAAACTATAAGGCGTGCTTTCCTTACTGCCATCGGCGCATAGAAACTCAACAGGACTCCACTTAAGCCCGCGCCTTATCAATGACGTAGTTTAACTCATTTCGTGTACTACGAGAATATGAAAACAATGATCGGCGGCTAAAGATTTCGATTTAACGGAATTTTGTTAGTGAAGTCAAATATTGTCGCCCTGCACGAACGAAGGTTGCAGGCCCTGTTAATAATGGGACACTACCAGACTCTACTTCTTTCAGGTTACACCATGTCTAAGATAGAGTGCTTCGTGCTTTCCAAATCGCTGGTGCTGTATTAAGACCACGAATCAGCTTGGAAACCACGAACTCTCATGTATATGCAGTACAGGGGAATAATTGAGCACTCTCCCTTAACAAATATCAACCTGCATAGGACTTCTACCAGCCACGAAGCAAGGCGTGTCGTACGCCTACCTTACGTCTATCGTACGACTCCTCATAGCCGTATTGATTCTTCGACGGAGTTTCAGGATCTCAGCAAAGAATGCACCGGTGCCTTGCTCCAAAAAGTCCTATCTTAAATCCATGTTGGGGCGGCCTAGTCATATCGACATACGAATTTTCATTGTATATTACCTACTATTTTCTTCCTAAATACTTAACCCCTTAAAACAGCCATGATTTACATGTATTAAGTAGTTAAATAATTAACTTAATTTTAAGAGACTAAATGGCTGTAAACTTGTGTAAGTTGCAGTGTTTACACGTAATTAGTCACTTCAATAAAGTTAAAAATTTGTTAACTACTTAATTAATTAATTACTTAAGTGTTAATCAGTCATCAGTAGCATTACTCGTCCCTGTGAACGCTCGAAACCATACTGGTAAGGCTAATAAGTGTTTTTTCTAAGTCATTCCTACAGTTAAAGGAGTACATGTTGCTTTTAAATATAATAGTAAGTACCAAGGTACAACTATGTACCTACTTATAGAACATTTTGAATCAAGTACCCGGCGGAGGCTTCATAAGGCGGGAGCGCGGGCACCGGTCAATGACCACAGAAAATAAAACAAAAAAGTTATGTATGAAGGCTGTATGGAACATTATAACGTTACTTTGATTATGATCTGTAGCAGTTGATTTCGTAATCGTACGTTAAACATTTTTTACCAATTAAATTTGCTTTTTTATTTATATACCTACGCAGTTATTTTAATTAGAAAAATCATTATTTCATTTCTATTGATCTTACGTAATTAAGTAACAGAGAATCATCCATTAAATCACGATAAATTCCAGTTCTATTTTTAAAAATACAAAATTGAATCAAAAGAAACTTTAGTTTTAGTATAAACTGTACATGCGCGGTAGAGCTTTACGAAGTAAACAAACCAAAGTTTTCAAAAGTTTTTCAAACTAAACAATACCCACCTTATAAGCTTGATGCAGCTTTATCAGGCCCAAGCTCCGGTAATAAAGACAAAATCCACTTGGATTCACAACATTCCTAAAAACACTGACTCAAAACTAGTTGCTTCACTCACACTACTTTGATGCCGCACTTTTTGAATGAAATTAAACTTTAAGCACTAGGAATATACCTCAAACAACACTTTTACTGTTAACTGGTTAACTTTTTCACTCACTTTAATGTTCATTAATACGATTTATCACGTAAAAACTAAATAATTCGTTATAAACAATCGGAGCAACATCGGCATGCGACGGCCATCTTCCGCCAACGCAATGTTTAAGGTTAATTTTACTAGAGGGCGCTACGAGTGTAATAAAGCCGAAAAGTAATCACGGCAAATTTACTTATAAGTGAACTTTTATTGGTAAATTTAATATAAAATGTATAATAATAACTGACGAAGTTGTACTTGTATAACATGTAACTTTATTTAGTAGGTATAAACACGATTAACAAAATTCAAATCTTTGGCTTATGGTAACACTATAGTTTTTTTGGGATTACCCTTATGAAAATCTAGCAACAAGTTAGTAACTTTCTGTTTATTGTATTATTATTTACAAGTTGTATCCTTTAAAAGAACATTAGATAATATTATCTAAATCGTGAAGAGAGAACAATAATTTACTTAATCCGTATCTCACCAGAGAGAACAATCACTCTGGTAAAATACACAATACACGAAATAAATAAAGCTATTACCTATTTAAAGAATAAGATTATCATCCTGTACAGTACGCTTCACCTATTGTAACGTATATGAATAACTTACGTGTGTTTACTTGGGAATAAAACTATACATTCAAAAATGGACCAAAATAATCTTTCGAACTCTACCAGTATTCTTTTCAGAGCAGCCAGACTTATCAGCCGTAGTGTCAGTTTATGTGGTCATAATTCTATTATTCTATCAAAATACCTTTTATTATTTTGAAACCCAAATAAAAAGAGCGTAAAATTTTAAATACTTCTGCTTCGTGTTGAAACCTCAACAAGCCAATGTTCAAGTACCACGTAAGGTAATAAATATTATTAAAAAAAATCTCTTTTATTCTCTGATTAGTTTCTGCCCGTGACTTCGTCCACGTCGAGTTTAGACAGGAAACTTACATTTTTTTCGGGATAAAAATATGCTATGTGTTAATCCAGTTAATTAACCGTTTTTGCGTGATTAAGTAACAAACATTTAAACATACAAACTTGCACATTTATTATATTGATAGAATAGTTTAGATTTATAACACCCTCTTCAAAAATTTAGGAGTGACTGAATGACAATATATATAAAGTTAATAATTATTAAACATAAAAAATTTAAACTTGCAAAATACATATATTATACCTACATAAAAAAATAGTAGTACAAAGTATATTTAATATATAGTAATAGGTAGACTATTTGCTTTATTAAATTGGCAACATTTGAAACTAAACGTCAAAAACACGGTGTGGACTAAGTCCATAAACAAACAAGTCCACTGGACTTGTTTGTTTGTTTTGCTTACAATACAAATAAAAATTGTTTGTTTTGTTTACAATATAAATGAAAAGGAGCAATTCTTCACACGAACAATTCAAGTAAATCGTAATGTTTTAAATATCGTATTTAGAATGTAAGTCACAACACGTGTATAAAAGTATTGGTTTGTATGTTAAGAAATATTGCAGAGATAGTGTTGGGTTGTTATTAATTTTATACTTGTTATTTATGACGATTAAACGATGTAGTTCCAAGGTTTTTATACTTTTATATTTTATGAAATTGATGATTAATATTGTAATGTTATTTAATTAGCGTAAAGTTAGGGTAAAAGTATTTTTTTTTTATTTTCTATCGAAATTTGTTTCATCATCATTATAATTAGACTGTCTCGCTAATGGCGAATAATACGCGTAGCGTTGCCGGGTTCCTGGGTTCGAATCCTAGGGCAAACAAACGTATATTTTCAATAGAAAA
This sequence comes from Phalera bucephala, assembly GCA_905147815.2. Taxonomy (NCBI): domain Eukaryota; kingdom Metazoa; phylum Arthropoda; class Insecta; order Lepidoptera; family Notodontidae; genus Phalera; species Phalera bucephala. The sequence goes on from LR990633.1 coordinate 13,384,411, forward strand.
ATTTCCACAAACACCCACACTATATCGCCATAATAGTTATCTCATATGCTCATCCAAAATGATTAACGAAACGATTGGTTCTACACATCCAGTTTTAGATTTATTGTCTAGCAGTTTTACAGCATTCTGTCCTCCATGTTATCATAGGACTTTGCAGCTACTTATTTAACCTACTAATTAATTAGTATTCTGATTCAATTAAGCACATTTTCTTTTTAACTGTGGCGGTTTGTAAATGGTTTCTTACAGCTAATCAAAGAAAGAGGAAGAAAGAAATAGCTTTTATTTGTCTCAGCATGAGAGACACAGACAGAGATGTTTAGCTGATATAACACATACATTTTAGCAATTTAACAAGCCACCAAGTTAAAAAAAAAGTACAAACGATTAATATTGGTCCCTAAAACATACACAAGAGAAAAAAAAAGAAACTAAATAAAGTAAGTATTACACATGAGTATGTGTCTCACGGCTGAGCCAAATAGGTAATACTGTGTATTGCTAGCTGTAAGCCTCCCACATAAAATAAAATAAATACTAAAAGAAGAACATTCAAGTAACATCTCCAAAACAATACTAATTTAGTGCATTAAAAACACCTTTACCTAGCTCAAAATGATATTAAGAGGCAATGCACCACTAGATGTGATAGATACTTATGGTGTTCAGGTTTGTTACTACACAGGTAGATGTTACTTGTTGAAGTGTTCTTTTCTATTCATTGGTAACAAAAAGATGCATCTGCATCATCTGGAATTTCTCTCTAGGGCAAATAATATTACGCAGTGTATTTAATGGTTTTCTTTTATTGAAAAATTCTCAATATCAATCTGGATTTTGTGTGTGAGTGAACGATCTATGCTGTTGACCGCGGGGCCTGTACAGCTTTACCACTACGCTCGAGCCAGAAGGGCAAGGGGGCGCCTCAAGGAAAAAGGGCTTCGGCTTGGGTAGTCGCTATGGGGCAGGGTGTGTAGTAAGTGTCTCGCCATGGTGCTCTGCACTGGCCGGCGGGCAAGGGATTCCTCGACCTCGCCGGCGAGGTCGTTGTCTGATCCTGTCAGGATTTTGGAATCATTTCTGGTATAATAAAAATAGGCCTACACCTCACTATATTGGTAGCTAACATCATTACTATTATGTTGGTGTATACAGTACATCTCTGCCACAAAAAAAGGTTCTATTTTAGTAACTGTCACAATTTTCTGTGTGGCCCATAAATATTTGTATCGGTCTGAGTGTTTGTGCATATGAATTTCATAATTATTGCACCCACGACACACGAATTATTCCTAGTGTTAGGCTAAATTTTTTTAATAGGTCTATTCTACAGTAAATTTCATAGAGTGAGAAGTAGTTTGATTCAGTTTTCTAAATGCCAACCTCCACAATCCAATGTCTCCACTGGGTCTATAGTTAAGTGGACTTAATTTTCTCTATACAGGTAGATTTTAAGATGGAGCAGTAAGGGGAGCTACCTCAACCATTGTAGCTACAGGTAAACGGCTTCAGGAGACGGCTTCTGGAGACCAGAGGATAGAGGTTTTTGGTCTTTATAAGAAACAGGATTGAGTGGCAAAAAAAAAGTTTTTGTGTATATTGCCCATTTTCTTGCCTTTCTTATACTATTTTCAAAATCTGTAAATGCAGCTCAAAATGTCGCAAAAAGTAAAGGATAGTCTCCTAAGACCGTTTTCCTGTATCTTCGTCAGTTGAGGTAGCTGCACTTACTGCCCCGTCTCAGAAATCCGTATACTGATTCCTTTAGACCAGAGGTTCCCTGACTTTTTTTTCTCATAGACCACTTTCAAAATGTAGCTGGGTCCGGTGGACCCCCTGCAGCTACATTTCTATCATATTCCCAAAACTCGACAAAAAAATGTGAAGATTAGATCTTACTATGGAAATTATTCGTTGCGGCCGAGTTCCAATCACGAATTAAGTTTTTGAAAAAAAAGTGAAAATTGATTTTTTAAATAATTAATTGATTGTGCTGTGAGGTGATGTCAAAAAAGTAAAGTTGGCCAATCAAAAAAGTGGTTCCACAAACTTACTTTTTTGACATCTACTCACAGCACAAGGAACCAATCAATTCTCACTTATTTCATTTAGAAAACTCCCCATTCGGAGTAGCGATGGGCGATTGTTACGAAAAAAACTATCGAATGAATCGACAATTGTAGTTACACACATTCGATTGACAATTCATTCGTCCTCACAAAAATACATTCGAATATCAATCGACCAACGAATGAAAATCGACGGCGCATCGCCAATGCGCAGGTCACATTCGATACGGGGAGAATGTTCCGATTGTTAGCAATGGCTTTTAGTTAATCAGTAATTACTGTTGTTAAAAGGCTTAGGCAAAGTAACTTGGAAATATCGATTGAATTATAGATAAATTAAAATAAATCTAACGTAATTATTATCACTATACCTACCCCGCAGGATATCTGGCATGATGATAAAATACAACAAATTCCAAAGTTTTTTTTAATGAATTATTCCTATTTACGTATACGTAGTAGTATACATATTTACTAATAGTAAATAAGTACAATTCATAAAAAAATTATTTTTTTATATAATAATTTATGTTTATAAGTAATTATATTTATGTACATCAATTATTTTATAAAAAATTAAAAAATAAGTCCTGATTCAAATCTATCGAACGATGCCAATATAATCGATGGTGCGTTCGATTCGTGCGTCGATTGCACACTCGTTATTAAATTTACGCGCGCGCGGTCAAAACGCTAAGCAACAATCTAACAATCGACCAACAATCGAAGAATTATTATTGTCATTCGATTGCATTCGAATAAAAGGAACAATCGAATGATTAGATTGTTTTTAGTAATAATCGCCCATCGTTAATTCGGAGTGGTAAAAATAAAAAGAAAAATAGTATATTTTTTGTGTTGTATTTATTCAAATATTTAATTATTACACTATTAATTATTATTGGTATCATATTACATTATAATATGATAACAGTCGTAATATCACAAAATAGTCATAATTTTAATGGGAAGGATGTACTTGATGGGTTGACAGCAAATAATTAATATATATTTGGCTTCAGTTTTGTTAGGAATAACCGCAAATCTCCCCGTTCTGTGATATTCAATCTGCTCCTTTTTTTATTAAAAGGTTGTTTGTAACGACACTAAAACTTTTTTCGACAAGATATGACGAGAAAACGCTATCAAAAGCTTTCTCGCAATTACCTACAGTCCAGGATATTTTTCGAGTATTTCTGCCTGCAGCCAAAATATTTGATACCCTCTTTTAAATTTAACCTTCAGCTCCTCATTAGTGCTAAGCTCGAGTAGCTCCTCTTGTAATATCACATTCTCCACTTCCGTTTCATAAATGGATTTATGATCCATGGTGGTATTTCCATCGTCAGAATATCTTCAAATCTGATTTTGAAGTCATCATGCAGGGCAATTAAATGTTGAACGTATATGTGAATATCCTCATCAAGGCATACTACCTGTGACAAGTTTTAAAACTGGGAAAATTCGCGCCGACTAATATTTTGCTTCATAAATTTTTAATTTTCCAAACAACAGCTTTGCTTGGAAAATTAATTAATTAGACGCTTTGTTTTTATTAAAGTGAGGCTGGCTGAGTCATTAAATTTTTTGAACAAATCTGACAAATACGCGATGTCTTTCTAATTAATCAGTTTTTCTTTTAAATCTGGATCTTTACTTTCCAGAAACTCTAAAACTGATTCAAAAAGTGAGTAAAATTTTGTTAAACATGCACCTTTCGACAACCAGCGTACTTCAGTATGTAAGAGCAATCGTTGGAAGTCTTCATAATTTTCATCGCACAATTGTGCAAATAAACGCGTATTTAACGCATTGCTTTTTATTTTGTTAACTGCATTAATCACAAATTGAAGCGATTGGTGCAATCTATCGCTCAACGCTTTTCTCTACTAGGTGTTGTCGGTGGATGACACAGTGAATTGCAGTTACCTCTGGTATAATTCTTCTAAGATGGCTTATAAACCCACGATATCGCCCGACCATGGCAGGAGCTCCATCTGTTGCCATCGAAATAACGTTTGTTAAAGGAAACGACATTTCCTTAAAAAAATCACTCAGAACTTTAAATATTGATTCACCTTTAGTGCCCGTGTCCAAAGTTTTCGCGAATAGTAGCTCTTCATGAATTTCTTCGTCCATAACAAATCGAACATATGGTACCCAATACTTACTGGTACGTATTGGGAACCAATAATTACTGGTAAGGCTTCATTACTAGGTAAAGTTGTTTCGTCCAGTTGAATAGTAAAATGAGTTGTTTGCAGATAATTACACAAGAAACTTTCAATATCAGAGCTCATTGCATTAATATGTCTTTATACAGGGTTGTTAATCAAAGGAATTCTTTTGAGTATGTCAAATGGAGATTTGTGCAGAACAGTTTTTAAAACATCTTCAATAGCGGATAAAATTAACTGTCCAATGGTGTGCGGTTTTTCAGGTTTCGCTACTAGTAATGAGATATTGTAAGATGCCCGCAAGCCATCGTCGTTACTTTCAGATGTTAAAGCGCACATACTGTGCACGGTGGGTCTCTTTTCATATTTTTCCTTATATGCTTGAAAATATTTGAAATCTTTACCTATTTTATCAGGATGACACCTTCTTAGATAATCTTCGAGCTTCGATGGTTTCATGAGGCACTCTGTTAGATTTTATAACAAAATTCCAATTAACCCCACTAAACTTAGTGAAAATAAGTTCAAAGATTGTGTAAAACGAACACTTTGTAAGAAAGTTTATTATTTATTAGAAGATTATTTAAAAGATAAAAATGCTTGACAACCTATTCAACTGTTATTAGTTAACATTCCCTCTCTTCCTTCTATTAATTTAACATAATGACATTTTTTTGTGTACTTTTTTTTGTAAATGAAGGAACCATGTAACCATTTTCATAAATAGTATAATTTGCTTTTTTAACTTAGACTCACCTGATGGCCAACCTACATTGTTCTCCCATTCCCGACAACAAGATGTAGATGAAAAAGTTTGTATTTTATTTTAAAAGTGTAAGTTTAAGTAAGTTTCTTATCCTTCTTCTCCACAGGAATGACATTCAGAAGTGGTGGTAGAGTCTTTGTTACTTTTCTGACGATTCATAAATACTGTAATGGTTTATATGATTAAAAATAGTCTGATTCTGATTCATAGAGATGAATCAGAATCAGAGTATTTTTTTTAACAAAGTTTTGAGCAATGACTCTTCATTGGTCAAAACTTTGTTGCATAAAAGGCATATGGGCAATCGTTTGTCTGCCTTTGATGGAAGAAAACCAAAGCCACTATACTGTCGCCATTTCTTCTTAGATTCAGCCATGTTTCGTATCAGTTCACGTGTAAATAAAAAAAAAACTTTGTTTTAGTAATCATAAGGCGGTCTTACTCAACAAGATATGGCTATTTTAACAGAATAGGATTACCTAAGTAATTATTGCAATGAAATAAACAAATTACCGATGGCAAACTGATTCTAATTATTAAAAGCAATAAATCGCTTCATAAAACTCTATTCTTTTTTTTTTTTTTTTTTTTTTTTTTTAAAACGTAGCCCCACACTAGGATTTATTCCTGTGTCGTGGGTGCGTTTACAAACATGAAAGTTCACACACACAAATACCCAGACCGAAACAAATAATTGTGGATCACACAAAGATTTGTTCCGTGCGGGAATCGAACCCGCGACTATTAGACACAGTAGGCGGAGCGACTTAAGCTCTTAACCACTGCGCTAAATCGTCCAAATTCATTCTAGAGTTTTATGAAGCGATTTATTGCTATTCATAAAACTCTATTATGGATTAAGATCAATATCTGAATCCATAATAGAGTTATATGAATACGGCTGAACCGATTTTAATGTAATGTAAAACATTTTTTCATGAATATATTTCTGTAAATTCGATAGAAAATACTTTTAAATAATATTTTGATATGAAAACTTGATTTTAATTATTTATTTATTACTTTGATCCACGTTACGGGTGCGTAAAGACGCGTACAATTTATGATAATACATGTGATTAAGTCATTTAGCATTAGGAACCTGAAATATTTACAATCATGCAGGTCAATCATAATATATCTCTCCTTTAGTGAACCACCATACACAGTCGGGTAAAAAAAATGCTAATAAAGTAGGAACAAAAAGTTCAACCTTTCTCGGCTTTCTGTTCTTTTATGGAAGTATCTAATGATGACTCTGTTCAGTATTTAATTTTTAATACGTACCTACCACACGCAAACATTACAAATATACTTATTACAAATAAAATAAAAGTATGTATAACAAATAGGCAGGTAAATACTTACTTTTTCTGACACTGGCAAACACTAATATCGATTCACTTTACTTTAGTTTTCTTTTCGAAATCCCGGAAACAAATGAGTAACGTTTGTCCTTGGCATTCGTATGTATATTGGTGAAGAATCAAATAAGTTCATGCAAGATTGCAAGCACACACACCACAAGTCGTATTTCGTCGTCGAATGTATGAACAAGCGTTGCGGACGGCGGCGGCGGCAGCGGCGGCGCTTTGCAACCCTCGACACGTTGTACTCAATATGGAATATGCAAGTTTTTACAAGTAACAGTCGCTGAGCTTCTTAAAATATTATCTGCTTACATTGATAGGTAAAGTCAAGCCAACATTTTAGTTCTTCACTGTCGAAAGCAAATAAATTTTCGTGGACGCTCGCTTACGAATTGTGAACCCCTATTTTTTTTTGTCACGCCAACGTAGACCCCTTTCGAGTCTCCGGTGGACCCCTGGGGATCCGCCTGGTCACTTTGGGAACTAAGGCTTTAGACTTATACATAGATAAAACCATAGACGAAGAATATACCTAGACACCGCATATCGCCACGGTAGCGTGTCAATTTTATGCCGGTGTGTACAGTACAGGACGTATTGATAAGAAAATTTATCGATAATTTATGATTTACAAATATTTATGAACAGGACGAATAATACGTCGTACGTCCTGTTGCTGCTGTGGCTAGTATGCGTCGTGAAGGAGAATTCAAATAAAAGCCGAATAATCTTGAAACAGTGCTCCACCCACCAGTTGTGACCCTCTTCGCGCAGAGTTTCTTCCTATATTCTTGTTGCCCAGTCGCTCGAACGTGCATGGCGCGATTTTTCGCGCTCTTAAATACTATTTTGGTGTGTCACAACTAGTGGGCTTTGCATCGAGTTTATTAATCAAATAAACCAATCATGATACAATTATTCCTGTCCCTTTCCGGGGTTACACTCTTCTTACTATTCCTATCCCTTTCAGGGTTACACTCTTCAATTATTCCTATCCCTTTCAGGGTTACACTCTTCTAATTGTATACTAGTGTTTATGCGCTAGGATTCTATGACATTATCTTATTTCTAACTTAAATTACATAATGTACTACAGTAACTTAATCTATTTATACAAATCGTGCAGACGTCGTCCTGTACATTTCTCCCGCCGTGAACTGTCGGCTTCACTGACGTTTCATAAGTCTTCGTGGAGGGACGACGTCGGCAACACTATCAATTTCTTCGCTGGCCTCCGAAGAACTCCTCCCTTGGTGCGGACGGACGTCCACCGCACGTACAATTCCATCTTCTCCAGGGAAGGTCCTTATTATCCTCCCAAGAGGCCACATGTTCCTGGGGAGTACGTTGTCAACAATGAGGACGATGTCCTCCTCTTTCAGGGCGGCGCCGCGTCCATGGGGCTCCCGCCGGTACTGAAGTCCAGGTAAGTACTCCCTTATCCATCGTTCCCAGAACATGTCCGCGAGTCTCTGCGCCGCTCTCCAATGGGTGCGGCCGATGAGGTCAGTGTCAGTGAAGGTCCCTGGTGTCGGGTTGCGCGCTGGGCCGTAGAGCAGAAAGTGGTTCGGTGTTAGCGCCTCTGGGTCCTCAGGGTCGACGGGTACGTGAGTGAGCGGTCGGTTGTTTACTGTAAACTCGACCTCCGCCAGCAGTGTGGTGAGAACCTCTTCTGTCGGGTGCCTCTCCGTCAGGATCGCGTATAGGGCCGTCTTTACGCTGCGCACCAGTCTTTCCCATGCGCCACCCATGAACGGGGTGCCGGGGGGAATAAAGCGCCAGCTGATGGTTTTTCTCGTGGCCTCTTCTCGGGTGGCGTTGTCCAGCGCCTCCCGTAGCTCTCTGTCGGCGCCGCGGAGATTGGTCCCGTTGTCCGACCATATTTCAGTCGGGCAGCCGCGGCGGGCGATGAATCGTCGTAGGGCCATCACAGCTGACTCGGTGATGAGTGATGCGGCGACTTCCAGATGTACGGCGCGTGAAGTCAGGCAGGTGAAGAGGGCTACGTAGCGCTTCTGTGTGCCCCGACCCACTGTCACAGTCAGATGTCCAAAATAGTCGATGCTGGTGTACGTGAAGGCCCTCTGATGGTGAGCCAGTCTGCAGGGCGGCAAGTTCCCGGTGCTCGGCTCTGGAGGCGCGTCTCTTCTTCGGCGACAGCTGTAGCACCTGTGTATGACCATTCGGGCTACTGTACGTAATCGAGTTATCCAGTACCTTGCTCGACACTCGTTGATGGTCGCCTCTACTCCGGCGTGGTGCAGCTGTCGGTGTACGTGCTCGATGTACAGGCGGGTGACGCGATGATCTCCGTCCAGCACTGCGGGGCACCGTAGCTCGTCACTGATGTCCGGCGTCGCACTTATTCGTGACTTGATCCTTATCACTCCACTGGTAATCTGCGCTGATAAGGGGCGGAGGCGGCCAGTCAGTCACAGCTTCGACAGTCTATCACTATTACTCAGTTCGTTGTTATACGAGTCGTGTTGTACTACACGCACTAACAACGCCTCCGCTCTTATCAATAGTTCTGCACTGAGCGGTAAACACTTAACACTGTCCTTATCACTAACCTTAATTCTACACTTATCGCTACACTTATTCCTATTCTTAACACTATTCCACTGTGGGTCCTTTTCACGATTCCTAGCCTGTCTCTTATAGTTCACTAATTGTCTATTCAGTCTGCACAGGTCGATGAACTGCAGTACGCGCGCCGTCGCTCGTAGCAGGCGCTCCCACGTAGAGAAGCGCGCTGGATCCGGAACAGCTGATCGCGGTGAGACGGGCCGTTGCTCGGTGATATTGTGTGTCCGCTCCTCGCCCGTCGCTGCGTCGAGTGTTGGTGGCTCCGCCGGCCATGTTGATGGGTGCTCGCGCAGGAACTCGGGCCCAAGGAACCATCGGTGATGAGAGCCAATGTCCCTGGGTACTTCGCGCGTCGCGTCGTCGGCCACGTTTAGCTTCGTGGGCACCCACCTCTAGTCACTTATGGCGCTGTTTTCCTCTATCGCGGCGATGCGATGTGCGACGAACGGGCGGTAGGATCGCGCGCCCGTCTTCAGCCACGTGATGACGGTACGGCTGTCCGTCCAGTAGGTCACTGCGCTTGGCTTCTTGTCGTGTTCGGCGATGATAGTCGCGCCCAGGCGACTACCCAGTACGGCGGCTTGCAGTTCGAGTCTCGGGATCGACGTGTTCATGTCCCGCAGACTGCGCAGGTGTTGGGTCCACTCGACCCACTGTTGTGCTAGGTCATCGTCGATGTTGACGTCCCACCCCGTGCCGCGCCGCCATATCTTCTGCAGTATCTGCTTGGCCCCTTATTGTGATGGGCGAAGCGATTCCAAGCGGGTCGAATAGACACATTAGTATGCGGAGTGTCTCCCGCTTCGTCGGCGTCGGCTTGTCGAGTATGTCTGGGGGGAGGCGTGCGTCGATGTTGAACCCGATGTCGTCGGTGTCCGGCCTCCACTCCAGTCTGAGTACCCGTTCCGTCTATCTTTCCTCGTTGAGCCCGATCATCCGTCTGTCGTGTCTGGTCTGTTTTATTCGCGTGGGCTCGGCGTTTTCTTTTGGGACGAGGGCGTCGATCCGTTCTCTGTGTCTTCTTATCAATGTCGAATCGCGGTTGATCATCTGTTCTATTTTCTTTCTTTCCAATTTCGAATCGCGGTCGATTTGCACTAGGTACTGTGGGCGCTTCAGTCTGTTTCGTGCGTCGTGAGCGCGCACCGTGTACGACCCAGCCAAGAGGGGTCCGGGAGGCAACGGGTTGATGTCGCTGCCCCCGGCGTACCTCTGACGTCAGCAGTAGGTGCCAATTGTCTTGGCCGATGATGATCTGGGGCTTCGCTCTTCTGTAGGTAACGTCGCTCTGTATGTCCCGCAGATGCTTACAGTCGGCGATGTCTTCCACGGCTTGTGGCATCGACTTCATGTTGTCTATGGTGCGCGCTTGAATCCGATGTGCGCGCTGGGACGTACCTCTTAACGTCAGCTGGACCCGACGGGAGTTCGATGACCGGACTTTGCAATCGCCGATCGCCTCGATGTGCAGTGACTCGCGGGGGCCGCGCGCGCCTGTCTGGTTGGCGAGCTCGGCGTCGATGAGCGTCACCGTTGACCCGTCGTCGAGGAGGGCGTAAGTGTCTACTCCTCCCGCCGGTCCGGAAATGTGTACCGGCACTATTTTGAGATACGACGCGAAGCGTCTTGTCCACGTTGACGCGACTGTCTGCTTCTCCGTGTTGTCGTCTTCCGCGACCCTTTCGCTTTTGACGTGGTGAAGCAGTCTGTGGTGCGAGTATTTGCACCCGTCGGTGTCGCAAGTGTGCCTCTTGCAATGATGACTCTTTGTTCTGAAGCGTAGACACGCGAAGCATAGTCTTCGTGCCTTCGCGATGTCCCATCTGTCGTTGACCGTCGACTCAATAAATTTCTTGCACTTGGTTACCTCGTGTTCTGTGTCGTGACACGCAGCGCATTTTTCTTTCCTCGGGCTCGATACAGCGGTGCTATAAGTCTTGTTAGTCTGTCTTCTGTTCGCTGTATGTTCCCGTTCGGGTGTCACGTGTTCGGGAGGTGCGTAGCGCCCGCACCTATCGGCCTCCCTACTGAGGAAATTAGAGAGCCTCAGTAGGTCGGGTTCTTCTGTCTGTTCTTCCGCTGCGTAGTCGAACCATCTATACTTGAGCGCCGGTGTGAACTTCTCAATGGTCGTCTTGAAAGCCTCCGGGTTGTACAGGTACGCCACGCGGTTGAGTGCGCGTAGCGTTGCGACGATGTTCATCACCCGGGTGGCGAACACGCAGATGTCTCTCGGGTTGTCGTTGAGTCGGGGCAGCGCGCGCAGGCGTTCTAGTTCGCCCAGCGCGATGCAGTCTGGTCGGCCGAAGCGTGCTTCAAGCGCCCGGAGTATGTCAGCTGTCTTGGCGTTGTAGATGAGTAAGTTCTCGACTGCTTCTTTAGCTTTACCTTTTAGCGCTCTTCGCAGTCTCGCGACGTTCTCGGTGTCCGTGAAGCTCGGCGCAGATTCTTCATAAGCAGCTTTGAAGGTGAGCCACTCTTGGTGTGACCCACTGAAGTACGGCAATTCAGTAGCGAAGCGGTGGTTCGGGGCGCTCCCGGACCGGGCGGCGAGGGTGATTGCGGACGCCAGCTCACGCAGGTCAATTTGCTGTGGCGGCGTCGCGACTGTCGTTTCTTCATTCTTCGACACGGCGATGGGTGGTGGCTGGATCGGTGCAGGGGGCAACGGCGTTGTCGCCTGCGGCGCTGCATCGATGGTGCGCCCCACGTCTATGTCGTGTGGCCTGTCGGCGATGGCCAGGACGTGAGGTCGCGAGGCGTTCAGCCAGCTCCCGACTCTTTTCTCTGTTTCTTGTTCGTCTGATATGCACGTGTCGGCGTCACTCTCGCTTTCTTCATCTTCGGCTTCGATTCGTGATATTTTCGCAGCTGCTAATTGGACTTGCAATTCTAGTAGCTCCTCCTTGGCGCGGGCGAGCTTCAATCTTCGCGTCTTCGTTGAGAGCGTCTTCTTTGTTCCAGTCCTCTTGGACACTGGCTTTTTTGTCTTCTCCGTCGCGGGAGTGTCTGCCGTGGCGGTTGTTTCCGTCATGACAGTAGATTCTGTCGTGGCGGTCGACTCTGTCGTGGCGGTCGACTCTGTCGTGGCGGTCGACTCTGTCGCTGTAGTCGACCCCGACGATTCGGCGACTGGGGCCGATGCTGCTGGTCTGCTGGTGGTGGAGCGTGTGACTGGCATGTTTCCTTCTTCTATTTTCTTCCTTTTTCAGCTTGATTCTTCTGTTTTCTCTTGCGTGTTCTAGTTTCTCTTGACGACGATAATCCGGCTCTCGAAGGACCAAAATGAACAGGACGAATCATACGTCGTGCGTCCTGTTTTGTGGCTGAGGCGGTGCAGCGCGGGCGAAGATTCCAACGATGTCACGCAAATTCTTCTACGACGATAATCCGGCTTCCGAAGGACCAAAATGAACAGGACGAATAATAAGTCGTGCGTCCTGTTGCTGCTGTGGCTAGTATGCGTCGTGAAGGAGAATTCAAATAAAAGCCGAATAATCTTGAAACAGTGCTCCACCCACCAGTTGTGACCCTCTTCGCGCAGATTTTCTTCCTATATTCTTGTTGCCCAGTCGCTCGAACGTGCATGGCGCGATGTTTCGCGCTCTTAAATACTATTTTGGTGTGTCACAACTAGTGGGCTTTGCATCGAGTTTATTAATCAAATAAACCAATCATGATACAATTATTCCTGTCCCTTTCCGGGGTTACACTCTTCTTACTATTCCTATCCCTTTCAGGGTTACACTCTTCTAATTGTATACTAGTGTTTATGCGCTAGGATTCTATGACATTATCTTATTTCTAACTTAAATTACATAATGAACTACAGTAACTTAATCTATTTATACAAATCACGATTTGTATAAATAGATTAAGTTACAGACGTCGTCCTGTACAATTTACTTCATGCAAAATCGTAATTGACTCATCTTAATTATGATTTTGAATTACTACGAGTAATTTATATAAGTTCACACATACGTATCATAATACAAATCTTAAAGACGAATCTGTAAACATCGATATAAGTATGTACAATTTAATACAATAGTAAAGCCTCATTGGTAATGCGCATAACCATCACAAGGTCATCGGTTCGAATCCTATGTCGGAAAATACGAATTATTCGATAAAAAAATCTAGTCCGGAGTCTGGCACTGTGCTTGGTATAATATCAATAGACTCATCCTCTACTACATGAGACCTTACATTGTTGAACGACAAGTGAGTGTACACAGTACACCACTCCCACTCCCGCTTGGGGAATATAGGCGTAGTGGTGGTAACAATTTTTACATCACATTTATCCTAAGTTTGCACGTGCGCTTTTTCAATGCACGTTAGTCATGAAACTAGGATATATGGTCAGCGCATATCGCTGAAGTAGCGTGTCAATTTCATGTGGGAGTTTGTGGATCTGCATTAGTGTACTTTAATAGGTAAGTGATTACTAGGACAGGCCTTATCAACGTAAAAGACAATAGATGATTAAAAAACATTTGTTTCACCGAACAGAAAATCTTAAGTTATCTGAGAATCTATACTAAATATGTTCATTTATTAAATAACATTAGTGTACACTGACACACGTGGAATTATATCAATTCACACCATTTTTAATCTACCCCTGCTGTTTGTGTATAAGTTAAAGTAAAGGTTAATTAAAGTTGAATCATTAATACAGAAAAAAACATTGCAGCAATCAGTTCAGTTCAATTTGTGATAATTGAAGATATATCATCTTACACTTTGTTAATTCTGAAAAATCCTTAGTTATATAAATATGCACAAAAAAAAACTTCTTCATTTTAAGAGGCATCAGATTGAAAAATAGCAGATTTTTTATGTTGCATAATGTGTAAATATATCAAAAGTAATAACTAAAATAACTCGAGTTGTATCACCTGGAGGTACAGATTTGCTACTAGACCAATAAGGTACTTAAATAATATTTTTTAATACTGAGTTCTAAGATTCACGCGAATATTACACATGAAATAAAACTATTTTTCGGATTTTATCGCGGTTTATTTTTTATTTTACGTTCCCGACGTTTCGAATGCTTTGCAGCCATGATCACGGGAAGGACTGAGGTGTTAGATGTCCAAAAGGCATAGTTGTTCCGGGGTACCCTCAAACTTTTTAATTATATTTTTGGTCCGATCTACGCAGAATGAGCTCACGGTGTCTTGAGGTCTCGCAGTGCTGTTCTTGGTTTTGGATTTTCTACTTGTTAACCGCAACCGCGTGCCGGCGATAATGAAAGGGGAGGTACCTTTTAAATGTTTTAGCACTCAAACGCGGATTCTAAATCACGATAATCAATAGTTCCATCACACGGATATCAACATGCTATTCAGGGTTCAGATTTATCTACATATGGGCAACGCACCCTCACGGGGTGGAGGGCACAATGCCAACTCATATAGAGTTCAAACCTCTAATCTTTAGTATAAGCAGTACTACCCAAAAGGCAAAACTTCATTTCGCAACCGAGGGTCTATATGCCATCTCAATATAAAGCTTCCAGTGAGGTAAGTAGTTTAATAAGTGTTTTATATCAGGGAAAACGCTATAAAGATGAAATAATCATAAATAGGTCCTACCCCCGATTGGGGAATATCCCACCCCCGATTGGGGAATATAGACGTGACAGTGTTTATCTAGATATTCTATCCTTACTAAATTTCATCCAAATTCGTTTAGTCATTATGACGTAAATAGGAATTGTTAATGTTTCAGTATTAATTTATTAATATCGACAGTAAGTGATAGTCGCTGTAGGACATCACTATTGGAGAAGCGTAAAATAATGCATATTTAAAATACAAATTAAAGCTTTAAACTCACAGTAAATTATCACAGTCTATTAATTATATGACGTCAATAACGTATATATTTCTTGTAAAATCCATAATTTTGCTGTGAAACTTCCCTATAATATAATAAGAGGCAATAAATACATACGTGTGAAATGATAATTCAGGATTTTTTACTCCTCCTTTGGTTGTCCTTGATTTACAAAATACAGCACAACACGACATATTTTCACTGTATTAAAGTATATTTACTTAACTCAATAATTTTCATTCATATTTTAACCGCTGACACGGACGGGGCGCATTTGTTATGGCCGAAACATCGGACACAACAGGCTACGAAGCACACGTACAGTGCGACGTTGCCAACCTTACAATAGCTTTCTCATTCACTCAAAATGGTGATCCGTGTAATTGAGAGAGAAAAAAGACAATGTGTTGAACGATGACCGGCGGAGCGGCAACGTCGTATGACTCCCTCCAGGTAATTTTACCTTCATGGATAAAACTTAAAAAAAGTAATAAATGTATAATCACAAGTGTTACCAATTTAAATATTAGTTACTATTCTTATTAATATGCCACCTTACGACACCTTAAAGGAAGTAATTGTTTTTTTCTACCAATCAACAATGCCAGAACACAAAATATTTTCGCTTTCTACCAAACATACCCCATACACAACAAGAAACTTACTGTCATTTCTCCGCAAAATTCATGAAACATGTAAAAACAAAACTGCATACCCGTAAGGGATCTGGCGTGATGATATAGATAGATAGATGCAAAAACATACATAACTAAAGCATAATACTATTATACTCCACAGACAATAAAAGGAAACTTCTAAAAGCAATATCTAAAGTTATGCCACAACACTAGTGCAATTGGAAAATGGCATTAAAACTGAGATGGACTTTGAAACCACTTTCGCAGTGTTAAACCTTGGGGAACTGTCTGTTATTGGGGTAGCAACTGATATTATGTGCCATCTACACTATACAAATTGAATTACCTGCGTATATCCATACTTTTATACTAATAAAACTTGTGGAGACTGGTCCACCCAGAATCCTCTAGCGTTTCATCATAACATATATTTTAAAATATTATTCTTAGTCTTATAGCTTAGTCGTAAGGCATCACACTGGAGCTGGATGGCAAAATGATATTGTATCATATAAAAATTTATGTATCTATACAGAAAATGATAAATAAAATTAATGGAGATTTAGACAAAAGGACAAGTTCGTTGAGTTTCTCGTCAGATTTTCTCAGCGGAGGCCGCGTTCCGATTCGATGGTAGATAAGTAAGTTCAAAAAAACAAACATGACAATTTGTAAATACCCCCGCAGGGTTTATACAAAATAAACGATGTGAGTTTGAGTTAATATTACAAATTCCAAAGTAATTCTGCCTGTTACCTTTTCACGCCTAAACCGCTGAGCAGATTTTGATCAAAGGACATCGTCAAAAATGGCCCTAGAACCAAACAACATGTGACCTATACCTCTCCATTCCAATCCCGGTCTCGAACTTATTCGCGCCTTTATTAAAAAGGCGACAACCCGATATTTTGCGAACGCGTCCAGTCATAGAAATCCGCTAATCGTAGCCGCCGCCGACTACGAACCCAACACCCCTCCTATCCGCCGCTACCTCCATCCGCGGCATGTTCTCACCGACCCTCCCGATGCCCTTACATCTTTTCTTTCGGATACAGATACCGCACACAGGATTAGCCTTCGACCTTGCCGGCGAGGTTGAAGAATCCCTTCCCCGCCGGCCACCACGGCGAGACACCTAGTATACGCCCTCCCCCATAGCGACTGCCCAAGCCGAGGCCGTTCCTCTTTGAGGCGCCCTTGAGCTAGTTGCCCCATTGCCCTTCTGGCTCGAGCGTAGTGGTTGCATGCTCGCCCTCTTGTCCGGTAAAGCTGTAAAGGCCCCGCATCTAACAGCGTAGATCATTCAATCACAAAATCCTCCACTTCCACTCGATATTTAACTTTGCGTTATTTTCAGGCATGTATTTTACACCCTTGAGCTTTTTTTAAAACAAAGCCTATGTCCTTTCCTTTGGGTAAAATCTATTTCCTTGGCAAGGGATATTGTTCTTGGGTATCGGGAGGGTCGAACTTTAAAGACCTCTCTGGCTACCTCCACTCTCATAATTCGTCTCATACAATCTCGCCGATTACGGAAACGTTTGACTTACCATATTTATCTATATCATCACGCCAGATCACTTGGGGGGTATGTTCATTGGTACTAATCAATAATCTGTGCACAATGTCAGTTATATCAAAACTTTCTTTATACAGAGAAGAAACGTTTGTATGAGCAAAAGTTGTAACGAGCGGCCGCGTTCGAGTTATTGCAGTAGTATGGTAGCCATATTTTATGCTTGGATGGGACATAAATCAACTATTAACCAAGATTATGGTTTTTGAAAGGGAAGAAACCAGAACGAATGTAAGGATTGTGGTTGGTAACGATGTGCTAGAACAAGTGAATGAGTTTGTATATCTTGGATGCGCCTTCAGTAAGGATGGGAAATACACCGCTGACATAGAGAGAAGAGTGAGTGCAGGGAACAGAGTGAATGGTGCGATGGGAAAGCTACTCGGGAGCCGGCACTTAAGCCATAAGGCGCAGCTGGCCATACATAACGGAGTTCTTGTCCCAACGCTGTTATATGGTAGCGAGAGCTGGGTATGTAAGAAGGAGAATGAAAGTAGGATAAATGCGGTAGAAATGCGAGCTCTGCGGAAGATGTGCGGAGTGAAACTGATCGACCGCATTAGCAACAGCATAGTAAGACAGCGAGTAGGTATGAAAGATAGTATCGGTGTAAAGATGAGAAAGGGCATGCTCCGCTGGTTCGGGCATATAGAAAGAATGCCAGAGGAAAGAATGACAAAACAGATATACAATGTGAAAGTAGAAGGATGCTAGTACCAGGGAAGACCTAGACTATCTTACCACGACCAAATAAACCGAGTCTTATCTGATGGAAAAATCACGAGTCTCCGTAACCGGCGAGCGTGTATGAGACGAACTATGAGAGTCGAGGAAGCCAGAGAGGTATGTAAGGAAAGAACCTGTTGGAACTCTGTACTCTCTGCCTACCCCGCAAGGGATCTGGCGTGAGGTTATAGATAGATAGATTAATAAATAAAATACTTTCTCTCGCTCTGGCTACCTCGCAAGGGATCTGGCATCATGAAATAGATAGATAGATATAATATCACTACATACTATAAAACAAAGTCGCGTCGGTCTGTCTGTCTGAACGCGATAAACTCAATAACTACCGTTTTTCGCCAATGGACGGAGTGATTAAAGAGAAAGGTTTGTGTGTGTAGTACCCTTGCGAAACCCACGGGTGACACCACGAGTGATATTCGTGCGAAACCGGGGCGGGGCGGCTAGTATAAAATAAATAAACACCGTCTCGCCTATATGTTCCGAGCGGGAGTGGCAGAGCTGACACCAACTATTCGCCGGCGATATTTGGTCCTATTTAATAGGGGGAGTCCAGTGACCGGTATAATTTGCCATTATACCGGTCACACTGCTTGACTCCGGACTCGTACTGAGAATTTTTCAATCAAAAATAATACATTTTTGTCTCAGGATGTAAACCAAGGACCTCGTGATCGTTACACGTATTTCTTTCAACAAGACCAACAACACGACGTTTGCGTAACACTATCGTGAAAGCGTGATGTCACGTTCAGTTTTATTTACTAAAAATCTGGTATGTGAAAAGTATGGCATATTGACTCGATAGCGTTAGGCTTACGTAATTTTTTTTTATAAACCTAGCTCCACGCTGGGAATTTTTCCTATGTGGTGCGTTTACAAACATGAAATGAACATACACAAACACCCAGACCGAAACAAATATTTGTGGGTCAAAGATTGGTCCCGTGCGGGAATCGAACCTGCGACTACTCAATCCAGTCGGCGAAGCGACTTAAGCGACTCTTAACCACTGGAATAAGTCCGTTGTTTTTGCTTAGCCCTCTGAACATAAAATAGTGTCCGGGGAAAACGTTACAACTGGTAACACTACAGAAGTATTCTTTTTGTGTTCGGCATTCTTGCGAAAGACCAAGACTAAAGTTTGTTAAAGATTTTCGCCGTTAACTTTTTCATAGATTGTCGTCAGCCTACATATTATGTTGTTTCGGCTTGTTTTTTGTTTTGTTCTTATTTGCGAAAGTATTAGTACAGTATAAAATATAGTGGGACCTAATTTTTCTCACCTCATTTTGTGAAGGTAGGTTTTGGGCTCAATCAATTGAAATTTCAATAGCAATAAAATGAATCCTTCTAAAGTAATAATTTTTGGACGTCACAGTTCCTCTAATGATCACATCATCTCTTAAAACCGAAATATTTTAGAATTAAATAGTAATTTAATTGTTTTCTCAATTAATTTTTTGCCAACTAAGTCTTTTCCCAGAAGTGAGACAAATTACTGATACTCGACAAGGAAAATGTCATCTGTTTTTCCTAATATATATCGCTCGTATAACTGACGGCCGTTGGGGCAGAAAAGTTCTCGAGTGGCGACCTCGTACCGGAAGACGTGGAGTGGGCAGGCCCCCCACAAGGTGGAGGGATGACCTGGTGAAGGTCGCAGGTAGAAGCTGGATGCGTACAGCACAAAGCCGGTTGTTGTGGCGATCTTTGGGGGAGGTCTTTGTCCTGCAGTGGACGTCTTACGGCTAATGATAATGATAATACAAATTCCGATGTGCGAGTGTCCGTAAGTCATACTAAACGATTTGACCGATTTTGTTGGTTTTTTTTGTACTTATGGGGTTACTCGGATGGTTCTCAGGTATAGTTAAACCTGGTAGATGGCTCTACTGTCGACCGCGGGACACTGCTAGTGATTATATAAATCAGCGTTAAACATTTCCGATCTTCGATCACTCAAAGTTTATCCCTAGCGCCTACGTAAAAATATTCGCAAGAAATTTCTATCCGTCATCAAGTGATGAATATCTTGAAGGGTCCAATAGAACAAGAGATTACTTGGTACCCGAAGCCATTAGGTGACTCCGCAGTATTTTTAAAACATTCAAGACTAATGGACCTATTAGTCAGATGGTAAATTTTTAGGTTATTTTAAGTTAATCTACTTTAATGTTTCACAATTTAGGTAAACTGTCTACTTAAACGGTTGAGTTTAAGAATTTAGGTCGCAAATAAAAGAAGATAGCTTTTAAATCGTAAATAGTAGGTTGTTTGAGTTGATGTGCAAAATATATAAATACTGTATCATTAACAAGAACTTACTAAATTCATTCGGGTTATAGTATTTTTCGTGTAAGATGGGTACTGTAACAGTTGTAAATGTCAAAGAAAATTATACTTTATTCAATGGCAATAAGAGGCATGACCCGTTTCGATACTTATTGTTCATGCCTTAATACTATTGAAATAAATATTAATTTCGTTTGGCACTTAGAATTATCACTACCCATCTTCATCATCTTTATCTCAGCCTATACTTGTCTACTGCTGAACATAGGCCTCCCCAATCGCTTTCCAGCGTACCCGGTCCGATGCCATCTGCATCCAACGACTTCCTGTGATTTTCACAAGATCGTCGGTCCATCTGGCAGGCGGTCGTCCCACGCTCCGCTTGCCAATACGTGGTCTCCACTCTAGAATCTTTCTGTCCCAACGCCCGTCCGGTTTTCGCGCTATGTGGCCCGCCCATTGTCCATCCCCACCACCACCCATCTTATGTGACAAATATTATAGTTGCACGTGTTGGATGCGTAGGTAGGTACAGCGAAGCTAGTCAGCAGGGCGATCTTTGTAGGGAATGTGGTTCGGCTGATGATCATTGGGCTTGGATTTCCATAAGTTGTTCACAGTAATAACAAACATCAAAAGTCTAGTACTTACCTTAATTCTATACTAAACCAAATTTAACATAAAATCCTTGCAAAATATATCCACCTGCTGTTGGAACTGATCAAGCCGCTCACAAGGCTTCCAACTTGGCTAAATAACTACCGGATTAAGTGGCACCCGGGACCAACGACTTAACGTGCTTTCCGAAGCACGGAAATGCCTCAATCGGTCACCCATTTTAGACCGACCGAACGCTGCAGTGGCGCATTTGCCAGCAGGCTGAGTAGGCTGGGAGCCTAGGCCGGCAAATTTTAGGGAGGCGGTAAATTTGACTCATATTTTTTTTATTAGTTATACATGATTAAGCTTTCTTTAGCTCAAAAATATCTTCTTCTTCTTCAGCCGAAAGACGTCCACTGCAGGACAAAGGCCTCCCCTAAAGACCGCCACAACGACCGGCTTTGTGCTGTACGCATGCAACTTCTACCCGCAACCTTCACCAGGTCATCGGTCCATCTTGTAGGGGGCCTACCCACTCCACGTCTTCCGGTACGTGGTCGCCATTCGAGAACCTTTCTGCCCCAACGGCCGTCAGTTCTACGAGCGATGTGCCCCGCCCACTGCCACTTAAGTTTAGCAATTCTGAGTGCTATGTCAGTGACTTTCGTCCTCCTGCGGATCTCCTCGTTTCTGATTCGATCCCGCAGGGTAACTCCGAGCATAGCTCTCTCCATCGCCCTTTGGGTGACCTTGAGCCTTCTTATGAGGCCCATCGTAAGCGACCATGTCTCAGTGCCGTAAGTCATCACTGGCAACACACACTGGTCAAAGACTTTTGTCTTGAGACACTGCGGAATTTTGGACGAGAAGATGTTACGTAGCTTCCCGAACGCCGCCCAACCGAGCTGGAATCGACGATTGACCTCTTTCTTGAAGTTGGACCTACCTAATTGGATTCTTTGTCCCAGGTATATATAATCGTCAACAACTTCGAGCGTAGAGTCTCCAACCTTTATAGAGGATGGTACTACATGGACGTTTGACATGATCTTCGTCTTGTCCATGTCCATTTTAAGACCTACTTGTTGAGAGACTCTACTGAGGTCGTCTCAAAAATATACCCAAAGACTATTTCTTGTGTAAAGTTCACTAAATCGTGAGTTGTAAGAATAGTTTAGGAACTGACACAACGATCCCTTAGTTCACAATCATACTAATAACGGGAAAAAGCTGATGTAATGATGACGATAGAGCACAAATTATAAAATTGCAATTTCATTAATGATGTGTGTGTGTGTGTGTGAGTGATGTAAGCTGTTGGCCGCGAGGCCTACTAGGGTATTGAATTGTAGAGGTTAGTAGGGGCGGCAAAAATTGAATAGCCTACTGGCGGCAAATGTGTAAATGCCCCACTGGAACTCTGCTTAACCTTGGTAGCCAAGAACACTATGGTAGATATCTATTGCAGCTCTAATACCGCCTAGTGTCGATCCATCATCGTTATTCATCATCGAAAGATATTTGACTGCCTCGTTGGTCTGGTGGCAAAGCGCATCGCTTTGTGATCACGAGGTTCTGGGTTCAAATCCTGGGTCGGACAAATGTAGTTTTTCTAACGAAAAATTCCCAGTATGGGTCCGGAGTCTGGAATTGTGCCCGGTATATGGCAATAAGCTCGCCCCCTATTACATGGGACCTAACATCGTCGGCGAAACGTGGGTGTACTCAGTACACCTCTGCCACCCCCTCTGGGGAATATAGGCGTGACGGTGTGTGTGAAAGATATCCACTGCAGAACTGAAGTCAAAGTCAAAGTATCTATTGCATAAATTGTGGTGTTACAATTCCAGGTCTTATGGTCTAATTCCGCGGGTCAAATACAATTTACCCTAAATTAGGCATACAATATTTTATTATTAATGTTAAGACAACTGAACAATACTTAATTATGTATTTCAACCAATAATTACAATAATAAGATAACATGTCAATAAATTGTAGTAACGTTCTTAAAATTAAATTTATGTCACTCAGTGATATTAAAATTATAATTAAAATCAATAATATATTATAATCGAAACTATGTCAGATTAGGTGCAGATCGAAATTTCATGAACTCTTCTACTGAATAAAAGCATTTTTCTAACAGAAATTTAAATAGTTTAATTTTAAACTCTTTTACAGTGAGGTCTTTAATGTGTTGTGGTAGGTGGTTGTATATTCTAACCGACATAGCATAGCAGTTTCTACTGCATATCTCTGTTCTTATGCTAGGCAGCACTAGTCTATCAGGGTACCTAGTAAGAAATTTACAAATTGTTTCTTTGCGTGTATACAAGCCGGGATACATTTTGACGAAAATGCTAATTTTAAAAATATACAAGCACAGAGCAGGAAGTAGCGACGTTGTATCTACTATTAATTTCCTGCTTTCAATCCAGTTTACGTTCCTACCTACGTAAATCAACAGTAGGCATTACATTTCGAAATCGCACAATTTTCACTCGAAAAGCATCGAAATAAAATTAATTTTGACGCAGTATATTCCATTTCCTGACAATCATCGATATTTGCGTAGTTCCAAAAAAATAATATAAAACTGCCGTTCGGAAATTATAATTTTATTTTATCGGATCATCGAGAGTTGGAATTAAAAACGGCTGTCTGTTTATTTTTATTGATGAACATTTCTTGTTGTTACTTTAAAAAATTGTACGAATGTGTGGAATGCAAATAAATTAATTTGGACCAAGATCCTACTACCAAGAGCCGGCCACCTCTACGTCATTATACGAAAGCTAGATTTTACGAATGAATGGTTTATTGTATATGAATAGTTTATTTATTACAAATGAATGCGTATTGGCTAGCTTCAAACAGGGGCCGTTTTAAAGGTAGCAGGCACAAAAGGTGAATTAAAATGGTGTCAACCTACATCATACTACAAAAACTGCTTTTCATGTATGTCATTGCAAATGATAGTGTTAAAAACCAACGTTCGGTACTGTCAGAAACTTTGTGTAGGCCGTAACTTCTCCCAGACGCTTCAAAGGTCATAAATGTGAGTGCCTGCTAGTATTTTCATCTCTAGCCTTACCGGATCCCAAAACAAGATGTCTAGTTAATTGTGGAGAGGGTTTAGCGTGAACGGATTGCGCGTATGGCTATCGAGTTGGTGTACTATCGTTTACACATTACAAATTCACTAACTAAAGATAAATAACCCAGCACGCCTTCTATTCAACGTTTCTATAACGTAAAAAATTTTGTGCTCCGACTACAGATAAGCACTAATAAGTATTTTTAAGGATTCAACTTCTGTGAATGAGAGACCTCTTTGAGGGCCGAAGCTGCTCGCGTCCGTAGGATTTCTTGATTTTCTACACGTGGTCACTGGGCAGTGCTAAACGAGCAGCACTTTCACTTATCATTTCCCTCCCCGCAAGGTCACGCCGCCAAGTGACCTATGTGTATTCCAGCAGACGTCGGATCCCGTATATTTCCCACGGATTTCTTATATCAGTCCAGTGAAGTGTTAACCATACGCCAACTTAACCGTATGCCAACTTTTTATTATGTTCGCTGTTTTAAATGTTGCTTTCCATGATAAACTATACTCAATACATTTAAAGGACGACGTTCAACGTACCAATTTATAAACACAAATACGTTAATTATTTTTATGGTCACCTAAGTCCATTTCTTTATTATAAAATAAATAATAAAATTGACATTCATCATCATCATCTCAGCCTATACTTGTCCACTGCTGAACATAGGCCTCCCCAATCGCTTTCCAGCGTAACCGGTCCGATGCCACCTGCATCCAACGACTTCCTGCGATTTTCACAAGATCGTCGGTCCATCTGGCAGGCGGTCGTCCCACGCTGCGCTTGCCAATACGTGGTCTCCACTCTAGAATCTTTCTGCCCCAACGCCCGTCCGATCTACGCGCTATGTGGCCCGCCCATTGCCACTTCAGCTTGCTAATCTTAACGGCTATGTCGGTGACCTTGGTTCTTCTACGAATCTCCTCATTCCTGATTCGATCGCGTACATTAAACTATAGAAATTGTAAAGCCAAGCTTACGAAGTATCTGCACAAACTCAACTACGAGGAAACGGACGACTTGTTAACTATTCTACAGTAACTCTCAAGCGGCCTTAACTTACCCTGTCACACACACTCACTCATATTCATCTCAACACGGACAGGTCCCAACAATAAATTGAATTCATTTTATTTTATATTTTGTTAATTTATTATTTTATTTCTTCTAAGACAAGTCAGGAGTCTCTATAACCGGCGAGCGTGTATGAGACGAACTATGAGAGTAGAGGAAGCCAGAGAGGTATGTATGGAAAGAATTTGTTGGAACTCTGTACTCTCTGCCTACCCCGTAAGGGATCTGGCGTGTTGATATAGATAGGTAGATATATTTCTTCTAATTAATAATATGTAAATAATAAGCAGTCAACATTTGTTGTAGCATTATAATAATTCATATTATTAGTGGGTCAACTTAAACCATCATGATTGTAATATTTTAGTCTAAGGTCTGAAATACAGATAATTTTGTCTAGTTCGGACACAGATGTCTTTCTGAACTTTATTTTTCGTGTCTAAATTGGTGTAATAATTTCTTGTAATAATGTAATACCAACTTGAAAATAAAATATATTATTCATATTATTTCGACCCAAGTGGAGGTGAGCAGGACATGTCGCAAGATGTGGTGATGGCAGGTGGAGTAGGTGTCTAACCAAATGGTGGCCACGAAATGGATATCGCAATCGAGGAAAGCCAGTACAAAGATGGGTCGATGATGTGTTAAGTAAGCATGTAAGATCTGGCTGAGATTGACTCAGGACGTGTGGCGTAAGAGAGAAGAGGCCTATGCCCTGTAATGAGTTGAATAAGCTGGAAGTGATGTTGTCTGGAGTTGCCATACGAGGAGGCAGGTCTCACCGGACCATCAATTCAGAACTCGGTATAACATCTGTTTCCGCCGTCTATTTCAGAGGGTACTAGGTACAATACTAAGGGTATTTTATATTTCAGCGTCTCCGTGCTTCGGAAGGCATGTTAAATCGTTGGTCAGGGTTTCCACGTAATGTGGTAGACTTCAAGCTAAGGTGGAAGTAGGTGGCCACAAACCTGCCTCCGCTAATCCGCACTGGGTTCGTGTTGTGGAGTATGACCTAATCTCTCTCACCTCGATTTATGAGAGAAGGCTTTTGCCCAGCAGTAGGACAGTAAAGGCTGTTATTATTATATATTCAAAGCCTATCACTGAGTCAATGAGCCACATATTAGGCCCCATCGTCACTTTCCATAAGTAGAGATAAGGGTCAATCGCTGACCAATCCCTAATAATCATTTTATTTTTAAAATGCATTTTAAGACTACCTTGTTGGTCTAGTGGCAAAGCGCATCGCTTTGTGATCACGAGGTCCTGGGTTCAAATCCTAGGTCGGACAAATGTAGTTTTTTTTTTCACGAAAAATTCCCAGTATGAGTCCGGAGTCTAGAATTGTCCCCGGTATATGGCAATAGGTTAGCTCTCTAGTATACATCGTCGGCGAAGAGTGGGTGTACTTAGTACATCTCTGCCACCCCCGCTTGGGGAATATAGCCGTGACGGTTTTTTTAGTTAAAAACGACCAATCAATATTAAATGTGAATACAAAATTTTATATCTATGCCGTTGATCGTTGAGGAATTCCTTCGTCTGGAGTCAATCCTGGGTGTGCAGTCAGGTCATGCTAACTGGCATAAAAATGCATTGTCATCGGAACTGAATCAACATGTCAAATTTCAATTCCGCAGGATAAGATAAACCAACAACTAACAAACATTGCAATCTAAATGAGAGCTTGTAAATAATAATAATAATTTATTTTAGACCAATGATCCATAGTATATTAGTGATAAACTTAAACTAACGTTAGTTCATTATATTAAACTTAAACTACTTGGGTGCATAAATATCTCGGCACATATGCACACGTGACCACTGTCTCACAAAAGGCCCATCGAACTTATCTGCTAATGTTCGAAGAATGGTATTGGCAAAACCCCGAAATCTCTGCCACGTGAAGGCATTTCGCCTACGCATAATGGCATGACATTCATCAACACCTACGTTCGCGAATATATCTGACGCACTGTAGTAGCGCGGTAATCCCAATAACATTCTCATAGCATTATTATACTGTATTTGCAGAGTGCTAAGGGCCTTCTGAGAATACCGAACCTACAGGGTGCACGTGTAAAAAGTCTGACAGAACGCTCTAAAGAGAGTGATCTTTCCTTTATCTGTACAACGTGCAAACCTGCGAGCGAGCATACTGCATCTTGCCGCCAGCACCCTGCGCTCCCTGTCTATATCTTGGCCTCCCCGTGATCACATGGCCGAGGTACTTGAATTCAGTCACTATTTGAAGTGGTGTTCCTCCCAGAAGTACATGGGGTACATATGCAGGTGACTTATTTCCAGCCTTAAATACCAATATTGAGCTTTTTGATGCGTTGTACCTCAGGCCATGTGACCCCGCATAAATCTCAAAGACAGCCAAAAAATTCCTTAGAGCCTTAATAGATGGACTGAGCAGCACCACATCCTCAGCATAGCTTAAATTGTTAATAGTTGTTCTATCTGAAAATGAGTAAATCGAGTTTTGACACGACTTTTTTACGTTAGCAAGGTGGTTCTTTACGGTACCTATTCCCATGAAATGTGGCAGTGCTTTGTACACCTCCGCCAGGGTTACAAGGTGACAGAGAGTCAATATGATAGAGCAAAACATGCCTGAATAAACTTTACTTTCATCCAACCGTCACTAATTACCTAGACGACTAAAAATGATTTGCCAAAAGAATAAATAGTACGTCATTAGGTTTGTCATTATTTGTGCAATTCGGATTCAAATATAATCAGCTTGAAGGCTGATTTTGTATAACGGTGTAAGTGTTCAAGGCAATACTCATTTAAAATTTAAATTTGTTGATATACTATTCTTGCAAATTACTCACAAACTATATTAAAAAAATGCAACTGGAAATACCTAACTGATATTAATTATTTACAAATTATTCAAAATAACAACCGTTAGACAAGAATTAATCGTTAACTATAACCTAATCAAAAATACACCACGAGAGACATAGAGAGACGTCCGTCACGTCCGAAAGCCGAATTAAGAATGCCAAGTTGACAGTGTCGACCGTATTTATAGCCTGCTGCTCGGAACGGGCTTGGGGGTATACTGATATTCCAAGACTATTTTGTTGATATAACTATCCGTTTGTGGTTGCGGAAAAAATATAATGGTTAAAAAACACTGTCCATCCCGCAAGGGATTTGGCGTGATGGTATGAATAAATATGTCCTCAGATAAGTATATTCCGATTCAATATAGATACTGTAAGAGAGTTCTGTATGCCGTCAAATAAAAATGAATACGCCTATAGTGAGAAGAGTGAGTGCAGGGAACAGAGTGAATGGTGCGATGGGAAAGCTACTCGGGAGCCGGCACTTAAGCCATAAGGCGCAGCTGGCCATACATAACGGAGTTCTTGTCCCAACGCTGTTATATGGTAGCGAGGGCTGGGTATGTAAGAAGGAGAATGAAAGTAGGATAAATGCGGTAGAAATGCGAGCTCTGCGAAAGATGTGCGGAGTGAAGCTGACCGACCCCATTAGCAACAGCATAGTAAGACAGCGAGTAGGTATGAAAGATAGTATCGGTGTAAAGATGAGAAAGGGCATGCTCCGTTGGTTCGGGCATATAGAAAGAATGCCAGAGGAAAGAATGACAAAACAGATATACAATGTGAAAGTGAAAGGATGCAGGTACCGGGGAAGACCTAGACTATCTTACCACGACCAAATAAACCGAGTCTTATCTGATGGAAAAGTCAAGAGTCTCCGTAACCGGCGAGCGTGTATGAGACGAACTATGAGAGTCGAGGAAGCCAGAGAGGTATGTAAGGAAAGAACCTGTTGGAACTCTGTACTCTCTGCCTACCCCGCAAGGGATCTGGCGTGAGGATATAGATAGATAGATAGACGCCTATAGTATAAGACTGGTATAATAGTGATCATATAATGACCTTTAAGTAGGCACCTCATTAGTCACATTTTGTCCACAGCACAAGGGTTGGTTGCGCTTTTCTACTATATACTATGGCGGCCCGAGGCATCATCTACCTAATTCTCGGCAAATATTCCTTTATAGGCAAGAATATCCATCATAATCACTTACTTTACCATATCTCATCATCTGAGACAGGCACAAAGAGAGTTGGCATTGTTTTAAAATGATAACTTGACTTCAACTGACTAAAGCTGTGGATGACATAGACACCGCTGTTCAATTTCCTATTTGCGGTATTTATTACTGAAGTTAGTCACCTCATACGGCCCATGACAAACCAGTTTACGATGGGGAAAGTATATTGTTATGCCGTCCCCACAAGAATATGACTTAACAAAAAGTGACTTACGCCGCTCTACCTTTATCACGCCAAATAAAATCCATAGCAAACAGGCCTTGCTCAATTAGGGACAAAAATTATACGAGACCGAGAAAAAATGGAGTTATTCGGCCGTCACAAAGTGGGATC
Source organism: Phalera bucephala (assembly GCA_905147815.2). NCBI lineage: Eukaryota > Metazoa > Arthropoda > Insecta > Lepidoptera > Notodontidae > Phalera > Phalera bucephala. Next base: position 13,413,717 of record LR990633.1, read on the forward strand.
CAATTTTGTTCGCCGTTGACAAATTAAATAAAAAATGTGTACTGTCGGGCGTGTTGCATTTTCTATGGCGTTAATTTTGCGGGGCCCCTGTGAATATTAATTACCCCCACGATTTTGTACGAGGATATTTATTATGGCCGACCGCGTTCACAACTGCAAACGAAAGCATGTAGGTATAACATACTCACCTCCTCCTAAGGCCACACCGGGCACGACTGGGTTGCTTATGCTGGCATGATTTTGCTGGGAGAGTCGTGATCAGCCATGGCTGCAGTCTACCACCAGTGGAAGTGTTGCTTGTTTAGCACTTCCCAGAGACTACGTGTAGGGAATCAAGAGTGTATCCTACGGAAGTGAGCGGCTTCGGCCCCTTAAAATATTGGTGTCAATAAGGGAAAGTAAAAAAAAAGATAATTAAATAAAAAAGTCAAACCTGTTGAGTTTATTCACCGGATTTTCTTGATGGTGGCCGCGTTCCGATCTGATGGTAGATTAGTAGTTAAATTAGATAAATTATTATCTAGCCGCTGGTGTTCCACTGCTGGGCAAAGGCCTCCCTCCATACTTTCCACTCCACTCTGTTTAAAGCAATTGAGGACTAATCGCTCAGGATGACGCCTAGTTCGTTCCGCCATCTCCGCCTGGGCCTGTGGCGATGTCTTTTAAAATTAGGAGGGACCCAGTTGGTTATTATTTTAGCCCACGATGTGTCTGGCATGCGGCAGATATGGCCAGGCCAATCCTATTTTAGCTTGGCGGGTTTTTGACCATAGATAGATAGATCAGCTATTTGTGTCGTGGAACGCAGTTGCATTATTATTTTGTGACAGTATACTATTTTTGATATGGTCGATAAGTTTAATACCTAGAATACTGCGCTCCATGTTGCGCTGGCAAACCGCGAGCGTCGTCTTCTGTAATTTTGTCAAAGACCAATTCTGTGCGCCATAAGTGAGTATGGGGAGAATGCACATGCCCATGACTTTTCGCTTTAGTTTCCATGGAAGATCACTCTTGACCAGCTCTTTAATGGAAAAATAGCTTTTCCAGCATTAGATAAAAAAAAATCAATTTGACAATTAGTAAGTACCCTCTCAGGGTTTATATAAAATGAATTATTTGGTGATTGGTAGTTCGAACGTAGGTATACGCACCTACTAAAAAGAATATTGGAGGTAGAAATAGATACACTCCGCAAGTAGACGGATGTAGGTATCGGGGAAGACCTAGACTATATTACCCGATCAAAAAGATCATGTCTTATGTAATGGACAAGTCAAGAGTCTTTATAACCGAAAATAATGTTGTGAGGCAGGAGGAGTGAACCTCGGGATGTCTAGGAGAAAGCTTTCATTATCTTGGACACCCGCAAAAAAATGCAAATTAGCTCATGTTGCCCCCTTGCCCTTCTGGCTCGAGCGTAGTGGTTGCACGCTCGCCCTCTTGTGCGGGGAAGCTGTAAAGACCCTGCGGTCAACAGCGTAGATCATTCACACACACACACACACTCGTAAAAAGATGAATAGAAAATAAAATTTTCCACTTCGTGCGTACTTTGCCCCCAAAAAAACCGCATCGTCAGCGAAGCTAAATATAATCAATCCACACGGTTGGGGCGGCCGGATGGTAAAAAATTCACACCGCACACAGGCAACGTGGCTTTTCAATTAGCCTAATCACCTTACCAACTTCCAGTGCCTACTAAATACGTTACAGTCCAGTTTTGAATTCGTTTTTAGGGATATTTTTTCATGGAATATTGAGTAGGTGCTGCTAGAGAGATGGAAAAAAGACTCTTGGTTTTTGAGGAATTAGATTGAAAGTACATATTGTAAAACAAAGTCCTCCCGCCGCCTGTCTGTTTGTCTGAACGCGTTAAACTCTATAACTACCGAACGGATTTTCATACGGTTTTTACCAATGGACGGAGTGATTCAAGGTTTATGAGTATAATTCACCTGTAATATTTAAATCTATTTTTGTGGATATTAATATCAAAATAATTTTCTATCTGTTTATATTCTTTCCTTACATACCTCTTTCCACCCTCATAGTTCTTCACACACACACTCGCCGGTTACGGAGACTCTTGACTTGCCCTTCAGATAAGTAACAAAATAATTTTGTGCTATAATATTTCAGTAAAGTACATAATATAAAGAGTACTATACCTTAGAAAATTGAATCTTGTTTCCTTAATTAAGTGTATAAACCTGTTAATAGAAGTGTATGTGTAATAATCGCGTAAAACTAAGAAATCTTAGCACTTAAAGAATGACGCTAGCGAGTTGATATGCCATATTTGTCATACTACAAATTTATTAAATAAACATGAACGTGACAACACTATTATTCGCTAGCGCTACTCAAACGTCAATATTTTCGTGCTAACCACTCTGAGCTATCTACGCAGTTCAGTCTTTCTGAGTATTAAGAATAATATAAATACCAGGTACATACGTCAAGCGTCAAGAATACCTAACATTTTCAATGAAAAATAAACACAGTCATCCCTATATCTTAGAATAATATAGCCGCACGCAGTCATAATAATTGCACTCCGCGCGGTGAAGCCAAAAATTCAACAAACGCCCCGCACTCACCGCACTTCCCACCCGCGTAATTTTGGCAGCGCGGAAATATTACCACTTTTTGGGGTAAATGTTGGTAACATTAGAGTACATGATCATAGATCATTGCTGCGATAACGTGTATTTTATTGCAAATTAAACTTAAGAAATAGATATACTTGCACTATTAAGGTTTGTAGTAATTTAATGTAGGGAAAATATATTTTCATCATGTTAACTAAATAATAAAACCGTGATGTAGTAGTTAACTATTATAATACCATTTAATACTAGACCTTATAAATTCCTTAGCAAATAAAACTAGGGAAAAATTAAATTGTTATACTAGTAACACTAACAAAATGGACGCCTCTTTTACTATGAAAATTACAGACGAAAGAATTAATTCGATTTTTAAATAATACGGCACCTGAATGCGTTAGATACGTATAAAATGTGATCCTAACATGTTTCTTACGGACGGCATAATTCAATTTAATTTGAGACGCGCAGAGCACGTTGTTTCACACGACGATCACAGAGTGACTACTCGCGTGAACGTGTAGCTACCTGCTTCGCAGGTAGTTGTTGTTGCTACAATTTGATGCGCGCCTTCTAGATTATATTTATTTTTAGCCCTATATTTGCCAAGCGGAGGTAGCAGAAATGTACTGTGTACACTCACATTGATATCGCCAATGTGGTAGGGGGCGAGCCTCTGGTCAATTTACGGGGCACAATTCTAGCCTTAGCATTATTAGCCACTTGACTAAAGAGGCAGCAAAGTAGCATTCTCGTTTCCCTCCGCTAATATTCGTTTAACGGAAAGAAATATTGTACAATGAGTTATAATGCCTTGATACAAATAAATCAAGCGTCTCTTGCAATGCCGTACGTATTCACGTTAGCCATAATGTGGATACGCAAACCGAATATAGTCGTTAATCAAATAACATCTAAGCGGGTACAGGCGAGGTGCACTGTGTATCTTGAAGATGTGTGTGTGTGTGTGAATGATCTACGCTGTTGGCCGCGGGGCCTTTACAGCGTCACCGGACAAGAGGGCGAGCGTGCAACCACTACATTCGCCCAGAAGGGCAAGGAGGCAACTAGCTCAAAGGCGCCTCAAGGAGGAACGGCCTCGGCTTAGGAAGTCGCTATGGGGGACGGCATATACTAGGCGTCTCGCCGTGGTGCTCTGCACCGGCCGGCGGGCAAGGGATTCTTCGACCTCGCCGGCGTGGTCGGCGTCTGATCCTGTGTGTGGTATCTGTATTCAAAAGGAGGAATGTAAGGGCATCGGGATGGGCGGTGAGAACATGCCGCGGACAGCGGTAGCGGCTGTTAGGAGGGGAGCTAGGTTTGTAGTCGGCGGCGGCTGCGATTAGCGGATTTCTATGATTGGACGCGCTCGCGAAATATCGGGTTGTCGCCTTTTTAATAAAGGCGCGAATAGGTTCGAGACCGCGATCGGAATGGAGATCGACGTTCCGTATGAACCACGGGGCTCCGACGGCTTTGCGGAGGAAATGGGATTGAACCTATCGATGTGAGAGCGGGCGGCGTGCCCGAACACCTCACAAGCGTACGTCATGATAGGCCGTACACAAGCTTTGGAAAGTGTCACCTTATTCCTAAGGGACATTTTACTCCGCTTGCAGATCATCGGGTAAAGTATGTTGGAGATGCTACGGGATCTCCGTATGGAATACACCGGCGCGGTGACCCATCTTGTGCCGTGCTCCTAAGGGCCCGCCTAGACTTAAAAATACGCTCCCTCCTTCACCGACGCGGTACCCACGGCTATGTGGGACCACACCATGCCGTCATCGTCCTCGGGATTATATAAGGACCTAGCATTAACAGTGAGATTTTATCGACGACTTGGTCTAATGGTTAGATTGTAGGTCGCTCCATTCTCAGGTTCAATATCGGCACGGACCAAAATTTTTATGTGTCTGACCCACAAAAATTTGTTACAATCTTGATTTTTGTGTATGTGAATTTAAACACACACAGACTGTCACGCCTATATTCCCCAAGCGGGGGTGGCTGACGTGAACTGAGTACACCCACTTTTCGCCGACGATGTTAGGTCCCAATCATGTCGGACGATTTAGCGTAGTGGTTAAGAGCTTAAGCCGCTCCGCCCACTGTGTCTAATAGTCGCGGGTTTGATCCCGCACGGGACAAATCCTTGTGTGATCCACAATTATTTGTTTCGGTCTGGGTATTTGTGTGTGTGAACTTTCATGTTTGTAAACGCACCCACGACACAGGAAATCCTAGTGTGGGGCTACGTTTTTATAAAAGAAAATCAGTGCATGGATTTTAAAAATAAGACAATAATAAGGCGGCATATCCACACTATTCCAAATTCCCGAATAAACGCTGTCGTGTGGAAGCACATTGCGTAGCCGAATATACGAATACCAGTTATCATATTTATCTCACGTTTTGTTTTCTCCAAAACTGTGGGTAACACGAATATTTGATATATATACTAACTTTTTTTAATTACAGAACAAATTGGAAGAGAGCAGAGGACACTTGGGTGTGACAAAGTGATACACTGGAAGTGTCCACTACTCTATTCCATGTAGGCACCAGGAAAGACCTAGACCAGCGTTTCTCATATGGTGGGTCGCGACACGCCACCGGGCCACGAAAAAAAAAGACCGGGCCGCAGCATTGTCTCATTGTTTAAAATCAATCATACTCGTTCAAACAGACATAGTATAAACAAACGTCTCACTAAAATATGACGTTATTCTCTCTCTCTCTCTCTCTCTTGCGGGGTAGGCAGAGAGTACAGAGTTCCAACGGGTTCTTTCCTTACATACTCTGACTTCCTCCACTCTCATAGTTCGTCTCATACACGCTCGGCGGTTACGAAGGCTCTTGACTTGTTATTCTTATTGATATAATATTAATATTATTGTTAGAAGTGAACGTTTTTTAACTTTAATACACTTATATTATGTGGACATTGAAATGTGTTTTTTTAAACATACACACACTCACCGTTACGCCTATATTCCCCAAGCGGGAGTGGCAGAGGTGTACTGAGTACACCCACGTTTCGCCGACGATGTTAAGTCCCATGTAATAGGGGACGAGCCTATTGCCATATACCGGGCGCAGTTCTAGACTCCGGACTCATACTGGGATTTTTTCGTAAGAAGAACTACATTTGTCCGACCTAGGATTTAAACCCAGGACCTCGTGATCACAAAGCGATGTGCTTTGCCACCGACCGCGAGAGACCAACGAGGCAGTCTGTGTTTTTTTATTTTCTCTATATGCACTAGGAGGGTTGAAAAATTTGTGGTGGGTCACGATGGGGAAACATTACAATAACTGGGCCAGGGCATTATAATGTTTGGGAAACACTGACCTAGACCATGGTACCGAGATCAAATAGGATAAGGATAAGGGCCCAGGTAAGACACGGTATATTTGACCGTGTCTTACCTGGGCCCTTATCCGCTATAACCAAAGGCGACGCGTTATGATAACACCGTGAAAATTTTACCACTGAGCTCTCTCGTCTGATAAATAAAGAATTACCTTTTTTTTTGTTTAAAAGACGTAGCCCCTCGCTAGGATTTATTACTATTTCATACGTGCGTTTACAAACATAGAAATTCACATACCCAGACCGAAACAAACAATTGTATGTGACACAAAGATTGTCCCGTGCGGAAATCGAATCCGGGACTATTCGACCCCAGTGGGTGAAACAGCTTAAGCTTTTAACCACTGTGCCAAATCGTCTGACAATTTTAAATCCATCTATATAATTATGACGGATCCCTTGCTAGGTAGGAAAAGCGTACAGAGTTCCAACAAGTTCTCTTTCCCTACAGATACTGGTGTCCTCAACTCTACTCTCATACTTTCACACTAGTTGGAACTGAGAATGCAAGTGTCTTATTTTGCAGATAATACTTTCTCGCATGTCTCATCGACAAGACCTATAAAAACTATCGAAGATAAATGTACGTATTCTAGACTTTTTGCCGATATCTATCACAGTCAATAGTCCTTTCAACTGTGTGTACCATTTTTTCCGAAATAACGAAGGAAGAAAGAAAAGGGATTTAAAAAAAAAGGATTTATGAAATAAAACTATGTTTTAGATTTTATCGTAGCTTATTTTAGATTTTTAAGTTCTAGACGTAATCAAAGTAATAAACACCCTCATGTCTATATTGCTTGAGCGGGAGGACCGAACTCCCAGGGTTGGTCCTCAACAGTGCAGTTCGCGGTGCGTGCCTAACGGCGATCCCGTGACTTCGACATTGTGCAGCAAAGGTGGTGTCACCGCAGGGTTTTTAGTCGGTACACTGGGTCCACTGACAGCCGGGTCACTCCAACTGTTAGTGGACCAAGGACTGCGACATAGCCCCTCATCGTCCCCGAACGTGGACGGGTACCCAGCATTTTCCCTGCGTCTGCGGCTAAGCTCTTAACTTCTGCACCAAGCCGTCCGTCAATACTACTGTACTCAGGATGGTCCTAAACTCTTTATTTTGCGAAAGTGAAAGGCTTTATGTATTCGAGAAGATCTAAGGACTCAGAACTAAAAGTTTAACATTAGCGTAACGCTAGCGAGTTGATACGCTATCCTCGTCACCCTACGAATTTATGCTAATGTCAATCTTTGCGCCTTAAGCTCTCTGGACTATCTCATGATGAGCAAATAGACCGAGTCTTATTTGATAGAAGTCAAGAGTCTCCGTAACCGGTGAGCATCTAAAAGACAAACTATGAAAGTGGACGAAGCGAGAGAAGTTCGTAAGGGATCTTGTGTGATGGTAGATATTAATAGATTATTTTTAGTAGTGTGTAATCTGGATGTGTTCAACACAAAGTTAGTTCCAATTATGGTTTTTAGGAAAGGCTATATCCTGCTGTGGTTTTTTGGTTGACAGTAATTCTGATATCTAGTGTTTCTGACTCCCCTACTGGCGTAATAGGTATTCATAGTTAACGATGATGTGAAGTAGTCACAATATTCAATCAAAATAATACGCAATCATACAAACACGATCGGTTTTCCCTGTGCCTACGTTTTAAGCCGTTATTCTCACCACATTCTATTCATTTACAGACGTGGTTTGTGTTGTGATTTACCTAAACCTGTTTACAAGTTACGTTATAATTCTCCTTACAAGCTAAGAAGAGCTGATACATCATAAGACGCTACCAACTTCCTCGAAAATAACAGGATTCCAGAGAAACTACTGGATAATATCAACCAGCAAGCAGTAAAGAACATCAGCTGAACTGATATCGACCAAGAAAGGACTTGCTACTCTGGATGCCACGTCCACTGAAAGACAAAGAACTTTCCCAAAACCGCAACGACGACCAGGTTTGGACTGCACCCAACCACCTTTTACCTGTCACCTTCTCTAGGGCATCGGCCCTCTTATATAGGACCTGCCCACCCTACATCCTGGATATAACAAACGCTGTATACAAAATATTCTTTGTGAGTGCTAACACGAAAACTTTGAAACCAAGGACACACTACTTAGTTGCAGAGTTCGTGAATAAACAAATCTTTAAAGCTGTATTCTTTAACGAAACTTTCATTATTACTAAGAAAAAATACCTACTAAAATGTACGCTATCAAAGCAAAATTATTCTTACTTGAGTTACTACTAAAGTTATAAATCTGCAATTAACGAAAATAGTGTGTTTAAATCTGCGAAACTACCTTCACCTATACTCTCTATTAACTCTACTTTTAAGACAAACAGTGCAGGTACAAACATTACCTGTATTAATTCTCAGTTAATAGCAATCAAATTTGTTGTTTCTTGCATTCAAAACGGCATAGAAACTATGGAAACGTTACATGGCGATTCAAAATCAAACATTTCAGCTAATGTCACAGTTTTTCATAATAGGAGTTCAGGTAATGAAACGAAATATAATACAGACTTGATAGCTTTAGAGATAGCAGTATTTACTTTTACAGTGATTACTGGTATATTGGGAGTAACATCATGGATATTAATTCGAAAATTCAGGCATCATAGAAATTACGTATATCTAAACTTGGTTGCGGCAAATGCAATGTGTACTATCTTAACTACCATTGACCTATTTTTCGGTGAAAACATGGAAAATTCTATGTTATACATCGTGCTATTAAGCATTTATAATTTTTGCTATTTGTACTTTAGAGTGGCCGATAATATCTGGTTGCTAATACTGTGTTGTGTATTCTATTTGGATATTGTTAAAGTCTTGAATATATCTGTCTCCAGAGTATACTTAAAGTCCAATCTGCTTGGATGGGTATTACCAATGCTGGTGACTTTGTGGAATTTGCTTGCATTGCCTTTTATAACAAATGAACCAGAGATGCCAGCTGTTATAACTTTCTCTGTGTTTATATTCTTACCGTTGGCCGTAAATTTGATTATATACGTCCTGGTTGTTATCCAACTGTTAAAAAGTTCAGGAGTGGCTATGCCAGCTAGAGATAGTCATTTAAAGTTAGCGACTTTTATATTTATACTAAGTGGTGTAGCGATGTTGATGCTTCCTTTGCGAAGGATTACACCGTTTCCCGGACTACTGATAAGTATTTTACTGTATGCTCATATAATAACCCTGAATGTATTTTTCTTAATCGTTAAGTCTAATCGTGAAGTATGGTATGATTATTATGTTAAAATTAAAAGGGATAATCATATTAATTTATAAGGAAAATAAATAAGTATGACCATATGGTAAATTTACCTCAAAGGACATTGTATACTGATAACTTGGAATGATATGTTCAAATAACATATGAGTAATAATGTTTTTTTTTTTATGTTAGTTGCTGTTTCTATTGTAGAGGTGCCAATTTTTTTTAAATAAATGTATTTCTAAAACCAAAATTTGGAACTATGCATATTTTTTCTTTCCGCATTTGATCTCTATTGGATGATTGCACTTAATAAGGAACATTTATTAACATTTAAAAAATATATATATGCCGATGACCTAGCATTAGCATACCAGGGGAGGATATTTAAAGAAGGAGAAATCACACTATCGCAAGATCTTCGGGAGATGAGGAGGCTTTGTCCTAACCCTTCCAATACTGAGGTAAGCGCTTTTCATCTTTTAAACAGCTTGACTTAGAGGAAGCTCAATCTTACTGTCTGCGGGAAGAAGGTTAACCACAGCTTCTGTGCTAAATACCTGGGTTTCATCCTTGACCGTTCTCTTACTCTTTGCGACCACCTGAAAGCTATTTTCCAAAAATTGAAAACCCGAGCCAATCTCATAGGGCGCCTAGCGGGCACATCCTGGGGCGCCCGTGCTGACGTCCTGCGTTCTACTTCACTTGCATTGTATGCCAGGTATTCCTATTCCACTGCTAAGTACTGTGCTCCGGTGTGGTATCAAATAGAGCGATGCGAGTCATAACCAGTACACTCCGACCCACGCCAACCTCTTCGTTACCGGTACTTGCCAGTGAGTGGCGGAAGTCTTTTCAGACAGCCCCCATGAGATGCCAATCCGAAAAACCCTCAAAAACATCCCCGCTCAGAGACTACCTTCCCGGAAATCGATCTGGTCCCATCACCACCTCAACATCTGGTCAGAGTGGAGAAAGCAATGGGAGAGTTCGGACGCTTCCCAGGGTTACATCAACATAGCCGACCTCTCAACTGGTGGTGGTGCAGCGCTTCAAAGAGCAACGACTGGTGTAGTCTTCCATTAACCGAATCAGAACCGGAATCGCTGATACAATTTTCATCTTCACAGGTGGGGCGTCACTGAATCTCCTTACTTTGAATGTAGAGACTTAGTGCAGCCTATCCAGCAAATCGTGGAGGCCTGCCCCACTAGGAATTTCAGCGGTGGATTCGAGGGGCTGAACCAGCTGACACCAGGGGCTAAACAATGGATCCTTCACTCTGACATAAAGTTTTGATCGAATGTACATCGCCATACGACGATAAATGATGATGACGACAAGGAACATTATTACAATCTAATTCGTTACAAATACAGTATTCTTATTCCTCAATCCTGATTCACAATTAGAATTTTATTCGTAACAACGTCAAATAAATAAAATATAGTATCGACTTACATCTGACCTAATAACATCCCACTGAAACAAATGATTCATTGACATTAAATCCCTGTAATTAAAACTTATCTCTGTGGGCGTACATCTATCGTGTTACATGACAAAAACCATGTCCGTAATCAGTTTATTAAAAACCATGAGCGCAATTACACACACTGTAGTACTATACCTTCTATTACCTGTGTTACTACCATGTGGTGCCATAACCAGCTTAACTGACGAAGAAAAATCGGAGAAACAACTGCACGAAGATTTGATAAACCTTCAAGACTCATCCACACCGCCTCCAACAAATAAATCTGATCCATTATCCGTAAAATTAAGATTTATACTCAAAAGCTTCGAATTCGATGCCCAAGAAGAAGTGTTTTCTTTATACACATGGATGTTTATACACTGGAAAGATGACAGACTAAAATGGGACCCGAAGAAGTACAATGGACTGGAGAAAACTGAAATGACTAGCTTGCATATTTGGACGCCTATGTTTAGACTCTTCAATAGCGCAGATGTCAACGATTATGATAGATTTTTCTATGTCGATTGCGAAATCAAGTATACAGGGGAGGTTCTTTGTATTCCTAAAACTATGCATGAGACGACATGCAGCATAAATCTGAAAAATTGGCCTCACGATCGAGAGAAATGTTCAGTCATATATGGAGCGTATATGACTAATAACAAAACTATTAATTTAAGTTTCAACAAACGTGCTATAAGAATGAGTGGTGCTGAGTACGGGGCAGAATGGACGATAGTAGATTATGAACAGGTGGAAAACCAGAATTCTGAAAAGCAGTTGACTATGATCTTTACTGTGGAGCGAGAAGCCCAGACATTGGCTGCACTTGTAATTTACCCGTCCCATATCCTCGTAGTTTTGACTATTGTGTCTATGTGCTTGGATGGGAGAAGTAATGTTAGGCTCTTTATGGTATGCTTCAGTTTGTTTTGTCATTATTACTTTTTATCAGAGTTGGGGGAAAATATACCCAAAGCGAGTATCGATACGCCAACAATTATTTTGTATTATCGTGCTTTAGAAATTTTGACAATTGTCGACTTCTTACTGACTATGTGTTTCCGAATTTTGTGTCGGAAAGAGTCCAGACCTCCGAACTTGATAATGAGCCTGAATGATTTCATATCTAATGATTTTGGACGATTCTTGGTTTACTTAAGTTGGGACTCTGAACATCTTGAGATTTCAGAAGAGACATTCAGTAAGGATTGGGCAACATTTGCAAATATTTTAAACAGTGTATGTTTTATTATTTTTGTAATAGTTTATGTCTCCTTGTACTTTGCGTTGATGCCGCAACCGTACCCTATAATTAATTGAAAATAATGTCTTCTATTGTTCATCATTTAAATTTTTCAATTCATCATTGTTTCAATTTTTCTAAAAGTAATGGTAGTGAAACCTGTATTTAACCTATAGAATTTCATTGATTAAATGACTTTTGCCTAAATTGAAATCGTTTTCTTTGGAAATAGCCTTACTAGTTACGTACTATACAGATTACTACTATTGACTGAAGACTTAGCACGAAAAGATTGACGTTAGCGTGACGCTAGTGAATTGATATTCCATCCTTGTCACACGGGAAATTTCTTAAATCAACATAAATGTGACAACACTATCACTTACTAGCGACGCGCTAACGTAAAAGTTCTTGCCAAGCTCTTGGACTGCTATAGGCTTACGACGCTGACAATACTAATTATATCAGTAGAAATTTCAAAATATGGAAAATATCTTTGGCATCAATCAAATGGACCAATTTGACATTTGGATTCATTCTGTTCCAATCAAACTTGAAAACTTTTTTCGCTCAACATAAAAACGTTAATTTCTTGGTTCTTGGCCTTCATACTACACTTGTTATAGATTCCAATCACAACTAAAACATGTAAAAATAGTGAGTTGTTGGGTCACAAAGTTTTAAAGTTTGATTAGAATAAACTAGGTATAGTAACATATATTTGCAATCCAGTAAAACAGAACTGGATAAAAAATTCTCCGTTAAAAATGTTTCTTGGTACTTCAAAACAGTGCTCCCAATTTGGTGAAACTAGACAGGTGGGAGGGGGTGAGGGAGGGGTTTTGTCACGGCATAACAAATGCTATTGTGCCCTCCTTAAGGTCATTTGTCAGGCTGCCACTGGGACCCTCTGACGGGCAGGTATATGGAAGCGACAAAAACAATTTTCGCAGTAATAGCAACTAATTTGGACGAATACTTGTTGTGTTAACCATTTTTTCTTTTCGGTAGGAGGAAAAATGGAAAAGAAACGGACGGTTTGGTTCAGTGGTTAAGAGCTTAAGCCGCTCCGCGGATCGAGCACTCGCGAGTTTGATTCTCGCACGGGACTAGTCTTTATGTGACCCACAAATATTTGTTTCAGCCTGGGTGTCTTGGGCTACGTTTTGACAAGCTTTTATTTAACCTGCATTGTTCGTATGTCGGTCTGTCTGTCTTTCCGGTTCAAATATTGTAATCCATTTTTCGAGCACTTGGGGTTATCCGATTGAGCTGAAATTTGCCAAGTTAGTACTTGGATCGGTTGGATCTTACTTGATCGGTTGGATAGTTCCAACCAGATGATATTCAGAGTCTGATACTGAAGAGGAAATGTGGCCAACGGATAACCCAACTACTTAACATAACTCCGCCATGTTTGGGCTCGTTGGATTTGTCTCGAGGAGTTCTGTAGACTCGGATGGACGAACATTAAATTTTTCGTTTGGAAAAAGTCCGGTATCAGTCCGGAGTCTGACATTGTGCCTGATATAATATAATAGCAATAGACTCATCATTAAACTGAGGGTAAGTATGAGAAGTATTTATTTTTTAAATGTATGAGTTACAATCTCATAACTTTTCCCCAAGTAAGGGCGGCAGAGGTGTAATGTGTACACCCATATTTCGCCGACGATGTCAGGTCCCAATTCAATATGGGGCGAGACAATTGTCATTATACCGGACACAATTCCAGATTTGGGATTGTTAATCAAATGACTTCGCACCGCTTATGAAGTTTTTTCGATAGAATAACTCCAATAACGATTTGTAAGGTATCAAATCTAAGACCTTATGCTCCTCAGCCTAAGCACACGCCTCTAGGCTGAGGCAGTTAATAAGCTGCCTCAGCCTAGAGGCAACATAAGGCTTCATTTCCCACAGTTGAAGTGAAACGTTATGAGGGAATCTCAATTTTTAAGAAAAATAAAAATGCTTTCAGAAGTCTTCGGAAATGATAGCGATAAAATGTACACCTATCATAACAGTACCAAAATATTAAGGCGCAAAGTGGGCGTATCATGACGCCGAAATGATTCAATAAATATATTTTAACATTTCAATCATTTGCTATTAGGTACAATTACAAAGGATTATGAAACAATAATCAAGGGTATTTCCATTGAATGCAATGTACTAATTTAATTATTAAGGAAATTAAAAGGTTTAATATTACTCTTGTGTGTCAGTGATGTACGCTGTTGGCCGCGAGGCCTTTCACAGCTTCACCGGACTTAAGGGCGAGCGTGCAACCACTACGCTCGAGCCAGAACGGCAAGGGGCGACATACTCGAGGGCGCCTTGAAGAGGCGTACTCGGTTGGGACAGTTGCTGTGGGGGGACGGGGTGCACTACTAAGTGCACCGGTCAACCGCCGGCTATGGGAGGGGATCTTCGACTACGTCGTCGTCGCCCGTATTCTGAGCGGAAAGAATTAATGACAAAGCATCGGGGGGGATCGGTGAGAACACGTCGCGGCCGGCGGTGGCGACAGGGCCAGGGTGGGGATTACTACTGCCTTTTATACCCCAATAAATAATCTAACATGTATGCGTCCGTAATGAGAAATATATTTGAAATTCCGTATTTCTATCTATCTATATTATCACGCCAGCTCCCCAGCGGGGTAGGCAGAGAGTACAGAGTTCCAACAGGTTCTTTCCTTACATACCTCTCTGGCTTCCTCCACTCTCATAGTTCGTCTCATACACACTCGCCGGTTACGGAGACTCTTGACTTGCCCTTCAGATAAGACACGGTCTATTTGGTCATGGTAAGATAATTGGATAGAAATTCCGTATTTCTATCCAAATAAAGCATTTTTAAATAACCTACATTAAAATTTGTTGGTATCGATTCAGTTACCGACCTAGCACAAACTACTTTCAGGTCTTAAGTTAATTATGTTACGCCCTGTATGATCTGTCTCTGTTTGCTCAGAACAGAAATGTAACATTATTGCTAAACGTGAGGTCCTATAATTGACTCACAGGTGTTATTTTAAGTTATTATAAGATTACATTATAATAATAATATCAGCCTATACTGCCCACTGCTGGGCAAAGGCCTTCTCTCACAAATCGAGGTGAAAGAGATTAGGTCATACTCCACCACGCGGATCCAGTGCGGGTTGATGGAGGCAGCTTTGTGGCAACCTGCTGTTGGAACTTACCAAGCCGCCCTTAAGGCTTCCAACTCGGCTTAACGACTACCACATTAAGTGGTAACCGGGACCAACGGCTTAATGTGCCTGCCGAAGCACGGAGACGCTCGAATATGAAAATGCCACAAACGATCACCCATCTCAGGCCAATCGAGTCGAACGCTGCTTAATCTTGGTGATCGGTAAGAACACCGCGGTCGCACAGCGCTACGAGCGCCTTTATTACATTATTACTTTTTATCAATACTGTACGCCAATAAGATAACTGACGTAGTTACCCCTAAAATTTATGTATTTTAGTTCACATTCTATTTAAGTGAAACCAAAAAGCTAGGTTAGAATACCAGAATAATTGAAAACCGTTTTCCAATGGCCGCCAGCGGAAATGCGCGGGAAATTGACGCAGCTTCCTGTCATAAAAGTTTAACCAGTGCTCGATGTATAGCCGGATTGTCGATGGCTAGGAATTTTAAATGGCGGCGGTTTGAAATTAGAATCTCTGCAGACGTGGCTTAATAGGTAAGACTGTTTTTAGCTAATTTTAGGCTTATTCTTCTTCTTCAAGTTATGGCTTCACACTAATTATAAGTGTATTTTGCCAGTGTCCAGTGAGATATATAATCGTGTTTGTTTAAATTAATTCGACTCCCCGATGAATTTGATGACAACGATGATAATGAAATTAATGAAGTACCCCACCCTGGATAGTAAAGCGGTGGATACTTTACATACCAATTCCAACGGTCGTTTTGAGGGGAGTCGAAAAGGCACGCTTTATCACTTTGTTACAATTGCCTTCACTCATGCACATATAAGAACACATAATGGGTAATATTCCACCAACATTACACATTATTAGTCGAAATAACACAAGTTTTGGAAATTGAAACAAATTGACAAGATCACTCTTCGACTTGCCGCCAAAAAACCTCAATTTTAGGCTTGCTAATGCATTATTTGTTTTTTGAAACGTAGCCCCACACTAGAAATTCTTATATCGTTGGTGGTTTTATAAACATGAAATTCATATACACAAGCATGAAGACCGAGACAAATATTTATAGGTCACACAAAGATATGTCCCGTGCGGGGACCGATCCTGCGATTACTAGATCCAGTAGGCGGGATGGGTCAAGCAGTTAACCTCTTTTTTTTTTCCCAGTATGAGTCTGGAATTTTGCCCGGTGTATGGCAATAGGCTAGCCCCCTATTACATGGGACCTAACATCGTCGGCGAAATGTGGGTGTACTCGGTACACCTCTGCCACCCCCTCTCGGGAATATAGGCGTGACGGTGTGTGTAAATAATAAACGCTGCCTCGTTAGACTAGGGGCGTATAAGCTGTTCAGAAGTTGCCAAATTCGATGTTCCAATACCATTCTGATTAATAATGACCTCATCTCGGTTTGGCGTATTGGAATTGCCCTTTTTGTTTTACTTTACAGAAAGTTCCGAAACATAACTATACAGCACACAAGTAGTTTTGTATAGTTACATTATGCGCGCCGACTACGAACCTAACTCTCTTCCTATCAGCCGCTACAGCCGTCCGCGGCATGTTCTCACCAACTTTCCCGATGCCCTTACATTACTTCTTTCGGATACAGATACAGGTCGAAGAATCTCTTGCCCGCCGGCCAGTGCAGAGCACCACGACGAGATACCTAGTATATGCCCTCCCCCATAGCGACTGCCCAAGCCAAGGCTGTTCCTCCTTAAGGTGCCATTGAGCTAGTTGCCCCCTTGCCCTTCTGACTCGAGCGTAGTGGTTGCACGCTAACCCTCTGGTCCGGTGAAGCTCTAAAGGCCCCGCGGCCAACAGCGTAGATCATTCGTATAATCACAGATGTGTGCGGTATCTATATACGAAAGAAGGGATGTAAGGGCGTCGGGGCCATATTCAGCGCCGGCCCTAGCCCTTGATCAGGGTAGAGCGAGATTTTCAGCGCACGTTGGTCGACGCTTTCGCTATCACTATCAGCCTATACTGCCCACTGCTGGGCAAAGGCCTTCTCTCACAAATCGAGGTGAGAGAGATCAGGTCATACTCCACCACGCGGACTCAGTGCGGATTGGTGGAGGCAGGTTTGTGGCCACCTGCCATTGGAACTAATCAAGCCGCCTATAAGGCTTCCAACTCGGTTTAACGACTACCACATTAAGAGGTAACCGGGACCAACGGCTTAACGTGCCTTCCAAAGCACGGAGACGCTCGAATATGAAAATGCCCTAACGGTCACCCATCTTAGGCCGACCAAGTCGAACGCTGCTTAACCTTAGTGATCGGTAAGAACACCGCGGTCGCACAGCGCTAAGAGCGCCTCCACTACGACACTAGGTCGCTTAAATGATACTTCGGTTTTGTTCTAAATAATGAAATTGTAATGACATTTTCAAAATCAACATTTATTGAAGCTCTAATTACTATAACCTACTTTTTTAACATTAAAAAAAGTTCCTAGGTACTGCTTTATAATTAAACTAGGAGTTTCCCTCGATTTCGTATCCGGTCGACAACAGCGCCGCCTACCGGGTCTATGTTATATAACCTATGTTAGTTTTGGATAAGGTAGCTTTCTAATGGTGAAAGAATTTGAGAAATCGGTTCAGTAGTTTTTGAGTCTTTTCGGTACAAACATACAGAAAAACAAATCTTTCCTCTTTTTTTTATAACTTTCTAATTATAACTATAAACTAGTAGGTATTCGATTTGAATTTACTCCAGCCTTAAATAACTATGTACTTAATAATATATTATTTAGTGTATGTCTGACAGTTGTGCCTGGAATATTTTAGGTAGACATTAATGAATATCTATCAAGTTATGAAGCGTTAACCGCTAATATTCACTGTCTGAGAGCATTTCCGTGTTTCGTTCGACGCGACGAAACCTGTCGCTTTGAATTTATTAAAGTAGTTACCCAGTAGTTTAATGTCGATTTATATATATCTATGATTAATTTTTTATCATAATCATGTATTCATCTACACGCTGACATAATTCTTAGAATAGATTCTCCATATTTCGCCACAAAGCATGCAAATATTCAGATAGGCCCCAGTTAGAGTTACCTGTGGATTTAATTAACACCAGTTACAAACATAATATAAAGTAGTAGATAATTAGTCACATTTATAATAATCAGAGGCGCTCGTAGCGCTGTGCGACCGTGGTGTTCATACCGATCACCAAGGTTAAGCAGCGTTCGACTCGGTTGGCCTGAGATGGGTGACCGTTTGTGGCATTTTCATATTCGAGCGTCTCCGTGCTTCGGGAGGCACGTTAAGCCGTTGGTCCCGGTTACCACTTAATGTGGTAGTCGTTAAGCCGAGTTGGAAGCCTTAAAGGCGGCTTGATAAGTTCCAACAGCAGGTGGCCACAAACCTGCCTCCACCAATCCGCACTGGGTCCGCGTGGTGGAGTATGACCTGATCTCTCTCACCTCGATTTGTGAGAGAAGGCATTTGCCCAGCAGTGGGCAGTATAGGCTGATATTATTATAATAATCATAACAATTTTAGCAAATGTTTGTAATTGTGTTGTTTTGATATGTCTCTATGACGGCTCGGGTTGTATTTAGTACAGTTTGGTCTGTTAAGCTACTGGACTAATATCCTAGGGCGGCCAGACCTACCTACGTACCTACGGACGATTTAGCGCAGCGGTAAAGAGCTTAAGCCGCTCTGCCCACTGTGTCTAATAGTCGCGGGTTCGATTCCCGCACGGGACAAATCTTTGTGTGACCCACAATTATTTGTTCCGGTCTGGGTATTTGTGTATGTGAATTTTCATGTTTGTAAACGAATAAATCCTAGTGTGGGACTACGTTTTTGTATACTCTCTGCCTACCCCGCAAGGGATCTAGCGTAATAATATAGATGCAGTTACGAACGTTTGCATACTCGCTAGCTTTAAAGCAGGGCCGTTTTAGAGGTAGCAGAGAGTTAAGCACGAAAAGATAAGGAACGGTGTCGCTTGCGAGTTAATATGCCATTCTTGTCACCCAATAATCATGAACGTGACGACACGATTACTCGTTATCGTCAGCTAACGTTAAAGTTTTCGTACGTGGTTTTCGTGCTAAGCTCTCAAGTACTAAAGTTTCATAAAAATGGTGCCTACCTACTTCATCGTACGCTGGTCTTTATATTTATGTTAAACAGATATACAATGCGAAAATGAAAGGATGTAGGTACCGGGAAGACCTAGACTATCTTACCATGACCAAATAGACCGTGTTTGAAGGGCAAGTCCAGATTCTCCGTAACCGGCGAGAGTGTATGGGGCCAACTATGAGAGTGGAGGAAGCCAGAGAAGTATGCATGTTGGAACTCTGTACTCTGTGTCTACCCTGCAAGGGATCTCGCGTGATGATATAAACGATATGCACACCGTCACGCCTATATTCCCCTAGCGGGGGTGGCCAACGATGTCAGGTTCCATATAATAGGGGGCGAGCCTATGTCATATACCGGGCACAATTTCAGACTCCGGACTTATACTGGGAAGTTATCGTTAGAAAACCTTCTATTGTCCGACCTAGGATTTGGACCCAGGACCTCGTGATCACCAAGCGATGCGCTTTGCCACTAGACCAACGAAGCAGTCAAATAACAAAATATTATTAAAAATCAACATTTGATAGTGTCAGACCCTTTCCGTTGGCTCTAACTGCTACCAGATGCTTTCAATTAAGTAAATGCAAGCTCCTACCAGTATTTATATAACAAATAATCTCGCTGTCAAGAGATATACAAACATACATAGACTGCTGCACGCGTCCGTAGGGTTTACTCTTGATTCACACGCAGTCCCTGGGCAGGGCTAATCGGGCAACACCTTCATCGCTGGTAGGCTACGGTCGCGATTATACACCACCCTCCCAGCAAATATTGTCTCTCATGCTGTGACAGATAAAATTTCTTTCTTTCTTTCTTCTTCAAAGTTATGCTACCAAGCGACCAAGTCGTGTTTCAGCATATTGCCCAGATTTACCTTACGTGGACTTACTTCCGTGTCCTCTTAGAGTAAATAGGCTATTACTACGTCAGCGAGCCATATCTTCGGTTTTATAGTCATTTTCCATCAGGCATGAATTTATTACCCAAAACATGCCATCAGGTTAGATATACGTCAATAGCCGACCAGTCTTGAAAAAAAAACAGTCAAAAAGCATTTTCGGACAGTTGGCTAAAAAATATACGGAATTTCCAATATTAAGGTTCCTACACTCGTGTACGTTATGTTTTGATATGCCTGACACACCTAGTGCTGATATTGTGCCGATAGGAAGTGGGCATGCGAGCTTGGAAAAACAGTTTTGTTGGACTAAAAACAAAACCTTTGCATGCATTCGTGTTGCACCGGATAGGTAAGCCTTTTCGTATAGCTGGGAGGTACCTATCTATGTTATAACGCCAGATTTCTTGCGAGATAGGCAGAAAGTAGCAGAATAGTGGCTCTGTTTGGTAAAGTTCCAAATGTATAGGTCACCGGTTTGGGTGTCAATTCCACGCCTTGTAATATATTAAATGTGCCACAATCTTTTTTGATCGGTTTTCGAAAAAATTGTATTTAGATAAAAGATAGCATCAGTGTAAAGATGAGAAAGGGTATGCTCCGTTGGTTCGGGCATATAGTAAGAATGTCAGAAGAAAGAATGACAAAACAGATATACAATGCGAAGGAGGAAGGATGTAGGTACCGGGGAAGACCTAGACTATGTTACGATGACCAAATAGACTGAGTCTTATCTGAAGGATAAGTCAAGAGTCTTCGTAACCTGCGAGCGTGTATGAGACGAACTATGAGAGTGGAAGGAGACAGAGAGGTATGTAAGGAAAGAACCTATTGGAGAGAGATAGTATTTAGACTGTTTAGTATCTGACTGACTACATTAGAATTGCATATCAATGGCTGCTATAAAATTTCTTATCACTTTAAAGACAGGAATAGTATAATTTTTGCTAAGTTACATGTTACAGGTAACATTGAAACGTGACGAAACACAGTGTGTGCATCCGACACTCGAGATATTAAATCGGAATAACGCCACCACTATATTCCTGAAGCGGGAATTGCAGACGTGTACTGTGTAAATCTATCTATCTATCTATATCATCACGCCAGATCCCTTAAAGGGGTAGGCAGAGAGTACAGAGTTCCAACAGGCTCTTTCCTTACATACCTCTCCAGCTTCCTCTACTCTCATAGTTCGTCTCATACACGCGCGCCGGTTACGGAGACTCCTGACTTGTCCTTCAGATAAGACCCGGTCTATTTGGTCATGGTAAGATAGTCTAGGTCTTCTCCGGTACCTGCATCCTTCCACTTTCACATTGTATATCAGTTTTGTCATTCTTTCTTCGAAAATTCTTTCTATATGCCCGAACCAACGGAGCATACCCTTTCTCATCTTTCCACCGATACTATCTTTCATACCTATTCGCTTTCTTACTACGCTGTTACGAATACGGTCGGTCAGCTTCACTCCGCACATCTTCCGCAGAGCTCGCATTTCCACCGCATTTATTCTACTTTCATTCTCTTTCTTACATACCCAGCTCTCGCTGCCATATACCAGCGTTGGAACAAGCACTCCATTATGTATGGCCAGCTGCGCCTTTTGGCTTAAGTGCCGGTGCTTACTGTGTAAATTCACAATTAAATTCCCAATCTTATATTGGCATCAAGGCTTTTTCGGACCCCAAGACTCGTGATCGCCAGCTGCAATATGCGCCACTAGAGCTATTTCTAATAAGTAATAACTTATCAATAAGATAGGCGCTTTAATTAAAAGATTCTCATTTATCCCCAAACACAGGAAGTATCCGTTTAGATGGACCGGAACTAATAAATCAATTAAATGGATTCAATATCTGCGCGCCAACATTAAATTTGTCAAATTTGCAAATGAATAATATTTCCGGAATTGAATTTCACTGGTGATAAATTTCGGCACTTTGATTGTATTTAGACAAAGGACAATGCCCAAAATCTCATGGAAGTTCGACTTACCTTGCGCCTTTCCTAATATTTATTAAAGAGTAGGTACTTTACGTAGGATGTCATTAGGAAAAAGTAAAAAAAAAATATATTTTATGGGATATTTGGAATATCACGCTTTTCCAAGAATATTTTAAGGTTATATTAAACTGTATATTAAACAGATATACCATGCGAAAGTGGAAGGATGTAAGTACCGGGGAAGACCTAGACTACTATCTTACCACGACCAAAAAGACCGAGGCTTATCTGAGGGACAAGTCAAGAGTCTCCATAACCGGCGAGCGTGTATTAGACGAACTATGAGAATGGAGGTAGCCAGAGAGGGATGTAAGGAGAAAACCTGTTGGAACTCTGTACTCTCTGCCTACCCTGCGAGGGATCTGGCGTGACGATATAGATAGATAGATATATTAAGCTGTATTATAACATGCTCCTTGATCGAAAGAATACCCATGTGTATTGTAAAACTAATATTGTTTGCCTAGGTTCAAACTGACACCAACTAACTATAGGTAAACATTTTGCTACGACAAAAGTAGAACGTACATAGCAATTATTATTATCAGATATAAAATTCAAATTCAAATTCTTTATTTTGCGAATATGGGTATAACAATATGGTGTTAAATTGATACATTATGGTAACATTCGCCATATTCCGCCAAAAGGCATGCAAAAGGTTAAACATAACATTGGCATGCAGTTCATTTTAAAATATCTCAGTCCAATAGTATTATAATAAATTAAATACCACATAAATTTGTAAAATGTCGCAGTATTCAAAATGTCATCCTTGTCACTATAATTATTAATCTTTATTAGGTCAAATATTTATTATTATATTCATAATTTATCATTAAAATTATTATTTATTTATTTACGATCACAACATAATGCACAATATAAAAAGCATCGCCCCATATTCACTTATGGTTTAGTATGTCTTCTGTGTCAATAATTCTTTGACCTTCGTCTTAAATCTAGAAATGCTTTCAATGTCAATTAAGGATTTGGGTAATTTATTGTACAGTTTGGGAGCCAAGCAAAAAACACTTTTACTCAAGAGAGCGGTTTTGCTCGGAGGTCCTCGAACGTTATTATTGTAACGAGTGCTCTGAAATGTCTCGTACCAAAATTCTTACTGAACCAGGTGCAATCCAGGAGACAGCAATGTAGCGACCAACAAACAGTTACTAGGTACATCGCCGTGGTTTGTGGCTATGATTAAATCGTGATGACATCGTAATTAGTACAGAAGATTTACCTGAACTTCTATCTATCTATCCATCTATATCATCACGCCAGCTCCCTCGCGGGGTAGGCAGAGAGTACAAAGTTCCAACCGCTTCTTACCTTACATACTCTCATAGTTCGTCTCATACACGCTCGCCGGTTACGGAGACTCTTGACTTTTCCATCAGATAAGACTCGGTTTATTTGGTCGTGGTAAGATAGTCTAGGTCTTCCCCGGTACCTGCATCCTTCCACTTTCACATTGTATATCGGTTTTGTCATTCTTTCCTCTGGCATTCTTTCTATATGCCCGAACCAGCGGAGCATGCCCTTTCTCATCTTTACACCGATACTATCTTTCATACCTACTCGCTGTCTTACTATGCTGTTGCTAATGCGGTCGGTCAGCTTCACTCCGCACATCTTCCGCAGAGCTCGCATTTCTACCGCATTTATCCTACTTTCATTCTCCTTCTTACATACCCAGCTCTCGCTACCATATAACAGCGTTGGGACGTGTGTGTGTGTGTGTGTGTGAATGATGTACGCTGTTGGCCGCGAGGCCTTTACAGCTTCACCGGACTTAAAGGCGAGCGTGCAACCACTACGCTCTAGCCAGCCAGAAGGGCAAGAGGCGACATACTCGGTTGGGACAGTCGCTGTAGGGGGACGGGTGCACTACTAAGTGCACCGGTCAACCGCCGGCTATGGGAGGGGATCTACTACTACGTCGTCGTCGTCGCCCGTATTCTGAGCGGAAAGAAGGGTAGATGAGTTCGCGAAGTGTCGTGTTGTCGCCTTTTTAATATAGGCGCGAATAGGTTCGAGACCTAGATCGGAGTGGAGATCGACATTCCGTACGAACCAGGGGGCTCCTACGGCTTTACGGAGGAAGCGGTTTTGAACCACTTGGAGTTTATCGATGTGAGAGGGGGCCGAATGCCCGAACACAACACACGCATAAGTCATGATGGGTCGAACGCAAGTTTTGTAAAGTGTCACCTTATTTCTAAGGGACATTTTACTCCGCTTGCAGATTAACGAATGGAGACGACCGAGCACAAATGATGCTCGGTGACGGACCCGCTTGATGTGCGGGCCGAAGGACATGGTACTGTTAAGGGTGACTCCTAGATATTTGACCTCTTTGACCCAAGGAATGGGTCGGTCGAACATGGTCACTTGGCCGAGATTACTTCTAGGGCGGCGCAGGGAGTGGCGCGGGGTGGCACCTCTGGAGAAGAACACCGCAGCGCACTTGTCCGGGTTCACCTCAATACGCCACTTCCTGAACCAATTCCCTAGGGAATTGGCGGATGCCTGAAGGTGTCTGGTAATGAAACCCTTATTCCTATGCGAGACGTAGAGAGCGGTATCATCCGCGAATAGGGCTAGATGCGCCTTACTCGAACGAGGAATGTCGTTCGTGTAAAGGCTAATCAGGAGCGGAGAGAGAACTGAGCCCTGTGGGACTCCAGCACTGATGGAGTGGGAAGTGGAGCGCGTCATTTCGACGCGATAACGGAAGGCGCGATTCGACAAGATGATCAGAAGTCTCGTAAGATGAGCACGAGTCTGTCCGGCACACCCAATTGGTAGAGCTTGTAGATCAAGCCGTTGTGCCAGACTTTGTCGAATGCCTTCGCGACATCTAGGAAGAGGGCGCCCGTGTAGATGGGTTTGGGTCTATTGAGACCGGAGAGGATGTGCTCCGTGATGCGGTGCACTTGGTGGACGCAAGAGTGTTTGGCTCGAAAGCCAAACTGCTCGTCGATAAGGATACCCCTGGACGTTACGAAGTCTTTGAGCCTCGCCAGAAGTAGGCGCTCGTATATCTTGGCCAGGGAGTTGAGGAGACTGATAGGGCGGTAGCTCGCGGGGAGATTGCGAGGTTTGCCGGGCTTGGGAATGCCTATGACGTCCGCCTCCTTCCACTTAGCGGGGAAGGTGCAGTTCGCCATGGCGGCGTTCAATATGGCCACTAAGAGGCAGATGAGTTGGGCGGGCAGGCATTTCAGAACGCGATTCGAAATGCCGTCAGAGCCGGGGGCTTTTTTAGTTTTGAGACCCATAATTAGATCTTCGACCTCCGTTTGGGTGATAGGAGGTAAGGAATCGACGGGGGGGAGGGATGCCCTGCGCTCGACTTCCCTGTCGACCGCGTCGACGTGGGACTGGTCGACGGACTGAGAGCTGGGGGCGCACTGGCTCTCGAGGGAGTCGGCGAGAAGCTCGGCCTTTTCGTCGTCGTCGAAGGCTGGGGGTGCGCCTGAAGGGCGGGACAGCGGGGGCATGTCAGTCGTGGAGACGGATTTGAGGCTACGCGCCAGCTGCCAGTAGGCCAGATGCGATGGCGCGATGCCCTCTAGGAAGTCACCCCACCGTTCCTCCCGGACCTCCGCGACACGACGCTTTACCTCTCGTTGTAAAGCGCGCATCCGGGCCCGATTGGCTTCGGTGGGGTAGGAGTCGTACGCTCGGATAGAAGCATTCTTGGAACGAATGAGATCCCTAACATCGTCCGGCAGTCGAAAGCGGTTGAGGTAGAGATCTTCCGCCTCGACTTGCTTGGACGATCGACTGACAGCCGATCGGATGTGCTCGGTGAAGGCATCTACGGCCTGATCGGTGTCCTGAGGGGACGGGATGGAGTCCGAGCTGAGAGGCAGGGGGGCCTCCCCCCCTGCCTCTCAGCTCGGGGAGGGTCGGCATCCGCCAAGGCCGTGCTTAACGCATGCCAATCCACCACCGTCTTTTTGGGTAGCTGAGGGGCGGAAGGGGGGGAACCGAGTCTCATGACTACAGGTCGATGGCCAGAGTCGAGTTCCTGGACTACTTCCAAGGAGTGCAGCCGTAGGGTGACACCCTTCAGAAGCGCCCAAGAACTCCGTTATGTATGGCCAGCTGCGCCTTATGGCTTAAGTGCCGGCTCCCGAGTAGCTTTCCCATCGCACCATTCACTCTGTTCCCTGCACTCACTCTTCTCTCTATGTCAGCGGTGTATTTCCCATCCTTACTGAAGGCGCATCCAAGATATACAAACTCATTCACTTGCTCTAGCACATCGTTACCAACCACAATCCTTACATTCGTTCTGGTTTCTTCCCTTTCAAAAACCATAATCTTGGTTTTCTTCACATTCAAGTGTAAGCCATTGATCATGCAGTCGTTTTTCATAACTGTGACTAGTGTTTGCAGATCAGTGGCTGTTGGCGCTATTAAAACCGCGTCATCTGCATAAAGTAGATGGTTTACCACTAAGTCACCCATTTGTACACCTTCATTCATCGCTTTCAGTCTTTGAAGACTTTTCGTCTTGCTTTCGAAATTCAATATGAAAACCAAATTTAACGTTTTTTACTCCTTTTTAAGCATTTTATACCCCAATTAACAACGAAATTTGAATTATATGTGTGCGTATTGCGAAATACGTTTTACAAATGCATTTGAAATGTCCGGTGCTTTAGATCAAGAATAAATTTAATTTGTGTCCGCAGACTAAAGGATAACAGCTCATTTTACAAATTTGAAAAAAATAAGTTACACCTTTTAGCTTGGAAGATAGGAAAAGTATTGTCTCCAATGATATTGGGGAGAATCCATAAATCCCTGAAATTTGCAAAAAAATAAAAAAAAGATAATTCAAAAACTATAGCGTGTTTTCACTTGAATTAAAAAGTAAACGATTTTATGGTGATGACGTGATTTATTTAAACACAATTTAATACAGTGTATAGCCTAATAGCATTCAAATTTTTAGCTCAAACATATACATCCGGAAATCGTAAATTTTTCCCACAATTTTCCCATATTTTTTTGGAAAACTGGCAAATGATTCATTGTGTTTTCCCAATTAATGAACCAGCATATCTAAGGACTTTGTCGAACATTGCCCCAGAACCAACAAACATATGACCCATGCCATCTTTATTTATCTATTTTATATTATATAATAGCAAATCTAGCAAATCTAGCGGACAATTTGGAATCTCAAACGGATATTTCAAAGTATTGTAAATACTTATACTTATTATAATTAGAAGTCGCCGAAATCTTTACTGAACGCCAACACATAATATAACCTCATATATATTGATAACTACTGAATTATAACCATAAAGACTAATACTTTTGTGCAATATTGCGATTTCCCCGCTTGTCAGTTTAATAATAAAGGCCTTAAATGAATTTATGGGTGATTTGAAATCATACAAGTATTTCTTCATTGCTGTTGGCTCTGGGCAATTCATGTATGGCCGCAGAACCATGTTCTTTTATATCATCTAGATAATAAAACTCTCTAACTAAATATCTCGTAAACCGATCAAAATATTTACCTAATTTCGACCCAATGTCGACCTTGAAAAACGAAACAGTTTTAACAATAATGTAAAGGTTAACGACCTAAATTTTAGGCAAAATAGTAAGAATACATCCTATTTTAGCGTTATGGAAACATGCAAATAACTGATTATTTTACAATATTATAACCTTAAAATAGAAAAAGGTGACGTAGGTAAGGTTATTTTTCCGTTGCGAATGCAAACAATCACTTAGTGTCACACACCCGTTTCAATTCTTGATAACATTTATGTTGACAAACGTTCAACTAACATAATAACTAAACTTATACGCTTCATTCACGATTTATAACAAACCTATTTTTTTGTTTACACTCACGGCACTTGAAATCCACTTAGCGAGCACGCGCACTTATCGGATATTTACGTTATCCGTTCTCAATAGCACAAACACAGAATGCAAAGTATTATACATCAACAAAACGACAATATTAGACTCTACATTTTGTTAAAACATTGTTTATGGCTACTATTTAGTGTTCCCATAAAAACAAACCGTTACCGCAACGTATAAATATGTACGTTTCCCGAGTTTAATGAAGATAAAATATAACGTAACGATATGTAAGTGCCCTGAGCCAAGTTAAAAATTGTTGGAATCAATTCAGTTACTGATTCAGAACAAACTACTTTCAGGTCTTGCGGTAACTATCTAACTATTTTCATTATGGCCACTGTCCCGATAGGAGTGGTTAGAGAGTTTTAGTTATATATTATACCTTTCTTTGTTAGATGTTTAGTTTGCAAAATTAGCCTACAAAAAAGTGGAATAAATTAGATTTTTTAATTTAAAACCACTGAATGATTATATTTCACTAACATTTCGGTTTGTATTTTACTTTAAACTAGTCATTACCTGCGATCCGCGAAAGCTCCAGGATACAATCTGGTCAAGTTTTATCTATATCTATTCAGCGGTTTAGACGTAGTAAGAACAGACAAACAGACTTACTTTCACATTTATAAATATTAGTATGGATTCTTTCAGAACGACTAACAATAGTTTACGTATCTGTGTGTTTATGACTATGCTGTTGCCGAGAGGTCTTTACAGCTCCGGACAAGACGTCGAGTGTTCAACAACTACCTTTTAGCGAGAAGGGCAACTAGCTCAAGGGCATCTAAAGGAGGAACGGCCTCGGCTTGGGCTGTTGCTATGCAAGAGGGCATATATTAGGTATCTCGCTGTTGCTGCACCGGCCGGGCTTAGCTTGGGCAAGGGTTTCTTCGGCCTTGTCGAACCCAGTGCTTTTTCTGGAACTCTATATGGTGTAGCCATATTCTAATTATGAAGTTTAAACGCTTAAGTTGGCCATTAACCAAGTGAAACAAGAATAGGAACACAAGCTGGATTGAGAGCAACTGAACACACAATTTCGGTCGATTTCCATTTTAAATGAAAAAAGAGAATGTCTATTCAATTTCGAGTGCGAATAAAGGTAAACAACAGTTTTTGAAGCTTTCAAGCCGAATAAAAACAGAACACGGATTGAAAGCTCCGATCCAATGTTTCTTTTTTGTTGCGTTTTTCAGAACGTTATTATTAAAAACTGAAGTTTGTACGCATTGTACCGTTTTAGGGTTTCGTAAACGTTTCATAAAAACGCTTAAACTATATTCTACGTCATAAATAGTCAGAGGCGTGGGCGACATGAGCCATGGCCTCGCGGTCCGAAGGGCCCCGCGTCTCGAAGAACGCAACGAAAAAAAAATCGTCATTATGAATTTTATAATAAAAAAATATTTAAAAAATACCATGTGTCAAGAAAGACTTTCAGCTTTGGGAGTTTTATCTATTGAAGTAGTTATAGCATTTAAGTTGAATAACATCACAATTATTAAGGAGTTAAGTAAAGCTTGACTCATTACTCGTAATAATTAAGGTGCCGGTACTGGTTAGTGCAGTCAGTTAGTTGGCACTGACTTCAAATATTTATTTTCTGCATTTTGAAGTCGGTTTCCCTTTTTTGTTTAAATTATTCATTTTACAATTTTAAATGATGAGTGAATTAATCTATACTAATATTATAAATAGGTACAGTTCGTAAGTTTGGATGTTCGGGGTAATCTCCAGGACTACTGATCCGATTTTAATGATTCTTTCACCATAGGAAAGCTACCTTATCCAGAAGTAACATAGCCTATATCACTTAGACCCGGTAGGTGGCGCTGTTGTCGACCAGGTACGAAGTCGCGGGAAACTGTTATTATTAATATTTCTATACCTATATTATATTGCTTGGTTAGACCGTTGGACTGCAAGGTCTCGAGTTCAAACCCAGGCACGCATCTCTGTCTTTTCGAAAGCATGTGCGTATTAAAAGTTTGCTATCACTTGCTTTAACGGTGAAAGAACATATCGTGATGAAACCTGCACTCCTAAAAGTTTCTCTAAGGTGTGTGACGTTCACCAACCCGCATTCGGCTAGCGTGGTGGACTATGGCCTAAACCCTCTCAGTCTGAGAGGTGGCCCGTGCTTAAATGTGGGACAGTTTCTTAACAGGGCTAATGTTAATAGTATATGGTGACCAGTGAATTGTACAGACACTAAACTGAACGCAAGCGCGCCATCTAGCGGCGTGGAATGCGCAACTAGATTACCCCCGCGCTTCGACAGAGTCGTGATGCTAGCGGCGGACTCGACCGAACTCAGTTTCAATCGGGACGCCACGGAGCGAAGATGTCACGGAACTGTCCTACGTTTCGATTAGTGCCTATTGTGATGTGATATTGTGATTACCAAAGTACTTCGTTATTCTATTTTGTGCAGTAAAATAATTAGAGTTAAATTCAAGCACATTCTCATTGCACGATACCTACATCTGCCCACATAATGTCTGAAGGTTCGGATCTAAATCCCTGCGACCCCACAAGTATATATATTATTTTGCTTAGTTCTACAATAAGTACCTACAGGATTGATATAATCATTAATATCGGTCATCAATCATTAATGACGGAAATATCAGTGAAAATACATGAAAAAAAAGAAAAAAATGAAAGGTAAGGATTGTGGTTGGTAACGTGCTAGAGCAAGTGAATGAGTTTGTATATCTTGGATGCGCCTTCAGTAAGGATGGGAAATACACCGCTGACATAGAGAGAAGAGTGAGTGCAGGGAACAGAGTGAATGGTGCGATGGGAAAGCTACTCGGGAGCCGGCACTTAAGCCATAAGGCGCAGCTGGCCATACATAACGGAGTTCTTGTCCCAACGCTGTTATATGGTAGCGAGAGCTGGGTATGTAAGAAGGAGAATGAAAGTAGGATAAATGCGGTAGAAATGCGAGCTCTGCGGAAGATGTGCGGAGTGAAGCTGACCGACCGCATTAGCAACAGCATAGTAAGACAGCGAGTAGGTATGAAAGATAGTATCGGTGTAAAGATGAGAAAGGGCACGCTCCGTTGGTTCGGGCATATAAAAAGAATGCCAGAGGAAAGAATGACAAAACAGATATACAATGTGAAAGTGGAAGGATGCAGGTACCGGGTAAGACCTAGACTATCTTACCACGACCAAATAAACCGAGTCTTATCTGACGGAAAAGTCAAGAGTCTCCGTAACCGGCGAGCGTGTATGAGACGAACTATGAGAGTCGAGGAAGCCAGAGAGGTATGTAAGGAAAGAACCTGTTGAAACTCTGTACTCTCTGCCTACCCCGCAAGGGATCTGGCGTGAGGTTATATTTAGATAGATAGATAGATAGAAAAAAGAAAAAAAGCATACATACAGACGAACATAGAATCTCCTCCTTTTTGAAGTTTAAAAAGAAACAGAGATACCGATTTTGATGAATCTTTTTGCATTGGGTTCAGTATAGCTCCAAGGTGATCCTCTTTTAATTTCATTGGTATTGGATCTTGGACTTTAAAGGTACAACAGGTATTCTTAACGGGCAAAAATACGAATGTGTAGTAAATAATTTCAAGTCAAGAAGTCGCATTCTCTTATGCTATATTTGGCCTATACGGCTGTGAAGCCTGGACTCTTAAGGAGGATACCAAGAAGCGCCTTGAAGAATTTGAAATGTGGTGCTACCGACGCATGCTCCGTATAAGCTGGACACGGAAGGTCAGCAATGATAGAGTGCTCCAGCGTATTGGTATGACCCAAATATTGATGCAAACCATCAAAAAGCGAAAAATTGGATATCTCGGACACGTGCTGCGCCACGATAGATATCACCTGCTTCAATTGATTGTGATGGGCAAAATTGAGGGCAAAAGACGCGTTGAAGGACGGAAAAAATCATGTCTGCGAAACATTAAGGAGTGGACCGGAATTGCCAGCGTTGAGCAGTTGTTCCATATGGCTCAAGAAAGAAGCACATACGTAGAGCTGACGACCAACCTCCAGTAATGGAGATGCATTTGAAGAAGAAGTAAATAATTTGTGTATTACGTCAATCCTATAGGTACCCTAGTATAGCAATAAGCAGAATATTAACAGACTTAAAAAAAGAAAGGAGGTTCATAGTCGTCTGTGTTTTTTATAACTTCTTTGGTGATAAACCAATTTTGATGATTCTTTTTGCATTGGGTTCAATATAGTTCTAAGGTGTTTTCATTTTCATTTAATCGGTATTGGACCTTAGAATTTGCAGATACACCAGGGAACTCCTTAATGACCAACAATACGAATGTGTAGATTGAGATATTATGGGTATTACGTCAATCCTATAAATACCGTAATATAGAACTAAGCAGAATATTACCGACTTCAAAAAAGGAGGAGGTTCATAAATCGTTTGTGCTTTTTATGACTTCTTTGTTAATAAACCGATTTTCATGATTGTTCTAGCATTGGGTTCAGTATAGCTCCAGGGTAATCCCATTTTAATTTTATCAGAATTGGACATTAAAGATACACCACGGGACTCCTCGACCGCAAATAGCACAAATGTGTAAAATCTGTTACTATGAGTTATCCAACGAATTCCTGCGATCTTCACAAGGTTGTCGGTTCATCTGGCCGGCAGCCGTTTCTCGCTGCGCTTGCCAATACGCAGTCTCAAGTCTAGATTCTTTCTGCCTCAACGCCCTTTCGATCTTCGCGCTATGTGGCTCGCCTATTGCTACTACAGCATACTAAACCTATTGTTACGACCCGAACATACCCTGATATCTTGAAAAGTCTTTATCGGGGGATGTCGATTCTAAAACGTATAACACACCCTTAGGGCCCCCGGTGATCTGAGTAGAACGATCTAGAATCCGCGCTTAAGTGTTGAAACATCTAGAAGGTTCCACCCCTTTAATTATAGCCGGCGCGCGGTCGCGGTATACAAGTACCTATTCGTTCCCGTACGAGTAGGTCTGTAATAATAATACCGCTTTGTGGGCCGCGCCGGCTATTGTTCGATGTACTTCTATCGATGTACTTAGAGGGTTCGCGTCTGTTCTAGAACTTTCATAGGAGTATAAAAGGAACACAGAGCGCGGGGACGGACACAGTCTCTTCTCGGGAGCGATAGTGATCAAATCGGAGCACAAGTGATCTAAGTGGAATATACCGGCGACTTTAGCAAAGACATAGCGACTTGGAAGCAGTATTTGGGTACTAACAAGAGTAGTACTAGTGTGTGATTGGTTCGCGTGTGTATTTGCATTCGACGTACTGTTTTGTGTGTACAGCGCCTAACAAAGTACTTCACACTTCATTCGGCATTTACTTACCCCGCAAACGTAACACTATGAACAATGTCGGGGACCTAAAATCATTAAATCCAACAAAATATATATTTTTTTCCCTTACCATAATAAGTTTGTGTCCATATAGCACAAGGACTTCTTTCCAATATATTTGGTCACATCTATAGCGAGGGTGCCAGAGGTGTGCTGCGGGTCACAAATATTTGTGTCGTGCAGGGATCGTACGTGCGTCTACTTGATCGTGGAGAGCGGAAGGCCTACATTCTAACCATTAGTCCGAGCCATCGGTCAGACTGCATAAAGATTTCAAAAAGACCAAAGCTGCTAGCCGGGATTTGAGCACGGGCCTTCGAGATTCGATTATCAATGAACATCTAGGCAACAATTGCCTGAAAGAAATTTTGGTTTGACATGAAAAAGGAATTCCATTCTCTACCAAAATTTAAGGTAAGTACTTAATGTTAATTATTATTACATTTTCAGTTAGAATTTAGAGAAACGTTTTTAGTAGCGGTTTGATTGAGAGGGCTGCCAACCGGGTTTTGACTTGTTAAATAAATTAGAAACTTATTAAGTTTTTAAATTTACGCTTATATACCCACGAACTTAAAGAAATAATAAATTGCGGTAAACTCAGAAAAATAGTTTTATTTTATTTATTTCTTTATTAGAAATAATTTTCTTTTTAAAAACGTAGGGTAGGAATTATTCCTGTATCGTGGGTGCGTTTACAAACATTAAATTGATATGCACAAACACAGACCTAAACTTTATTCTAAGACCTAACCAAATATTGGTGGGTCACAAAGATTTGGATCGGCGGAATTATAAACAAGTTTTCGTTCGTTCGAGTCGGGGCTATCTTATTTGATTGAAGAGTTCCTGTAGCCGCCTCCCGGCTCCATCATCAGACTATCCATCTCTGAAGTTGCATCGGTATAAATTTATTAAAAATGTATACGAGCAAAGCAGGTTGAACAAAAGTTTTATTTCATAAATTAAAGCTTGTAAAAATAAAAAATATCATCGACCGTCGATATATTATGATGATAATGCCAAAAGTAACAAATGAACTACAAAAAAAACACTTTAAAATGCATATTGAAACTCATTAAAAAAGTTACGAATTATGAAATTAAAATAAAAAAATATGGGCACGCCTATATTCCCCAAGCGGAGCTGGAGGTTGAACCTATTGCTACTTTGTATAACCCATATGCCGACGATCGCCTTCCGAAGCATAGTGACGCTCAAATATGATAATGCCACAAACGGTCAGCTATCTCAGACCGACCAAGCCGAAAACTGCTTAACCTTGATAATTCCTACACCGCCGTCGCACAGCGCTACAGCTCCTCTTTAGCCTTATATGCTAAATAATATTTTTTTAACAAAAAATCGTAGTTGGTACATAACAGCTTGTTAGTAATAACAATATCATTCATATTTAAATGTATACTTACTAAAGCTAACCCTATTCTAGTGGTGAAATAAATTTCACGAGCAGAAGCTTGGAAAATTAAATTTGCCACACGAAGTCGGGGGCCCGCGGTTACTTTCTTTTATTGCTAAGAATCATCTTGGAAATTCCGTTTGATAACTTTGTTGGCGTATTTTACTAATTATTTAAAATTATTAACTTATTCAGAAGCTGAAAATTAAATATTGTAACAGAATTTATTATAAGTATTATAACAGTAATGTTTTTCGAGTGTATGTAAATTTAAATGTCTGTTTCTAAAATTTGGCAAGTTTAGTCTATGGAGCGTGTCAAATTAGGCTGTTTAGTCGTGATGTATTCTAACCATGGATATAATACAATGGATTGAGTACTGTCAAAAAATTGCCAAAGAAAATTAAACTCTTACTCACAGACACAACATTGAATTTTCTTTGATTTAAACAACTCAAGAAACCATGATGAGTGAGAGCAATAAATAAGGCCTTGAGCCCGGTGTCACGCTTGCACCCATTACTATGCAGTACGATGACCATAAGGTAAAACTAATACGGACTATACCTATATATGATATGGTTTAAATACTCTGTAAACCATTTATTACCAAGTTCAAAACGAACAAGGTTCTCAATTCGTCTTTATATACAGAATGGATTAAGATGGGGCAGTAAGGGCAGCTTTCTCAACCGTTGTAGATACAGAAAAACGGCTCTACGGGACTATCCTAAATTTTTGCAATATTTGAAGCTGAATTTACAGATTCTGAAAAACTGTACAGTTAGCAAGAAAATGGACAATTTAAACAAAAACTTTGACTACTACTCATTTAAGATGTGGCATATGCGTAGAAAGAAAGAATTACGGCAATAAATAGTACCCAAGAATTATAGGTTAATTATATGTCAACAAGTCCATAATCGTACCAATGTTTGGTCACCCTACTTAAAAAGAGATGTAGGGCCATCAGTGAGTATTTTTGTCATCCCGTTTTCTTCGCAGAGTGCTCAATCCATTGTATAATATCCATGATTCTAACATAAATATCGCTAGATCCGTCTTAGATTTTGCAGCTTATAATCCCTCTATGCTTTTAAGTCTTACCTCCTATGGTACCTATCGATGGGAATAAGCAATAGGACCACACAATCACAGGGTATTGTTGAGGAACAGAAGTCACAGAGTGAAGATGTGTATTGTGCAATAAATTGGACAAACAGCGTGGCACGGGACATTTGTTCCTTAACGAATAAGGGGTTTTAAACACACCATTTTTTCCTATTCTCAAAATTACAGAAAGTCCAGGAGCTCATCCCTTCAAAAAAATACCTACCGTTGGGCACGGGCCTCCCCTCAAACTGAGAGGGTTTAGGCCATAGTCCATCACGCTGGCCCAGTGCGAGTTGGCAAACTTCACATACCTTCGAGAAACCCTCAGGCATGCAGGTTTTTTCACGATGTTTTTCTTCACCGTTAAAGCAAGTGATAGTTCATTTTTAATATGCACACGCTTACGAAAAGACAGAGGTGCCTGGGTTTAAGCCCGATACCTCTGACTTTGCAGTCCAACGGTCTAACCACTAGGCTATCACTGCTTAAAAAATAATAACCATATAAAAGTTATTGTATGATATTAACTCATTTAACTATTCAGTCGAATACATTGCAATATTCTATTAAACTAGTGACCGGAAAACCCAACAATCCATTTGCTAATTTGATCGGCAAAAACATTTTTCAGTTTTTAAATAACGATAAAACCAACGCCCCTTAGCTTCACAGCGCAGGCTAATTTGCGGAGAGGTCGGTTCGTGCAGAGTTAAAATCTTAATTCATTTACACCACTTTTCAATATACCACCGCAATGGGTGGAAACTACTTTGCTGCTTTCGTTGTAGCTTGGTGTTTGGGCTAACGTATGAGAATATCGTCAAAAATTGGTTTGAAATAAAACTATTTTTCGGATTTTATCGCGGTTTATTTTTGATTTTTACGTTTCCGACGTTTCGAGTGCTTTGCAGCATCCATGGTCACGGTCCAGACTTCTTTGAGCGAGTCTGCAAGCTGTGAACATGTCCTTGACCGCACCCGCCATAACATCAGATTTGATAAACCACAAATCCTCTTGAAAGAACACCGATTCCTACCAAGGATGGTTCGCGAGGCTATTGAAATTAAAAAACATCCTAATTTCAATAGAGAAGATGGCTGGGTGCTTCCATCGTCTTGGGATGCGGTAATTAATATAATCAAATCCAAAACCAAGCATAACACTGCAAGACCTCAAGACACCGTGAGCTCATTCTGCGTAGATCGGACCTATATAATTAAGAAGTTAGAGCGTACCCCGGAACAACTATGCCTTTTGGACGTCTAACACCTCAGGGACCACCACACGGGAGGGACTCCCGTGACCATGGATGCTGCAAAGCACTCGAAACGTCAGGAATGTAAAAATCAAAAATAAACCGCGGTTATATCCGAAAAATAGTTTTATTTCATGTGTAATATTCGCGTAAATCTAAGAACTCAAAAATTGGTCTGCCAAGGTTCATTCCATTCTATTCTGATTTTAATTTAATAGGAAGTAATACAAAACGGAAGTTTAAATTTCTCGCACTGAAATTTATCTTAGAACATGATTGCAACACAATTTTTGCAGTACATTAGGTACTTTTAGAATCAGAATATTTTTTATTCATGCAAACTTACAGTATATATAAATCGTCAGAAAATTAACAGACTCTACCATCACTTGGGAATGTCATTGCTGTAAAGAAGGGCAAAAAAGTTCACGGGTACTCTTTTTAAATACTTTTTCTTCTACATTTTGTTATGGTATGGGAGAACTTTCTGTGTTTCACATAAAAAAAATGTCACATGCGGTATTGAATTCAATAAAACAAACTGCCTATTATAGGCATCACGAGTTCTGGCTGTTCAGGAATCACAAAAAGCTGCTGGAAAAACTAGATGTATAAAATAACAATGACATCGACAGGGTGTTCATATCTTGCAGTAGATATGAACACCCTGTCGATGATTATGAGGATGAATACCCAGAAAGTTTTTGACTGACGATTTAGCGCAGTGGTTAAGAGCTTAAGCCGCTCCACCCACTGTGTCTAATAGTCGCAGGGTCGATTTCTGCACGGCACAACTCTTCGTGTGACCCAAAATTATTTGTTTCGGTCTGAGTATTTGTGTATGTGAAGTTTCATGTTTGTAAACGCACTCACGACACAGGAATAACTCATAGTGTGGGGGCTATGATGTTTTAAAATTTTCTTATTAAAAGAAAGAAAAGAAAGTTATAGTTTCTGTGGCAACGCAAGAAAACAATGGGAACTTGGTACATTGTAGGTAAATAGTTTCTGTTCTTTGTGCTTGTTTCCTCCAAATTGACTTGTAGCACCCGTTAACATGGCTACATGTTTTAAACCATCAGAAGCGGAATGGGTAAAAGAAAGTCGTAAGAATAGCAGCAGCGTCCATTTTAATCGATCTTACACAGTGAACCGACAGGAACAGCAAACAATTGACTTTTTTTTATTTGTGGCAATTGCGTTTACATTATGCCATTGTACAAAGTTTACGAATATTCATTTTTAAATTAATTCAACTCCCCAATGAACTTGAAGACAAAGATGATAATGAAATTGATGAAGTGCCCAACCCTGGATAGTAAAGTTTTGAGTTTTGAGGGAAATCGAAAAGGCACGTTTTATCACTTTGTTACAATTACCTTCACTCATGCACATATCGGAATACATAATGGTTAATATTCCACCAACATTACACATTATAATTCGAAATAACACAAGTTTTGGAAATTAAAACAA